>CM031610.1:90580366-90632962 GCA_018398815.1 Conus ventricosus
GGACTGATGACGTTGCTTTGTTTCATTTTTTGATGACATACAATGTACAAATTGGAGAGACTGTGTCCTTAGTGATGATGAGCGTCATGTGTAAACAAGTTCCTGTCCTTTGGCCTTTTAAAATCTTACATATGTGATAGTGTGGAGGGGTAAGGGGTGTGCAGGTGAAGACAGGCAGATGGTGATAAGTGCAGGAACCAAGGGACAGCAGCCAGTCAAGAAGATGCAGAGGACGAAGCAGAGTTTTTCTTCTTTTCTTCTCCTTCCATATCAAGCAGCTCAGACCAGGAACAGTGCCCTGGGATCTGTCTCTCTCTCTTTCTCTCTCTCTCTCTCTCTCTCTCTCTCTCTCTCTGTTGGGGCACACTCCTCTCACACCATACACTCAGGGAACACTGTTAGCACCCGGCTACATCCCCCTACTCTTTTACAACCATCGTCCTCGCTGACATAAAAATGACATGGAAATGACAGAGCTATCAAATACAACAAATGAATCAATGGAAAAAAATGGAGCTTCAGCCGTCAAGTTTTGAGAGGCCTTGTTACTCCCGAAACAAAACACTTACATCAATGTATCAAAACATCAAAGAGTCAAAATATCTTGTGTCTCTCTCATTCTTTGAATTCACATTATTCCAACTACCAAGGGCTCGCTCTTTAAAACAAGGCTTCAGAAAGTCGGCAGATTCACATTGACTAAGATGGGCATATTCACTAGAATTGTTATCTAAACAAAATTCCAAAAAGTCAAACACAAAAAAATCCAAAACATTGGGTAGGCACCAAGTGACAACAATGGACTCGTTATTTGAACAAAATTCCAAAACGTCACATACCAAGAAAATGACTTAGAGAGGATTTGTTATTTTAAACAACATTCTAAGAAAGTCAGATACAAAATAGAATCTGAAGGACTCATTAAATTCCAAGTCAACTGTATATATATATTGATACATTTGTGAAACTGAGAGCTAATTAATACTGGTCACATGGAAGTGTGTAAGCAAACATTTTAGTTTCATTCTTTATACATGATTAGTTCATTCTTTTATACATGATTAGTTCATTCTTTATACATGATTAGTTCATCTGGCACGTTAAATATAAACAAGATGCGAAGCATATAAACATACTCCCAGTTTTCCAAACCGCTTATAAATCGGCCAAGTGCTTTGTGAGATAAGAAATAAAGGCAAAATGACGGTTTTAACGGTTTATTTAACCGATGTACACTTTTGAAACTGGTATTTTAGTCCCCACTGGGCTAAAACCTATGTACATACCAAATTTTCATCCAAATCAGACAATATGTCAAGAATAACGGTTTTTAACGGTCAGATTTTGAAACACTGCATGGAAGTGCCATTTGTGTGTGATAACCTTTCTATATACAAAATTTCATTAAAACCCACCAATATAAAAAAAACAATGGAAAAATAACGGTTTAACGGTTATATAACCGATATACACTTTTGAAACTGGTATTTTAGTCCCAACTGGGCTAAAGCCTGTGTACATACCAAATTTCATCCAAATTGGACATGTTAAGAATAACGGTTTTTAACGGTCAGATTTTGAAACACTGCATGGAAGTGCCATTTGTGTGTGATAACCTTTCTATATACAAAATTTCATTAAAACCCACCAATATATAAAAAAATAACGGTAAAATAACGGTTTAACGGTTATATAACCGATATACACTTTTGAAACTGGTATTTTAGTCCTCACTGGGCTAAAGCCTGTGTACATATCAAATTTCATCCAAATCGGACAATATGTCAAGAATAACGGTTTTTAACGGTCAGATTTTGAAACACTGCATGGAAGTGCCATTTGTGTGTGATAACCTTTCTATATACAAAATTTCATTAAAACCCACCAATATATAAAAAACAACGGAAAAATAACGGTTTTAACGGTTATATAACCGATATACACTTTTGAAACTGGTATTTTAGTCCCAACTGGGCCTGTGTACATACCAAATTTCATCCAAATTGGACAACATGTTAAGAATAACGGTTTTTAACGGTCAGATTTTGAAACACTGCATGGAAGTGCCATTTGTGTGTGATAACCTTTCTATATACAAAATTTCATTAAAACCCACCAATATATAAAAAAAAAACGGTAAAATAACGGTTTAACGGTTATATAACCGATATACACTTTTGAAACTGGTATTTTAGTCCCAACTGAGCTAAAGCCTGTGTACATACCAAATTTCATCCAAATCGGACAATATGTCAAGAATAACGGTTTTTAACGGTCATATTTTGAAACACTATATAGAAGTGTCATTTGTGTGTGATAACCTTTCTATATACCAAATTTAATTAAAATCCACCCATATATAAGAAATAACGGCAGAATAACGGTTTTTTAACGGTTGTTTAATCCATGTTCAGCATTACATCGCTTACATATGGACAGAGGCTCCGATTTATCACAAGATCATCCAAACCGCTTATAAATTGGCCAAGTATTTTCTGAGATATTCCATAAAAAAGAAAAACCGTTACAGGCCATTACAGCCGTTAGTAATGGCTATAATGAGGTAAACTAAAACATCGGGCATCATCAGTGTCCCATAATGAACGTACCTGCTCATTTTTACAAAGATCGGACAAGTACTTTCTGAGATATTCCGCAAAGAAGAAAAACCGTTACAGGCCGTTACAGTCGTTAGTAACGGCTATAGCGGTATACTAAAACATCGGGCATCATCCGTGGCCCATAATGAACATACCTACAAATTTTCCGGAAGATCGGCCCAGTAGTTTTGTCGGGAGCGAGTGGAACACATTTTGACCACGGACACACAGACACACACACACACACACACACACACACACACACACACACACAGAGACACATAGACAGCATTTCTTTGTTCCCATTCTAAAGTACTCCCTGTTCTATAAGAACTGGGAGTACAAAAAGCAAAGTACTCAAAGAAAAACAAGATACAGAACCAGTGAAATACACATTCTCTTTGTCGTCTTTGTTCTGTTGATTCTTTTACATGTATTTCTGATCATGATTGATGACAAGTCAGTATTTGTTACTGTTGTTGTTGTAATCTGATGACTGATCAGTAAAAATTGTTCCCTTTTTGTACCTCTTCCTTCCACCCCTTGACATGGGAACGGCCCAGGCTGAAGGTTGGGTACATTCCACAGGTAAAGTCAGGTGGACAGGTTCTGATTGGTCAGAGGAGCTTGGTACATTCCAAGGTAAAGTTAGGTGGAAGGGTTCTGATTGGTTTCCACAGGTAAAGTCAGGTGGAAGGGTTCTGATTGGTCAGAGGAGCTAGGTACATTCCACAGGTAAAGTCAGGTGGAAGGTTCTGATTGGTCAGAGGAGCTAGGTACATTCCACAGGTAAAGTCAGGTGGAAGGTTCTGATTGGTCAGAGGAAGGAACTCATGTAGGCTGGGTTCAAGTCCCACATGGAATGTGTAAATGAACAAACCGCATGCACACGTTTCATGTGGAGCGAGGGCCCACTGAGCCATACTTCCCCACATCAGGGAAGAGAAGTTGAACCAGCTGGTCTGGCCATTCAAAGCAAGAAAAATGCCCTCTCCTCCAAGCGGACAAAGAAGAAAAACATGACCCAGGATCACAGCCAACCCTGGTCCATGACAGCTGACGTGTGTAATGCAGCAAAACTGCTGACTTTCTGGGGGTTAGCTGGCGTCAGGTAATTGATGATACAGCAAAGAACTGCACTGACCTATGGTAATATGCAGTGACCTCTTTTTCATTTGATACCTGTCCCTGAGGTGATGAAGGGTACTGGCACCTCTGGAGATGTGGGGATCTCCATTTTTTTTTTTTTTTTTTTTTTTTTGCTTTCAGGAATCTCACCAGGGAGTAGTCTGACGTGTAGTAATGACGAGACCAGATGTATACCGTCTGCCACCTGTGACACCAATTCATGCAGTGAGTTCTTATCCACTGTGACTGTTTACATCAGTCAGACTATTAACTGAAAAGACTGAAATTGTTGGGTTGTTGAGAAAGATCACCTACTCATAGTTTTTGTATTGTGTATTACCAGATACGTTCTGTGTGTGTGTGTGTGTGTGTGTGTGTGTGTGTGTGTGTTTGTGTGTGTGTGTGTGTGTGTGTGTGTGTGTGTGTGTGTGTGTGTATGCACGCACACGTGTTTGCTTGCTTGAGAGAAAGAGAGAGAGAGGGAGAGAGAGAGACAGACAGACAGACAGACAGACAGAGACAGAGAATGTGTGTGTTGTGTGTGTGTGTGTGTGTGTGTGTGTGTGTGTGTGTGTGTGCACGCACACGTGTTTGCTTGCTTGAGAGAAAGAGAGAGAGAGAGGGAGAGAGACAGACAGGGACAGAGACAGAGAATGTGTGTGTGTGTGTGTGTGGTGTGTGTGTGTGTGTGTGTGTGTGTGGGGTGTGTGTGTGTGTGTGTGTGTGTGTGTGTGTGTGTGTGTGTGTGTGTGTGTGTGTGAGAAAGAATGTGGGTGAATGAGTTAGGATAGAGAGGGACATGGAACTTTCTGAAGACAGCAGTAGAATGTCTGGCCTTTCTAAATATTGACAAAGTTTCATGGCTTAAGGTCTTACCCTTACAGTTGTAGAGGGATGGATCTGGAGAAAAATCTGTGGCCATTGAAAGAAAAAAAGGATTATCACCATTGAATGCATTATTCAGTATTTGTTTAGTAACTGTAGAATGTAGATAATTTACGCATTTGACTTTGAGTGAATATTTCAATACTGAATACAGAAACTGCTGTGCCATGCATATTTATGGGTGTGATATTTCCACAATGGACATAACATTTCAACAATTGTGCTCAAGTGCTTTCCACATCTTACATGTGTGAACACATGGACATGCATGCACCCACCCACCTATACACAACACACACACACACACACACACACACACATACACACACACACACACACACACACATACACAGAGTCACACACGGAGACATAGACAAAGACAGACACACACACACACACACACACACACACACACACACACACACACACACACACATGCGCGCATACATGCACAGGGCAATAGTAGTTTATAGTTTCCACTCAAACTGTTGACATTTTCTCAACAGAATACAGAGTTGGAAAGACATGCCCCAGTGGCGGTGCAGACAACTGTCAGACTGGTTCAGAGTGCACAAAGATCAGCAACAATAACTACCAATGCAGTAAGTTCTGTTTATTTATGCCCCAGTGGCGGTGCAGACAACTGTCAGACTGGTTCACAGTGTACATACATCAGCAGCAATCAGGGCTCCCAATGACGCACATATGTGCGTCCATGACGCACTATGAGCGAAAAGGACGCACTGACAAAACGTGTAGCGAGTCCTGCGGGACGCACTACAAAATCAGGCAAACCCCAAAACGTGCCGCGGTCAGTGATCAAAGCTGAGCACACCACAAGCTTCGCGCGCGATTGCCTGCCGTCAAATTCAGGACAGTGTGTGCCCGCGAAAGTACAGTAAACCGAGAAGTTGCGTAAACACTGATAGGCTCGCCTTGTGGCCTATGTCACTGAACGGTTACTCAGTCGACCGGCTGACTTTTTCAGACTGTGGCGCCCGCCGCCACTAATTAACCAATTCGATGACTCACAAGTTGTAACAATCGCGTGCACAAGCCTAGGCGAACGAAGCAGAAAGGAAGTTCACGGCTATCGCATCTTGCAAATATGTCGTTGCTTCAGTGGTTGGGCGCTCCTAAAAAACGCAAAGAAACATCTTCTGAAGATGCTACAGACAGTGAATCGTCGATTCCTAAAGAAATACCTACAGCAACACCACCTAACAAGAAATGTTGTTTTTTTTAAAAGAAATGTTTTCAGAGAGAGAGAGAGAGAGAGAGAGAGAGAGAGAGAGAGAGAGAGAGAGATTCATTTACTCTGAAATGTTCAGATTATCAAGCCGATAATTAAAAAAGCAAGAAATACTACATTTTCTGTATTGGTTAATTTTGTTCATGGGGACTCTCTATACCCCCTCTGGGACCCTCTATAGCATCAGTGAAGGAGTCCCTGGGACCCCCTGTCTGTCAGTACAAATGGTAGCCCTGAGCAATAACTACCAATGCAGTAAGTTCTGTTTATTTCTCCTTTCAAAGAAAATGTTTTTGACCTCGTTTTCATTAGCTCTTTCTGCCTGGTGCCTGACCTCTGACCTCTGGTCATGCACACACGGATGCATATGGCTGTCTGCACCCGATCAGAGAGGGGTTTTAATCTTGGTTCAAATCTTGCTCGTTTAACCCTTGTTATTTTTTCATTTTACAACGAATCCTGCAGTCAACTTTTGTTTCTTCCTTGTTCCAGATGTTAATGGTAAGTACAAGGACAGTATTTTGAAGATGTTTCCTTCTCGTATCATGTGCCACTTTGAGGAAGCAAATTTCGAATGATGTGGTAATTTTTTTGTTTTTTTCTTCTGACGTTAGGAGCCAGAGAAATAGTGTTACAGTGAGGCAAGTATGAGATATAAAAATCATATCAGATGATCTGAGCAAATGATTTTAAAAGTTTGTTTAACAAAGCCATTTAAATGTACATAGATGTGGAAAATGCACTTAACTTAGACACAGTAAAGTTTTATTTGCATTTCCATCACACATGTAACAAAACAGCCTGCTGGAGTAAGAAGTATTGATGAAGTGAAGAAGGATCTGTGTGGCCTCCCCCTGTTTGTCAAGGAACCGTGCGTCACCGGATGGTTTAAACCCAATAGAACCAAAATAATGGATCATAGAACAAGGTCTGTTTCTGTAGCGGTGTGCCTTTCTGTATATGCCAATCCAGAGTTGATGACAGTTTTGTAAAGCCGCTTCAGTGTTCTCACTGACCCACCAAATGTGTCAGACTGGGAAGGTTACACAGCTGGTCGTTGTGTCAGGGTTCAAAGGGTTAATGTGTATATCAGGGTTTAAAGGGTTAATTTGTATATCAGGGTTTAAAGAGTTAATCTGCAGTCTGTGTCTTTTGGTCTTAAACAAGCAACGTATTATTTCCATGAAAAGAAATTTTCTTTTATTTGTTAAAGCTGTTCAGCAACATACGGCGTACAGAAAGGTGATGAGACACATTTTGGAGAGCGCTGTGCAAACAACATAATCCTGTGAAATCATCAGAACTTGGTTGTCGGTGTGAACATGGTGTGTTTGGGCTTTGATTCGACACGTATTGACAAGTAAAAGAAAAAAAAAAAGAAGAAAATTCAGCTCTTCATGAACAAGGTAGTCACTGATATACCAGTCTCCTTTAGGCATTATTAAATTAATTGTCAGTTCTCAATATCAAAGAAAAAAGATTATTAAGGCCATGATGGGTCTGCCTCTTGTTTTAAATATAGTGTTTCTCAAATGTAGAAATGGTAGCACACCATGAGAGCAACTTGGCATCCATAAAAAAATCTTTAAAAATTTCCCAGTGAGAAAAGGGATGTGATGCTGTTCTAAGTCATTGTCACATTTGCTGTGTTGTATTGAAAAACCCTAAACACGTACAAAACAAAGGAACAGTTGACGGCAGTATGTAACTAAAAATAAACAGACAGAAGAACAAATGAACAAACAAAACAGAACAAAAACCACTTAGAAACAAGAATAGTGTTAAACGATTTTTTTTAGGAAAAGGATAAGATTGCCCCCCCCCCCCCCCCCCCCCCCCCCCCCCCCCCCCCCCCCCCCTCTTTATGGTCATACACAGTGTCTGATTTGATGACAGGTAATGTTGCATTGCTGGGTCAGGTAGTATTGCAGTCTTTTAAATGATTTCTCTTGTAAGAAGGACAGGCTAAAATTATTTGAAAAAAGATTGTGATATTGAGTTTACGTCAAGGTCAAAACATTCTATCATTTACGGTACAGACATTTTAAAACTACAACTTGTTTTATCTTTAGTCCTGCAATGTTTAGGGTATAGGAAGCCAAGCATTATTTGATCCACCCCCATGCAACTTTTTTTAAAAGATACTGGGATATAGAATGTACATATTATGCTGTGTATGAACCAAATCCACCTGCTATGACTTTGAAAGGCTTGCCTGCTCTCGGGGCAGAAGGGGCTAATCTGATGTTTTTGTTGCTTCATTTCCATAGCATCAGCTGTTGTCCCTATCCCACTTTTGTTTTGTCCCACTAATATCAAGAGGAAGATTCGATAACCAGAAATTCAGACAAAGGCCTTCACTTGTAGAGTCCCAGATACAGGAACTAAACCCTTTTGTTAACATGAATTTGTTTCCAGTTGAAAAACGACTGTCCTGTTGCTGGTTTCTTTCTTTCCCAGTGTCCTGACTTTCTGATTGGGAAAACCACTTCTGGATTGTTGCAGTTTCGCTTTTATCAAGAAGGTGTCACTGCGTGCAGACTAGTCCATATATGCTAACCACATCCGCTAAGTTTCAAGACCACACTGCACATGATTTTAAGCTGACGGATAAATGAATTAATGACTGAGATGGGAGAATAAAAGAGGAGGGACTCATGGCCATGACTTAGCAGATGTCTGACCTGTGCATTAGCCCAGCGTGCACAGCTCAGACCTGGATGTTTGCACAGTGTCTGGCTGTGTCACTGCCAGTCAGGGATGGCATAGAGAACATACATGTATGATTTCATTGTGCTCACAACAGTGTGGACTGCACGGCAAACTGGGGGCTGTGCACTGACTGATATGACGCACAATGCTTTTAGCTGGGTTAGTATTGGACTCAAACCTGATAGTGGTTGAATGCTCAACATGGTTATAGCACAGAGGGGCACCAAAAGTGACTGACAAGGCAACCAGATCAGAATTAAAAAAGAAAAAAATTGCTTTCTCAACGTGAAAGTAAGGTTTTGCTCTAAAATGTGTTGAAATCCTGAAATGAGATGAATTTTGAGACCTGCAAAACACCTGAGTTTTGAAAACAATTTTTGATTGTAATGTACATCAGATCTTATTAGTTTATCTACATAAAAGATTTGGACCGTGCATAACTGTGTAAAGTTATTTGGTTTGTTTGTTTTACTGATGGAATTTTGGGGACGGACTGACAGTATGAATGTGGTTGTGAAATGAAAGATGAGAATGGATGATCTGGAACTATCTCGAAAAACATATCAGGTGTTCATGGTTTTGCTGTGGGTAGCTCACTCTGAAGGTGGTAATGATGAAGGAAATGTCACACAACTGAATACCCAGGGACTCCATGACATATCAGGTGTTCATGGTTTTGCTGTGGGTAACTCACTCTGAAGGTGGTAATGATGAAGGAAATGTCACACAACTGAATACCCAGGGACCCATGATACACAGCTGTCTTTGTGCAGATAGTCGCTTCCTTCTACTCACATAGGGTGATACCAGCTTGCAAAGAGAGAGACAATGTGGGAGAGGGTTGGTGTGTGTGTGTGTGTGTGAATAGTAGAATGAGTAGAGTACACAGAGGGGGAGAGAGAGAGAGAGAGAGAGAGAGAGAGGAGAGAGAGAGAGAGAGAGAGAGAGAGAGAGAGAGAGAATATCAGCTTCAGAAAGAGAGAGGGAGAGGGAGCAAGAGATCAAAAGACTGACAGAGAGAGAGAGAGCGAGAGAGAGAGAGAGAGAGAGAGAGAGAGAGAGAGAGAGAGAGAGAGAGAGAGACTGACAGAGAGAGAGAGAGAGAGAGAGAGAGAGATAGAGAGAGAGAGAGACTGACAGAGAGAGATCGAGAGACTGACAGAGAGAGAGATCGAGAGACTGACAGAGAGAGAGATCGAGAGATCGAGAGACTGACAGAGAGAGAGATTGAGAGATCGAGAGACTGACAGAGAGAGAGAGAGAGAGAGAGAGGAGAGAGAGAGAGAGAGAGAGAGAGAGAGACTTACTAAGAGAGAGAGAGAGAGAGGGAAAAAGAGAGAGAGAGAGTGTGTGTGTGTGTGTGTGTGTGTGTGTGTGTGTGTGTGTGTGTGTGTGTGTTCAACCAACTGACCAGGTGACTGACTTTATATGCAATATTGTAAAACACAGGTGATTTACATCAGTGAGAAGTGACAGTGGTGATGGTGATGGTGATGGTGTGTTCTGTTCACTTTCAGGAATCACGGCAGGAAGTGTTCTTAATTGTAACGGTGACAGCACCCAGTGTGTGCCCTCTGCCGTCTGTGAAGGGAGCACATGCAGTGAGTGGTTTGTCCATTGTGCTTGTCGGTATGCATCTCTTTCAGCATCATGTGAATTACAGATAGGAACTGTTTGCTGACAGCCATGAACAAAAATGTTTTTTGTGTTGTGTCACACTGTGAGAAAACTTCGGGACTGTTTGTTGGCTTATGTGATTGAATGATTTGGCATTGTGTATTTCTGTGAGGAGACTGTGGTATTGTTCACTAACACTCATGAGCTGACTATTTTTGTGTAGTATGTTACTTGATGTAGTCAGCTGGTCAGAGCGTTTGCTGACGGAATTGCCAGTTATGAGTTTAAACCATTTGGAGGGTTAGGTAGTTATGGCTTGAAAAGCTTACCGGTCCACCCAGTAATAAATGGGTATATGACATGACTGAAAAGCTTACCTGTCCACCCAGTAATAAATGGGTACCTGATACAGCTGAAAAGCTTACCTGTCTACCCAGTAATAAATGGGTACCTGATACAGCTGAAAAGCTTACCTGTCCACCCAGTAATAAATGGGTACATGACATGGCTGAAAAGCTTACCTGTCCACCTAGAAATAAATGGGTACCTGACATGGCTGAAAAGCTTACCTGTCCACCCAGTAATAAATGGGCACCTGACACGGTTGAAAAGCTTACCTGTACACACAGTAATAAATGGGTACTTGATCCAGCTGAAAAGCTTAACTGTCCACCCATTAATAAATAGGTCATTGATACAGCTGAAAAGCTTACCTGTCCACCGTGTAATAAATGGATACCTGATATGGCTGAAAAGCTTACCTGTCCACCCAGTAATAAACGGGTACCAGATACAGCTGAAAACCTTACCTGTTCACCCAGTAATAAACGGGTACCCAGTTCAGGCCAGAGAGGGTAAAGCAGTCAAGAGAGAGGAATGGGCTTTACTTTCCGTAATGCCTTGGTCTGTAGACATAGAACCTCTGATACATCATTGTCCCAACACCCAGTAGGCTGTGGGACTTTCACCATAACCTTAACCGTTAATGACTCGACAGAGCCTTTACCCTCAGTGACTTGACAGAGCCTTTACCTTCAATTACTGGACAGAGCCTTTACCTTCAATTACTGGACAGAGCCTTTACCTCCAATTACTCGACAGAGCCTTTACCTTCAATTACTGGACAGAGCCTTCACCTTCAGTGATGTGACAGTACAATCAGTCATTATGTGGTCATCACTGGGCAACCTGCCAGTGGAGATGCCGCACTCGTGCTGATCTGGCTGTATTCAGTGGTGCCTGTCCTGATCCTAGATAAACAAACCACCAACACTAAGGCCACACGAACTTGTGCCTGTCCTGAACCTAGATAACAAACCACCAAACACTAAGGCCACACGAACTTGCCAGTACTTTCAAACACTAAGGCCACACGAACTTGCCAGTACTTTCAAACACTAAGGCCACACGAACTTGCCAGTACTTTCAAACACTAAGGCCACACGAACTTGCCAGTACTTTCAAACACTAAGGCCACACGAACTTGCCAGCACTTTCAAACACTAAGGCCACACGAACTTGCCAGTACTTTCAAACACTAAGGCCACACGAACTTGCCAGCACTTTCAAACACTAAGGCCACACGAACTTGCCAGTACTTTAAACTTTGACTTGAACCTGTCACAGGGAGAGGAAATGAAAAATCACGTCGTCATGAGAGCAGGGCGTGAAGGGGCACAGGATTTGTGACTTGTTAAAATGATGATCAGTGTGGATAGAGATGAAGATGATATCACCCATGAAGGCTGTACGCTGTGCTTCCTTTCATGGTACTTCCCATCATCAACTAGGCCTGTGAAGTACAAACACCTGCAGTGTTGGTCAGCAACTTTGAGCAGCCGTCTCAGACACATATTCATATTTTGCCACAAACTTGGCTGCGTTTCTGGTCTTCCCTATAGAGCTTACAGCATACTCAATTCTAGGAATGAACAGGTCTGGGATTTTTTAACCAGTCTGGGCAAAACAAATCCCAGAAAGAAATGCCCTGGATGGGACTGGAGTGTGCAGTTTTCCACACCCTCTGCCTGTGACTCTATCCATGGCAGCATGGTGTGAGTATGAAGCGGTAAACATTGTTGACGTCATTTCAGTGTGTGTGCTCTGTAAATTGATAAACACAGACATTGTAGGTGAATCAGCCATGGTGACAGTGTCAGTGTTTATGCTCTGTACATTGATAAACACAGACATTGCAGGTGAGCCAGCCATGGTGACGGTGTCAGTGTTCATGCTCTGTACATTGATAAACACGGACATTGTAGGTGAGCTAGCCATGGTGGCAGTGTCAGTGTTTATGCTCTGTACATTGATAAACACGGACATTGTAGGTGAGCCAGCCATGGTGACAGTGTCAGTGTTTATGCTCTGTACATTGATAAACACGGACATTGTAGGTGAGCCAGCCATGGTGACAGTCCAGTTGTTGTTAGCATTGAATGCTGACTGAGAGACTAAAGATTGACATCTGATCAGATTGTACTGGGAGAGATTGTGCCCTGCTGGTTGCATTACACTGAATGCTGACTGAGAGACTGAAGATTGACATCTGATCAGATTGTACTGGGAGAGATTGTGCCCTGCTGGTTACATTACACTGGACTGAACACTGGCCTGACTATGTTGCAGGCTCAGATGATGAGAAGTGAGAGAAAAGAGGTTTCATCAATGTTTCCTTGATTAGTTTCAAAGTGAGGTGACTGCAGGTGGACTTTGAAATAAATTTAAAAGGAAAATTATGTTATTCCCCCAGACACACAAAATTACAAGACAAAACACAGGCTAATGGAAATGTTTTGTCTTATAATTTGTTTTTCCCTTTTGTTTTTCCCTTTTGTCTGACAGAATGATAATAATTTTTCTTTCACATTTGTTTCAATGTATCCTTGAGTGTTGCTCAGACTTCTTCCCCAGCACGGCAGGTGTCTGTATCTCCCAGGAAGAAATCTGTACCCGCCTATATGTCTTGCAGTTTCAGTTTCAGTTTCATCAAGGAGGCGTCACTGTGTACAGACTAGTCCATAAACGCTACACCACATCCGCTAAGTTTTGAGACCTCACTGCGCATGATTTAAAGCTGATGGATAAATGAATTAACAACAAAGATGAGAGAATTGAAGAAGAGGGTCTCGTGGCTACGACTCAGCGGATGTTTGACCTACGCATTAGCCCAACGCACTGGTCAGACCTTGAGTGCCTACCTACCATTTTGTGTGTGTGTGTGTGTGTGTGTGTGTGTGTGTGTGTGTGTGTGTGTGTGTGTGTGTGTGTGTGTGTGTGTGTGTAGTGGATCATAGACACATGTGTGTATGATGTGTGGGCATGGGCCATGTGTTTGTGTGGGCGCATGTGTGTGTGTGTGTGCATGTGCGTGTGCGTGTGCGTGTGTGTGTGTGTGTGTGTGTGTGTGTGTGGGGTGTGTTTGTGTGTGTGAGCGTGCGTGCGCGTTCAGGCATGTGTGGCGCGTTTGTTTGTGTGCGTGCGTGTGTGTGTGTGTGTGTGTGTGTGTGTGTGTGTGTGTGTGTGTGTGTGTGTGTGCGTGCGTGCGTGCGTGCGTGCGTGCGTGGTGTGTGTGTGTGTGTGTGTGTGTGTGTGTGTGTGTGTGTGTGTGTGTGTGTGCAGAAGTGCGTGCGTGTGTGTGTGTGTGTGTGTGTGTGTGTGTGTGTGTGTGTGTGTGTGTGTGTGTGTGTGTAATTTGTGGGTTTGTGTGTAATTTGTGGGTTTGCAGCCAGTTTGTTAGCATGACTTGTTGAAAAAAGACCGGTTTTCAGTGTGTTTATTCCACTACCCTGCGTTCTAGGATCACAGACAATGTGCTAAACTGTCAGCTCTCTGTTACTTGTTTTCCCCTTCAGTACTATGTACAGGTGGTTATCTTCCAGTATCTGTTGTTCATCTGTTCCCTTCTGTATGTTTCCAGAAACGTCTCTGAACCAGCCATGCTCTGGAACCTCACCAGATCACTGCCAGGCGGACACTGTGTGTGTAGATGTGGGCAACAATCAGAAACAGTGTCGTAAGGTATTGGGTGTGTTGTGACAGACAGCTGACAGATACTCTGGTGTGTAGATGTGGGCAACAGTCAGAAACAGTGCCGTAAGTATCCTTCGTTTTCACTGACGTCACTAAATAGAACACAAATACCCACAATACTTAGCGCGATCGACTTGTCCGCCATTTTGCTTCCCTAGCTTATGAAACTCTCTCATTTTGACCTGGCATATAGATATATAAATGTGAACATTTTACATGAATGTTTGTAACATGTATGCAGTTCATGCATAATATTTTTGCATGTATATCTATAGATATTCTTATCTGTGCATACAATTTTCATTTTCATGGGTGAAATTGTTCAGACACACGAATAGATAAATGAGGATTTTCATTATCTTTCAATGCATATAATGTAAATTGAAACTTTTTTACAATGCATATGCATGTCAATACCTGACTGGTGCAATGCATTTATTTTATTCCCTTCAGTATTTTCTCAACTTTTGTACATACTAACTGCATTTTCCAACCATTTTTGAAAACTAAACATAAAAAATACATTTACCTTTGTACTGTGGGTATATATGCAAATGATGAAAAGAGCAAGGTTACATTTTTTATACATTAAAATACAAAATGAACAATTTTGCATACCTGATAAAGCAACCCTAATATAGCTCAGTAGTGTTTTTTTTTAGAATAGTCGGTGATTTTAAAAATTTATTATTAGAATGTCAATGATTAAAAAAAACTCAAAAAATAAAACGCGGTAACGCCGTTGTACCAAGCAAAATTTTCGGTTTATTACAAACCTTCTTCAGGGTAAAAAATTTGGCCCCGAACACCACACACACACAGACATCCCCAAACCCCCGCACTAAAACAGAAGCGAATTTTAGTTCAGAAAGAATTAAAATCACTTGCACGAACATATCGTTTTAGAGGCAGTGAAAACATGTCGTTCCACAACACACGCACACACGCACAACACACTCACACACAAACACACACACACACACACCACCACACCCCACACACACACACACACTCCCCCCCCCCCCAACAACACCCCAAAAACACTAACCACACCACACACACACACACACACACACACACACACGCACGCACGCACCACGCACGCACACAACACACACACACCTGCACAACCCTGGGGACTTTTCCCATATACCCGCCAAAAAATTTATTGCCACACACACACACAACACACACACACACACACACCACACACCCCCCACACACAACACCACCACAAACCCCCACAAATACCTAACAAACCTTGGAGACTTTCCACATCCCCCGCACAAAAACATTCACGCCACCAAAGCGCGCCACACACACACACACCAAAACCCCAACACACAAAACCACCCACACACACACACAACACCACACGCACAGAATGTATGCGCTTAAGCGATCCCGATAAGCACACTCATAAATATGTAAGCATAGTTCCGGGGGGGAAAAAGAGAGAGAGAGAGGAGAAAAGAAGAGAGGAGGAGAAGGGAAGAAGAGAGAGAGAGAAAGGGGGAGAGAGAGGAGAAAGAGAGAGAAAAGAAAGGAAAAAGGGGGAAAAAGGGTTGGGGAAGGGGTTGTGATGGAGGGAAGAAGGAGGGTACGGGGACAGAATAGTTGGGAAGGGTGGCTGAGGGAAGGGGAAAGGGGGGCGGGGGAGGGAAAGGTGGTTTGGGGGGGGGTACGGGGAGAGAGAGAGGAGAGAGGAGAGAGAGAGAGGGGGAGAGAGAGAGAAGGAAAAGAGAGAGAGAGAAAGCAAAGAGAGGAACAAAGGGGGCACCGAAATTAAAAAAATGAAAGAAACTTTAAAGAAGGGGGGGGGGGGGGGGGGGGGGGGGGGGGGGGGGGGGGGGGGGGGGGGGGGGGGGGGAAAAGCGGGGGGGGGGGGCAAGAAGCTATTTTGAGGGGGAAAAAAAACCCCAGAAGGCATCGTACTTAGGGGAAACAAAAAGGCCCCCGGCTGGGCACAGCAACATGGTCACGGGGAAAAAAAAAGGGTTGGGTGTGTTTTACAGACAGTGACAAACATGGTGTGTTGGGGGTGAATGTGGGCAAAAAGTCAGAAAAGTGCTGTAAAATTTGGTGTGTTGTGAAGACAACTGACAACCCCCTGTGGTGTAAAAGGGCCAAAAGCGAAATGGGCCCTAAGTATTTGGGTTGGAAAAGAAAATATTTGACAAACACGGTGTGGGTTGTGTGTGTGTGTGTGGGGGTGTTGTGTGTGTGGTGGGGTTCAGGGGGAAAAGGCCATTGAAAAAGTGCCGCATTAAAAACCCGGTTTTAGGGGACACGCGTCTGACAAACAATTGGGTGCAGTCCTGTGGGCGGTATGGAAAGCAGTGCGAGGGAAACCTCCAACATGGGTTACCTACCCGTCCCCCCATCTTACAAAAAATCTCTGCGTCAGAAAACGAAAGGCTGTCCCTAAGAACAACAAAGTTGGAGGGTTTGACTTTGGGAACTCCCCCCCCAACAATGTACTTTATAAGCCGAGAGAATTCCAAAGTTTTGACAAATCCCCCCCTCACCTTCCACCCCAATATTTAGGAATAGCCAATTTTGGATGGGTCCATTTTGAAAGAATAGGAAGGGCATAGACCCTAATTGGATGGAGTTTGGGTTTTTGGGGCCCGGCTGGCGTATGTGTCTCGGGTTTCAAGGGTTTAATGTGTCTCTTCAGGGTTTAAAGGTGTTAATTTGTATATCAGGGTTTAAGAGTTAATCTGCAGTCTGTGTCTTTTGGTTCTTAAACACGCAAGTATATTTCCATGACAAAAGAATTTTCTTTTATTTGTTAAAGCTGTTCAGCCACATACGGCGTCAGCAGGTGATGAGCACCATTTTGGAGAGCGTGGCCCAAACAACATAATCCTGTGAAATCATCGAACTTGGTTGTCGGTGTGACCATGGGTGTGTTTGGGCTTTGATTCGACACGTATGACAAGGCAAAAGAACCAAAAAAAAGAAGAAATTCGCTCTCTTGCACACGGTAGTCACTGTACTATCCAGTCTCCTTTTAGGCATTATTAAATTAATTGTCAGTTTTCAATCTCAAAGGAAACAAGTAATATTAAGGCCATGATGGCGTCTGACCTCTTGTTTTAAATATAGTGTTTCTCAAATGTAGAAATGGTGCACCACCATGAGCGCAACTTGGCATCCATAAAAAAAATCTTTAAAAAATTTCCCAGTGAGAAACGGGAAGTGATGCTGTTCTAAGTCATTGTCACTTTGCTGTGTTGTATTGAAACAACCCTTCACCCCTAACCCCCCCCCCCCACCACCCCCCGGCACAATTCCCCCGACGGCAGTACTGTAACCCCCCCCCCAACCCCCTCCTTCCATCCCCTCCCCCCCCCTCCCCCTCCCCCAACCCGCCCGACAGAACAAAATGAACAAACAAAACAGGGAACAAAAACCCACTTCAGAAAGACAAGAATCGTTTTTTAAACGATTTTTTTAGGAAAAGGATAAGATTGCCCCCCCCCCCCCCCCCCCCCCCTCTTTCCTGGTCATACCAGTGTCTGATTAGATGAAAGGTAAATGATGCAGTGCTGGGTCGGGTAGTTATTGTTATTGCAGTCTTTTAAATGATTTCTTCTTGTTAAGAAGGGATCAGGCTAAAACACTTATTTGAAAAAAAAGATTGTGATAATGAGTTTACGTCAAAGGTCAAAACCTTCTATCCTATACGGTACAGACATTTTTTTAAACTAGGCAACTTGTTTTATCTTTAGTCTGCAATGTTTAGGGTATAGGAAGCCCCAAGCATTATTTGATCCACCCCCATGCAACTTGTTTAAAGATACTGGGATATAGAATGTACCATATTATGCTGAGTATGAACCCAAATCCACCTGCTATGACTTTGAAAGGCTTGCCTGCCTCGGGGGCAGAAGGGGGCTAATCTCATGTGTTTGTTGCTTCATTTCCATAGCATCAGTGTTGTCCCTATCCCACCTTTTGTTTTGTCCACTAATATCAAGAGGAAGATTCGATAACCGAAATTCAGACAAACGGCCTTCCCTTGTTAGAGTCCCAGAAAGATTTACAGGAACCCTAAACCTTTTGTTTAACATGAATTTGTTTCCAGGTTGAAAAAACTCGACTGTCCTGTTGCTGGTTCTTTCTTTCCAGTGTCTGACTTTTCAGATTGCGGTGGAAAACCCCTTCTGGATTGTTGCAGTTTCGCTTTATCAAGAAGGTGTCACTGTGTGCAGGACTAGTCCATCTATTGCTTACACCACCTCCGCCTACGTTTCCAAGTCTCCCATCTGCACATGATTTTAAGCTGACGGAATAAATGAATTAATGACTGGATGGGAGAAATAATAAAGAGGAGGGACTCATGGCATGACTTAGCAGATGTCTGACTCGTGCCTAGCCAGCCGTTGCACAGCTCAGACCCTTGGGATGGTTTGCCAAAGTGTTGCTGTGTCCTGCCAGTCAGGGATGGCCTAGAGAACATACATGTATTGAAAATTTCCCAATTGTGCTCACAACAGTGTGGATGCACGGGCAAACTGGGGGCTGTGCACTGATGATTATGACGCCAATGCTTTTAGCTGTGTTAGTTTGGACTCAAACCTGATAGTGGTTGAATGCTCTACATGGTGATCGCACAAGTGGGGCACCAAAAGTGATGACAGGCAACCAGATCCAGGGAATTAAAAAAAGAAAAAAATTGCTTTCTCACGTGAAAGTCAGGTTTTTGCTCTACAAATGTGTTGAAATCTGAAAATGAGATGAAATTTTTGAGACCTGCAACACACCTGAGTTTGAAAACAATATTTGATTGTAATTTACTCAGTATCCTTATTTAGTTTATCTACATAAAACGTATTTGGACCGTCCTCCCTGCATAACTGTGTAAAGTTATTTGGTTTTTTTGTTTTACTGATGGAATTTTGGGGGCACGGCCTGCCGTATGAATAGTGGTGTGAAATGAACGATGCGAATGGCTGACTCTGGAACTATCTCTCGAAAAAAACAATCCGGTTGTTCCTGGTTTTGCTTGAGGGTAGCTCACTCTGAAGGTGGTAATGTGAATTGACGGAAATGTCACACAACTGAATCCAGGGACTCCATGACATCATCAGGTGTCATGGTTATTGCTGTGGGTAACCTCCACTCTTGAAGTGGTAATGATGAGGAAATGTCATACAACATGAATCCCAGGGGACCCCCAATGATTACACAGCTTGTCTTTGTTTGCAATCGTCGCCTTCCTACTACTCACAAGGGTGATACCAGTGGCACAGGAGAGACCATGTGGGAGAGGGTTGGTTGTGTGTGTGTGTTGTGAATAGTAGACTGGTGTGCGTACACAGGGTGGGAGAGAAGGAGAGAGACGAGGAGAGAGATCGAGAGAGGCGAGAGAGAGAGAGAGAGACGAGAGAGAGGACAGTCAGCTTCCAGAATAGACGAGAGGTGGAGAGGGCGCACGCGATCAAAAGATGACAGAGAGCGATGAGAGATCTGAGCGAGAGAGAGAGAGAGAGAGGAAGAGAGAAGAGAGAGAGAGAGAGAGAGAGAGAGACTGACAGCGAGACGAGAGAGAGAGAGAGAGAGAGTGATTAGAGAGAGAGAGAGATGACAGAGAGAGATCGAGAGACTGACAGAGAGAGAGATCGAGAGACTGACAGATGAGCGAGACTCGAGAGACAAGAGACTGACAGAGAGAGAGAGGATTGCGAGTCGTGAGAGATGACAGAGAGACGAGAGAGAGAGAGAGAGAGAGAGAGAGAGGGTGATGAGAGAGAGCGACTTTACTAAGAGGACGGGAGAGAGAGAGGGAAAAACGACGAGAGACAGAGAGTGTGGTGTGTGCACTTGTGTTGTGTGTGAGGGTGTGTGTGTGGGTGTAGTGGGTGTGTCTAACCAACCCCTGACCAGGTGACTGACTTTATATGCAATATTGTAAAACACAGGTGATTTTACATCAGCTGTGAAGGACAGTGGTGATGGTTGATGGTTGATGGGTGTTCTGTTTTCACTTTCAGGAATCACGGCTGGAACGTGTTCTTAACTTGTAACGGTTCGACAGCACCAGTGTGGCCCTCTGCCGGTTCTGTTGAAAGGGCAAAGCAGTGAGGTGGTTTGTCCATTGTGCTGTCTCGGTATGCATTTTTCAGCTATCATGTGGAATTACAAGAATAGGAAAAATAACTGTTTGCTGACAGCCATGAACAAAAATGTTTTTTGTGTTGTGTCACACTGTGGAGAAACATATCGGGACTGTGTGTTGGCTTATGTGATGAATGATTTGGCATTGTGTATTTCTGTGCGGAGACTGTGGTATTGTTCACTAACACTCATGAGCTGACTATTTTTTTTGTGTAGTATGTTACCGTGATGTAGTCAGTGTGGGTCAGAGCGGTTGCTGACGGAATGCAGTTATGAGTTTAAACCATTTGGAGGGTTAGGTAGTTATGGCTTGAAAAGCTTACCGCGTCCTCCCCCGTAATACATGGGATATGACATGACTGAAAAACGCGTACCTGTCCACCAGTAACTAAAATGGGTACCTGATACAGTCTGAAAAAAGCATACATGTCTACCCAGTAACTAAGGCGGTACCTGATTTTAATACAGATGAAAAGCTTTACCTGGCACCCAAGTAATAAATGGGTAACATGACATGGCTGAAAGCTAACCTGTCTCCACCCTAGAATTAAATGGGTTCTGACTATGGCTGAAAAGGCTTACCTGTTCCACCCAGTAATTTTATATGAGGCACTGACAAGGTTGACAGCTTCATTACTGTACACAGTAATAAATGGGGTACTTGAATCCAGCTGAAAATGCTTTACTGTCCACCATTAATAAATAGGTCACATGATACAAGTACTGAATGCTTTACTCCTGTTCCACCGTGTAATAAATGGATTACTGATCTGGCTGAAAAGCTTACCTTGTCCACCAGTAATAACGGGTACCAGATACAGCTGAAAACCGTACTCCGGTTCACCCAGGTAATATAAGCGGGTACCCAGTTCCGGCCAGAGAGGGTTAAAGCAGTCAAAGAGAGAGGAATGTGGCTTTATTTCCGTAATGCCGTGGTCTGTGAAGAATAGAACCTCCTGATTACATCATTGTCCCAACACCCAGTAGGCTGTGGGCTTTCACCTAACCTTAACCGTTAATGGACACGACCAGACTTGCCTTTACCCTCAGTGACCCCCTTGACAGAGCCTTACCTTCAATTACAGGACAGAGGCCTTTACCTTCAATTACTGGACAGCAGCCTTTACCTCCAATTACTCGACAGAGCTTTACCTTCAATTATGGACAGAGCCTTCACCTTCAGTGACTGTGACAGTTCAATCAGTTCATTATGAGGTCATCACTGGGCAAACCTGCCAGAGGGAGATGCCGCACTCGTGCTGATCTGGCTGTATTCAGTGGTGCTGTCCTGATTTCTAGCATAAACAAACCACCAAACACGAAGGCCACACGAACTTGTGGCCTGTACCGGAACCTAGGCTAAACAACCACCTAAACACTAAGGGCACACGAAACTTGCCAGTACTTTCAACACTAAGAGCCACACGAACTTGCCAGTACTTTCAACCTAAGGCCACACGACTTGCCAGTGAATTTCAAACACTAAGCCACACGAACGTGCCCAGTTACTTTCAAACACTAAGGCCACACGAACACCTTGCAGCACTTTTCAAACACTAAGGGCCACACGAACTTGCTGTACTTTCAAACACTAAGGCCACACGATACTTGCCAGCAAACTTTTCAAAACACTAAGGCCACCACGAACTTGCAGTACTTTTAAAACTTGACTTGAACCTGTCACAGGGAGAGGGAAATTGAAAAAACTCACGTCGTCATGAGAGCAGGGGGGGGCGGCAAGGGGACAGGTTTGTGACTTGTTAAAATGATAGATCAGTGTGGATAGAGATGAAGATGTAATCACCCATGAAGGCCTGTACGCTGTGCTTCCTTTGATGGTACTTCCACTTCAACTAGGCCTGTGAAGGTACAAAACCTTGCACAGTGTTGGTCAGCAAACTTTGCGCGCCCCGTCCTAAGACCCAATTCATATTTTGCCACACACTTGGTACGTTTTCTGGTCTTCCCTATAGAGTTCAGCATACTCAATTCTAGGAGAGCACAGGGTCTGGGATTTTTTAACAGTTGGGCAAAACAAATCCCCCCCCCAGCACAGAAATGCCTGGATGGGAGCTGGAGATGTGCATTTTTCCACACCCTCTGCCTGTTGACTTATCCATCCGGCAGCATGGTGTGAGTTGAAGCGGTAAACATTGTTGACGTCATTTCATGTGTGTGTTGCTCCTGTAAATTGATAAAAACACAGTCCATTGGGTAGGTGAATCAGCACTCTTGCGGGTGACAGTGGGTTTGTCAGTGTTTATGCTCTGTACATTGATAAACACAGACATTGCAGGTGAGCCAGCCATGGTGACGGTGTCCGTGTTCTCATGCTCTGTACATTGATAAACACGGACATTTGTAGGTGAGCTAGCCATCCGGTGCAGTGTCAGTGTTTATGCTCTGTACATTGATAAACACGGTACATTGTAGTGAGCCAGCCATGGTGACAGTCCTTGTCAGTGTTTATGCCTCTGGTACATTGATAAACACGGACATTGTAGGTGAGCCATGGCCATCCTGTCCCTTATGTGGTGCCCTTGCGCCCGCTAATGTTTCCGCATTCCCGTTTGGTCGGTTGACAGTCCAGTTGTTGTTAGCATTGATGCTGACTGAGAGGATAAGATTGAAATCTGATCAGATTGTACTGGGGTGAGAGATTGTGCCCTGTGTTGCATTAACTCTGAATGCTGACTGAGAGACTTGAAGATTGAATCCTGATCAGATTGTACTGGGGAGATTGTGACCTGCTGGTTACATTACACTGGATTGGAACACTGGATGGGGTCTATGTTGAGGCTCAGATGTGAGAATGAGAGAAAAAAAGAGTTTCATCATTGTTTCCCTTGATTTAGTTTTCAAGTGAGGTGACTGCAGGTGGACTTTGAAATAATTTTAAAAGGAAAATTATTGTTATTCCCCCGGAACACAAATTACAAGACAAAACACTCAGGCCTAATGGAAATGTTTTGTCTTATACTTGTTTTTCCCTTTTGTTTTTCCCTTTTGTCTGACAGAATGATATAATTTTTCTTTCACATTTGTTCAATGTATCCTTGAGTGTTGCTCAGACTTCTTCCCAGCCACGGCAGGTTTGTCTGTATCTCCCAGGAAAGAAATCTGTACCAGCCTATATGTCTTGCAGTTTCAGTTTCAGTGTCATCAAGGAGGCGTCACTGTGTACAGACTAGTCCATTAAAACGCTACACCTCCATCGCTACAGTTTTGCGGACCTCACTGCGCATGAGATTTAAAGCGCATGGATAAATGAATTAAACAACAAAAGAAGAGAGATTTGAGATAAGAGGGTCTCGTGGCTACGGACTCAGCGGCATGTCTTGACCCTACGCATTAGCCAAACGCACTGGTCAGACCTTGAGTGCCTACCTACATTTTTGTGTGTGTGAGTGTATTATTGTGTGTGGGTGTGTGTGTGTGTGTGTGTCGTGTGTGTGTGTGTGCCTGTTGTGTGTGTGTGTAGTGGATCATAGACACATTGTGTGTATGATGTGTGGGCATGGGCCATGTGTTTGTGGTGGGCGCATTGTAGTGTGTGTGTGCATGTGCGTGTGCCCGTGTGCGTGAGTGTAGTGTGGTGTGTGGTGTCTGTTGTGTGTGTGTGTGTGTTGATTGTGTGAGCGTGCGTGCGCGCATCGGGCATGTGTGCGGTTTGTTTGTGTGCGTGCTGTGTGTCGTGTGTGTGTGTGTGTGGTGTGTGTTCCCCCCGCCATCCTCCTGTGTGTGTGTGTGGTGTGTGTGTGTTAGCCTGGGCGTGCCGTGCGTGCGTTGCGTGCGTGTTGTAGTGTGTGTACCTGTGTGTGTGTTGTGGGTGTGTGTGTGTGGTTGATGTGTGTGGTGTGCAGAATTGTGCGGGTGTGTGTTCTGTGCGTGTGTGTGTGTGTGTGTGTGTTGTGTGTGTGTGTGTGTGTGTGTGTAATTTGTGGGTTTGTGTTTGTAAGTTGTGGGTT
Organism: Conus ventricosus; assembly: GCA_018398815.1. Classification (NCBI taxonomy): domain Eukaryota; kingdom Metazoa; phylum Mollusca; class Gastropoda; order Neogastropoda; family Conidae; genus Conus; species Conus ventricosus. The sequence continues at coordinate 90,604,687 of CM031610.1, forward strand.
TGCAGCCAGTGTGTTTGCAGGAATTGTTGAAAAATGACCCGGCTTTCTGATGTGTTTATTCCATACCTGCGTACTAGGATCACAGACAATGTGCTAAACTGGTCAGCTATCTGGTACTTGTTTTCCCCTTCATTTACTACTGTACAGGTGGTTATCTTCAGTATCTGTTGGTATCTGTTCCCTTCTGTATGTTTCAGAGAACCGTCCTTGAACCAGCCATGCTCTGGAAACTCACGCATTCAATTGCCAGGCGGACACTGTTTCCTGTGGTTGTAGATGTGGGCAACCAATCAGACACAGGTCGTAAGTATTGGGTGTTTGGTGACAGACAAGCTGACCAGATTCTCTGTGTGTGTTAGATGTGGGCAACAGTCCCGAAACAGTGCCGTAAGTTATCCTTCGTTTTCCACTGACGTCATCAAATAAACACAAATTTACCCACAATACTGAGCGGCGTTCGACTTGTCCGCCATTTTGCTTCCCTAAGCTTATGAAATCTCTATTTTGACCCTAAGGGCTATAGTATATAAATCGTGAACATTTACATGAATCGTTTGTTACATGGTATGCCGTTCATGCATAATATTTTTGCATGTTATATCTATAGATATTTTATCTGTTGCCATACAATTTTCATTTTCCTTGGGGGTGAAATTGTTCGGACACCACGAATAGAATAAATGAGGATTTTATTTATCTTTCCACTGCATTAATGTAAATTGGAACTTTTTTACCAATGCATATGCATGTCAATACACTGACTGGTGCAATTGATTTTTTTTATTCCCTTCAGTATTTTTCTCCAACTTTTGTACATACCTAACCTGCATTTTCAACCATTTTGAAAACTTAAACATAAAAAATACATGTGTACCCCTTTCCTCGTACTGTGTTGTGTATATATTCGCTAAATGATGGAAGATGGAGCAGGTTACATTTTTGCGTACATTAAAATACATAAGTTGAACTTATGTTGCATACCTGGAAATCTAAAGCAACTTAATATAGCTACATGTAGTGTTTTTTTGTTTTTAGAATAGTATGGTGTATTTTCAACCATTTATTATTAGAATGTCAATGTATATATAAGGACTCAAACAAGTAAAAACGCGGTAACGCCGTGTACCAAGCAAAATTTTTCGGTGTATTACAAACCTTCGTCTCACGGACTAAAAGATTGGCCAACTGAACCGCACCACAACCCAGACATCCAAGTCCCTGTCACCATAAAACAGAAGCTGAATCAGTTCAGATAGAATTAAAATCACTTGCACGAACAGATCGTTTGAGTGGCAGTGGGGAAAACATGTCGTGGGCTCACACAGACACACGCACACACGCACACACCACTCACACACAACACACCACACACACACACACACACACACACACACACACACACACACTACCCCCCCCCCCAACACACACCACACACACTAACTCACACACACACACACACACACAACACACACACACAACACGGCTCACGCACGCACGCACGCACGCCACACACACCCACACCACACTGCATCAACCCTGGCGACTTCTTTTTCCATATACCCAGGCAATCAAAACATTCATTGCCACACACACACACCACACACCACACACACACACACACACACCACACACCCACACACACCCCACACACACACCATTACCCGACACATATTACACTGCATCAACCTTGGGAGATCTTTCACACATACCAGCAGCAACACATTCATCGCCACACAACGCGCGCGCACACACCATACACACACACACACACACACGACACACACACACTCACACACACACACTACACACCCACTTTCGCACAGACTTGTTATGCGCTTAAAGCGCATTCCAGATAAAGCCCCCCACCCCCCCCCCCCACCCACTTCATATCATATGTAAGCTAGTTGCTGGGGGTGAAAGAGAGAGAGGCGAGAGAGGAGAGAGAGAGAGCGAGAGAGAGGGAGAGATGAGGGAGAGAGAAGAGAGAGAGAGAGAGAGAGAAAGAGAGAGAGATGAGAAAGGGAGAGAGAGAAATGGGTTGTGGGAACGGGGTATGTGATGGAGGACATGAAGGAGGGGTACTAGGGACAGGAATAGTTGGGACGGAATCCCCGTGGCCTGAGCCCCCGCGGAAGGGGAAACGGGGGCGGTGGGAGGGGGAAAGTGGTGGTGGAGGGGGTACGGAGAGAGAGAGAGAGGAGAGAGAGAGAGAGGAGGGAGAGAGAGAGAGAAGCGATGAGAGAGAGAGAGAGAGGAGAGAAAGCAATGAGAGGAACAAGGGAGTGCCGAGGGAAGTTAAAATGATGAGAAAGTATACTTTAATGAAGGGGGGGGGGGGGGGGGGGAGGAACGACAACAGGGCTTGAGGGCAAGAAGGTCTATTTGAGGGGGAAAACACACAGATGGCATCTTACTTAGGGAAACAAATATCGCCGCCTCGGCGTGGTGCCCAGCAATCTATGATCGTCTCACGTGAAAAAAAGGATTGGGTGCGGTGTTGGACAGAACAGGACAAACACTGTGTGTGTGTGTGTGTAGATGTGGGCAACAGTCAGGACTCAGTGCTGTAAGTATTTGGGTGGTTTGTTAGACAACTGACAAACACTGTGTGAGTAATGTAGGCCAACAGTCGAAATGGTTGCCGTAAAGTTTTGGATGTGGAGAGAAGAACTATTTGAACAAACACTGTGGGTTGTGTGTGTGTGTGTGTGTGCTGTGTGTGTGTGTGTGTGTGTGTGTGTTCAGGTGTAGGCCATGGTGAAAACACGATGCCGCTAGTAACCAGTGTGTTAGGGGACCACAGCTGTTCTGACAAACAACCTTGGGGTGCATGTCCATGTGGGCGGTGATGGGAAAGCAGTGCGAGGGAAGACCTCCAACCAGTGGGTTACCTATCCAGTCCCACTTCTTTACAAACAAAATCTCTGACGTCAAGCAGAATACGAAAAGGCTTGTCCCTAGAACAACAAAGTTGGAGGGATTTTGACTGTGAGGAACTCCCCCTCGAACATTGTACTTCCAGTAATGCCGAGAGTAAATTCCCATGTTTCCTGACAAATCCCTCCTCCTTCCACCCCTCATATTAGGAATAGCCTAACTTGATGATTGGTCCTTTTGAAAGAATAGGGAATGGCATAGACCCCACAATAATTGGACGGAGTTTGAGGTGTGGGGCCGGGATTGAAATGTCCGCAGAGAGGGGCATGTTAACCTAGTGAATGGGTCTTCACCCAGAGTGTGGTTCAAAACCTTTGATGCAAGGACAGCAGGAACTGTGGCTGCAAATTCGGTTCATTTCACCATAGAGATGCCAGCACTTAACACAGAGGGCATGTTAGCTCTGGGAATGGTTCATTCAACCCAGTGTGCTGTCAAACCTGATGCAAGACCGCAGGAACTGCTGGCAAATGTCTGTCATTTCACCAAGAGATGCAGCACTCACAATACAGAGGCCAGTGCCAATATTAATAGTTTAAGCCAGGTCATCGCATTACACATGCCTCACACAGGCCACACGGCGGCCTTGACCATTTTGTGATTCCAAAGATTGACTCTGTTACATACATGTTACACACATGGAGTCACGAATGGCTTGAGTCATGGAATGGCTTAGGTTCACAGCGTGTTTCTGTTACATATCATGTTACCACACATTGAGTATTGAATGGCTTAGTTCAATCCTGTTTTTTGTTAGCATACATGTTACACACATTGAGTCACGACATGGCGTGAGTCATTGAATGGCTTGTTCGCATCGTGGTTTCTGTTACATACTTTGTTACACACATTGAATCACGATTGGCTTAGTTTACATCAGGTTTTGTTACCATACATGTTACCACACATTGAGGTCCATTGAATGGCCTTAGTTCACATCATGTTTTTCGTTACATACTGTTACACACAATTGTGTCACGAATGGTTGAGTCATGAATGGATTAGTTCACATCATGTTTCTGTTACATACATGTTACACACATTGAGGTATTGAGAATGGCTTAGTTCACATCGTGTTTCTGTTACATACCTGATACCCACACATTGTGTCATTGAATGGCTTAGTTCACATCGTGTTTCTGGTTACTACATGTTACCACACATTGAGTCACGAAATGGCTTGAGTCCATTGAATGGATTAGTTCTATCCTGTTTTTGTTTACATACAGGGGGTTAACAACCATTGTGTCATGAATGGCTCTTAGTTCACATCGTGTTTCTGTGACTATACATGTTACACACATTGAGTCACGGAATGGCTTGAGTCATTGAATGGCTTAGTTCACATCATGTCCCCCCCCCCCCCCCCTGTTTTTTTTTTTCTGTTACATACATGTTACACACATTGAGTCAGTGGAATGGCTTGGTCATTGAATGGCCTTAGTCTATCACATCATGTTTCCTTCCATTACCACTGTCTTCCTGTTCCTGCTCCGTCATGCACTTGTCTCCAGCTCGTAATATCTGCCCAGTGTGTCAGTCTGTCAGGCTTTCTCCATCGTTCCTATTGCCCAGTGTCTGTCTGTCTGTAGTCGTTCTCCATCTCTCCTATTGCCCAGTGTGTCAGTTGTCAGTCTTTCTCATCTCTCTATCTGCCCCGTCTGTCAGTCTGTCTCCATCTCCTCTTCTATCTGCCCGTCCTTGTCGTCTTTCTCCATCTCTCCTATCTGACCTAGTCCGTCAGTCTGTTCTCCATCCTCCTATTGCCCCGGTCAGTTCAGTCTGTCTCCATATCACCTATTGCCCAGTCTGGTAGTCTGTCTCCATCTCTCCTATCTGCCCAGTCCTGTCAGGTCTGTCTCCATCTCTCCTATCTGTCCGGTTTTCTGTCAGGTCTGGCCGGCAGTTGTTGCCTTTTTTCTTTCTCTCTTCCCTATGGGTATTGCCTCACTGTCTCAGTTTATTTTTCTGTGTGCATCACGGTTCAGTCTGTCTGCCTGTTTGTCTTCTCTCTCTCTGAGTTTGTCTTTATGTGTTCTGTCCGTATTTTAGTGCTGTTCGGAGTCTGTCTTTATGTGTTTCTGTCTGTCTTTATATCTTCTGTCTTTCTTTACATCTTCTGTCGTCTTGCAGTGTTGTTTTGCAGTCTTGTCCTTATGTGTTCTGGTCTGTCTTTAGAATCTTCTTGTCTGTCTTTACATCTTCTGTCTATCTTACATCTTCTGTCTTCCTTCCAGTGCTGTTCATGAGTCTGTCTTTACATCTTCTGGCCAGTCTTTACATCTTCTGTGGGTCTTTCAGCGGTGTTCGTGGGTCTGTCTTTACATCTTTGTCTGTCGTTATATCTCTGTCTGCTCTGCAGGGCGTGTTCCCGTGAGTCTGTCTTCATTTCATTTATTCTGTCTGGCTTAAACATCTTCTGGCTGTCTTTGTATCTTCTGTCTGTCGTTACATCTTCTGTCTATCTTTAATCTTCTGTCGGTCTGTTCACATCTTCTGTCTGTCTTTACTTTTACCTCTTCTGTCTGTCTTTAGATCTTCTGGCTGTTTTTTACATCTTCACTGTTGTCTTTTCGTTGCTGTTCTTGAGGTCTTTCTTTACATTCTCATCTGTCTTTACATTTCTGTTTTCTTACATCTTCTGTCTGGCTTTGGACATCTTCTGTCTGTCTTTGTATCTGCCTGTCTGTTCTTTCAGTGCCGTACTTGGAGTCTGTCTTTACATCTTCTGTCTGTGCCTTTCTCCACAGTGCTTTTTTTCTCTTTGGGGGGGGGGGGGGGGGGTTCCGATTTTTTTTTTTTTTTAATTAAAAAACAGATGGATCTTGCTGTCTGTCTTTACATCGTCTGTCTATCTTTTTAAATCTTCTGTCGGCTTTGGCTATCTTCGTGCTGTCTTTATCATCCTTCCTGTCCTGGCATTGCTTATCTGCGGTCTGGTTGGGTATCATCTTCTGTCTGTCTGTACATCTTCTGTCTGTCTTTTGAGGGTTGTTCTTGTGTCTGTCTTTTAACATCTTTCTGGCTGGTTTCTTGTTACATCTTCGGTCTGTCTCTTTACTTTCTTTGGTCTGTCTTTGTATGTCGTTCTGGTCGGGTCTCTTTACGATCTTCAGGTCGCTATCTCTTTATACATCCGTCTGTCGGTCCTTTCATTGCTGTTTTGAGTCTGTCTTTGTATCATCTTCGGTCTGTCTTTTACATCTTTCTGACGGTTGTTTTCAGCGGTCTTGTTTGGGGTGAGGGTTGGTTCGGGGGTGAGGGGGGGCTTGGGGGGGGAGTTGGACATAGGGCTTGAAACATTGTGCCGTCTTTTTTGGTGGGGGGGCGGGGGTTGTCTGTTGTTGGGTTTTTCCTGTGTTAATACATGGTCCGCTTTGTAGGGGGGGGGTGGGCCGTGGGGGGTCTTTGTTCATAGGGCGGGTCCTTTTGGCCCTCTGGTGTTGGTGAGTGGGGCTGTTTTAAAAGTCGTTTTCGTCGCTGGTTGTGGGGTGTCTGGCTGGGTCGGGGTTAAACCCACAGTCCTGTTTGTTTTTTATAAACAGTCCTCGGTTTTTTTATTTCTGGGGGGGGGGGGTCTTGTGTTTCCCCTTTTTTGAATAACATTCTTCTGTCTGTCTTTTAACTTTACTTCTTCTTGTCGTCTTTTACAATCTTCTGTCTGTTCTTGTACATCTTCTGGTCTGTCTCTTTTTTTCAGTGGGCTGTTCTTGGAGTCTATCTTTACTTCTTCTGTCTGTCTTTCGTTTTGTGTGTACACAATCTTTCTGTCTAATCTTTACATCTTCTGTCGGTCGTTGTAGTCTTTGTCTGTTCTTTGTATCTGTCTGTCTGTTCATTGTATTTCTGTCTGTTCTTTCAGGGTTCGTGGGGGGGGGGCTGTTCTTGGTGCTCGGTCTTTACATCTTCTGTCTGGCTGTACATCTTCGGTCCTATCTGTACATCTTCTGTCTGTTTTACATCTTCTGGCTATGCTTTACATCTTTCTGTCTGTCTTTGTCTCTTCTATCTGTCTTACTTCGACTGTGCTGTCTTGGTATCTTCTGTCTGTCTTACATCTTCTGGTCTGTCTTTACATTTCTGTCCTGTCGGGGAGGGTGGTTCTTGCAGTCTGTCTTACAATCTTCTGTCTGTCTTTACATTCTCCTTTGGTGCTGGTGGTGTTGTCCTTTGAACCCATCTTCTGTCGGTCGTTGTTATATATCTTGTTGTCATTGTCTTGACCATCGTCTGTCTGGTCGTGGTGATCTTCTGATGCTTGCTTTTATCATTCTTCTGTCGGTCTTTTGTTATCGGCTTGTCTGTGCTGTGGACATTCGTTACTTTTGGGCTGGGGGTTGCTTCCTTTGGTGAGTCTGGCGGGCGGGTTCTTTGACTGCTGTTGTGGGGGGTGCGTAGGGGTCGGAGTGGGGTGTTCCGGGTTTTTTTTAAAAACCCCCCAGCTTGGGGTTTCCTTGTGTTGTCTTTTGGTCCCTGGTGGGGGCCGGGTCGTTTTCCTGTTGTATTTTTCTTGTTTGAAAAAATAATAAATTCTTGTTCTTGGTGCTTTGTCCTTTTTTATAAAATGGTGTTTTGTTGTGTTCTGGGGGGGTGGGGGGGGCCCGTCTTTAAAAGATGTTGTCTGTTGTTCTTGTCCTTTTCCCACGGGTGGTGTTGGTGTTTCTTGAGGGTAGTTGGTTTTCTTAGATGGTCTTTTTTTACATTAGGTTTTCTTTTTTCTGGTCCTGGGGGGGGGGGTTTCCATGTTGGTGGTTTTTGACTTTTGGTCTTGTCTTTTTTTGGTGGGGGTTTTTTCTGGGGGGGGGGTTTCCTGTGGTTATGATTCTTGGGTTTTCCTTGGGGGGTCGTTTATGGGGTTTAAAATTTTCTGTTTTGGGTTGGGCTTGGTCGGTTTTTTTTGTTGTTTTCCCCCCGTTGTTGGTTTGGGGTTTTTGTTTTTCCGTGGGGGAGGTCCGGTGATAAAGTTTTTAGGCCCATCCCGTCCTGTCCGGGTTTTTTGTCTTGCGACTTGCATAGTGGTGTTTTTTTTCTTCCCTTCTTGGATCGTTCCCCAAAGGTTAGGGGGGGGGTGTGGTTGGGTCGTGGGAAGGGGGGGGGTTCTTCCGTTTCTCGGTCGTTTTGATTTTATATGTTTTGTCTGTCTGTTTCAGTGTTGTTGCTTGAGTTCTGTCTTTGTATCTTCTGTCTGTCTTTCAGGTTGTGCTGACGTCTCTCTTTGTATCGTCTGTCTGTCTTTACTTCTTCTGTCGGTCTTTAATCTTCTGTCTGTCGTTGTATCTTCTGTCATTATATCTTCTGTCTGTCTTTCAGTGTTGTTCTGAGTCTGTCTTTGATATCTTCCGTCTGGTCTTTGTAAATTCGTTATAATTATCTGGCTGTCTTTCGGTGTTGTTCTTGAGTCTTTTCTCAGCATGCCTAGAACACGGCCTCTCTGTCTCAGTTGACTTGGACATCTTTGACTTCTGTCGTCGGCCCGTTTCCATTTCCTCCATCTCAGCCTGACTTCATCCTCAGGTGGCTCCACCTCTCACAGTCCATGTGTCAGTTGTGTTTCTGTTATCCTCAGTGTCTTCACCGTGGGTAGTCCATGTTTCAGTTCACCCCCCCCCCCCCCCCCGTGTGTCTTCTGTATCATCAGTGTCTTCACACTCGGGGTATAGTAGTCCATGTTTCAGGGGGGTCTTTTTATCCTCAGTGTTCTTCACCTCTCACAGTCCATGTTGTTCAGTTGGGGTCGTCTTTATCCTCTGGGTCTTCACCTCTCTCAGTGCCATGTGTCAGTTGTGACTTCTTGATCTTATAGGTCTTCTACCTCTGACAGTCCATGTGTCAGTGGTGGCGCTTTATCTTCAGTGTTATCTTCACCCTCTGACAGTCCATGTGGTCAGTGGTGTCTTCTTTATCCTCGTGTCTTCACCTCTCACAGTCCCATGTGACCTGTGGTGTCTTCGATCCTCAGTGTCTTCACCTCTCACAGTCATGTGTCAGTTGTCTCTTCTTTAGCCTCAGTGTTCTGCACCTTCTCCAGTCCATGTTGTCAGTGTGTGTCGTCTTTCATCCTCAGTGTCTTCACCTCGCACAGTCCATGTGGCAGTTGTGTCTTTGTTCATCCTCAGTGTCTTCACCTCTCACGTCCATGTGTCAGTTGTGTGTTTCTTTAGTCCCTCAGTGTCTTCACCTCTCACTGTCATGGCGTCAGTTGGGTCTTCTTTATTCCTCAGTTGTCTTCACCTCTCACAGTCTCCATGTTGCAGTGGTGTTTTCTTTCTTTATCCTCAGTGTCTTCGCCTTCACAGTCCATGTGTCAGTGTGTCTTCTTTATCCTCGGGTCTGCACCTCTCACAGTCCATGTTGTCAGGTGTCTCTTCTTTATCCTCAGGGTGCTTCACCTCTCAAGTCCATGTGTCAGGTTGTGTCTTCTGTATCTAGTGTCTTCACCTCTCACAGTCCATGTGGTCAGTTGTGTCTTCTTTATCCTCAGTGGTTCTTCACCTCTCACAGTCATGGGTCAGTTGCTGTCATCTTTATCCTCATTTTGGCTTCACTCTCACAGTCCATGTGTCAGTTGTTGTCTTCTTTATCCTCAGTCGTCGTACCTCTCACAGTCCAGGTGGTTTCAGTGGTCTCTTCTGTTATCCTCAGTGCTTCACCTCTCACAGCCAGTGTCAGTTCGGTCGTCTTTAGTCCTCAGTGTCTGTCACCTCTGATGTCCATGTTTCTGTTGTGATAACGTCTTTATCCGCAGTGTCTTCACCTTCACAGTCCATGTGGTCAGTTGTGTCTTCTTTATCCTCAGCCCCCCCCCCCCCCCCCCTCCCCCCCCCCCCCCCGTCTTCACCTGTGATAGTCCATGTTGCAGTTGTGTCTTCTTTAGCCTTCAGTGTCTTGCCACGCGCACAGGCCATGTGTCAGTTGTGTCGTTTTAGCCTCAGTGTCGTCACCTCTCTACATCCATGTGACAGTGGTGTCGTCTGGATCCTCAGTGTAGTGCCCTCTTCACAGGCCATGTGTCAGTTGGGTCGTGTGTTTTAGCTCTCCTGTGTCTTCACCTGCGTCACAGTCCATCGTGTCAGGGGGGTCGTCTGTGATTTCCTCAGTGTCTTCACCCTCTTACAGTCAAGGTGTCAGTTGTGTTCTTCTGGATCCTCAGTGTCTTCACCTCTCACAGTCTGTGATCCTCAGTGTCTTCACCGCTCCAGTCATGGTGTCAGTTGTGTCTTCGTTATCCTCAGTGTCTTCACCTATGACAGTCCATGATGGTCAGTTGTCTCTTCTTTCTCCTCAGTGTTTCACGCTCTCACAGTCCATGTGTCAGTTGTAGTCTTCTTTATCCTCAGGTGTCTTCACCGCTGACAGTCCATGTATCTGTTGTGTATTCTTGATCCTCATGTCTTCACTCCACCAGTCTGTGTCAGTTATGTATTCTGCGCCTCAGTGTCTTCACCTTTTGATAGCCATGTTCAGTTGTGTCTTCTTTATCCTCGTTTCTCCACCTCTCACAGTCCCTGTGTCAGTTGTGTCTTCTTTATCCTTCAGTGTCGTCACTCTCACAGTCATGTGTCAGTTGGGTCTTCTTTTATCCTCTGTGTCATTCGCCTCTACAGTGCCAGGTGTCAGTTGGTTGGGTCTTCTTCATCCTCAGTGTCCTTCACCTTCTCACACTCCAAGTGTCAGTTGTGTCTTCTTTATCCTCAGTGTCTTCACCTCTCACAGTCCATTTTCAGTTGTGGCTTCTTTATCCTCAGTGTCTTCACCTCCCACAGTCCATGTCGTCAGGTGTGTTCTTCTTCCTCCTCCGTGTCTCACCTTGAGGGTTCATGTTTCAGTTCTGTCTTCCTCTGTTCTCTCCGGGGGGGGACTTGTCTTTGGATAGTGCCTCTCTCATTTTCTTCAGCTGTCCGTCTGCCTGTCTGTCTTCCTTATTCTGCGTGAGGTGCCACTTTTTCATGTCTCTAATGTTGTGTGATCTCTAAATCACTATATTAAGCTCGAGGTACAAGGGGCTGTGACTCTATTTCAGACGGAAACCTAACGACTCCACTGTACCGCTTAGCAATGGAAGTGTCAGAACACCAATCACCAGGGACTGCCTCAGTTATGACTCCCTCCTCACTGACGGAAATGTTTTTGTGCTCTTCAGATTACTTCAGCAAAAAAACCACTGACATCTGTAAACATGGTGAGTATGCATGTGTAATGGTCGTGTGACGGTGCACGACAATTTTCAGCTTTCAGAGGCAGGAAAAGGCAAAGCCACTGACTTTTGTCATTTAAAGTCTGTTTCATTCATTCCACTGTGAATTTAGGAGACTCACAACTTTGAGCTGCGTACCAAAGCGACATTTTAGCTAGCACAACACTCATTTCTGTGGATCCAAAATAAACAATTAATTGTGTCAGGAATAATCCTATTAGAAGAAGCATTAAACAGCCATGCAAAGGACTGTATTGTTGAGAACGGAAGACCTGGGTGTCTGAAATAGCTTTGTGCAATATTTGAATGCAAAGAAAGTGACTGATTTACCCAAGGTAAGTGTCAGTGACTGCAGACAGATGCATTATTTTGTGCTTCACCACACTGGTTAAACAAGTCAGGATGATGTACACAGGGGGATGGAGCTAAAAACAAAGGACAGTTGTAAGTATATTATGTGTTCTTGAGTGTCTTCAAAAAAACAGCTCCGGCAGCCCTCTGGTGTTGGTTGATGAGGTTACCTCATCTGTCATGTGTGATGTGATCAGATAACTTGTACAACATTCGTTCAATGATGGGATGCCAGTGACGGATAGTGGCAGTCAACCTGTAAGTTCGTCTTATTTAAGATATTTTGTGTGATTTGGAACATTTTTGGGGGGGGAGGGGGGGGGGGGATGGCAAGAAATCAGAAGTGATAAAAGACAGCGTGGTGAACTGTAGCTGAAAATGGCAAGGACACGTAATCCATTGTCAAACAGCAAAATCTTGACATGTTCTTTGACTACATAAAAATTGCAGTTTGTATACCTTCTGCAAACAGGTTTGCCTGGAACTTCCTCAGAATCTTCCATTAGTCCATCAGTAAAAGTGAAGAATTCAGCCATTTCTTTTTTTCCGTGCTTTTTGTATTTTTCAAGATGTTCCTACCTTCGTGTCTGCTTCACACACTGTTACAATACTGCAGTGACTGTTGTTTTCAAACCCCACAAGACTAGAATGGATCTTGATTACCTCGGTGTGTGGAACGCTGGCTCTGGACAACATTGTGTTGGAAGCAGGGATCCCAGGTCCATGGTTCAAACCTCACAAGGGGGGGCCTTTTTCATGTCGTTTCTTGAAACACCCTAATTGGTGGTCTGAGAATGTAGTTTTTTTAAATAATATTTTTATACTTTATCTGCCCAAAAGAACGGCCTGTCCTATTGGCAGGGAACATCGCATGGTAAAGGATCCCCTGAAACGTACCTGCACTCAATCGAACAAATACCTTGTCCTAAACTACTGGAACATCACACCCTTATTCCAGGATCAAGGGAAACATACCTGCCCTAATATGCCTTGTCCTTTAGACCATGGCACATATCGCCATATTACCGGATCCAAGGGAACAACATACCTGCCCTAACTAATTATCTTGTTCTGTACGACAACATCATGCACATCTCATATTCCCAGGATCCCAAGGGAAAATACGGCCCCCTCATAATATCTTGTCCTGTTTAAGACATGGGCCATCGCCATATTTTCAGGATCCAAGGAAACATACATGCCCTAACTAATTATTGGTCCGTAAGACATGGCAATCGCATATTACCAGGATCCCCAAGGAAACATTACCTGCCCTAACTACTACTTGTCCTCATAAGACATGGCACCATCGCCATCTTACCAGGAACCCAAGGAAGGACCCATGCTGTGCCTAACTACTACTTGTCCTTTAAGACATGGCACATCGCCATATTACCGAGATCCCAAGGAAACATGCCTGATCTAACTACTAAACTTGTTCCTCTACGACATGGAACATCACCGTATTACCAGAATGATCCCAGGAAACATGCCTGTCTAACTACTACTTGTCCTATAAGACATGGACCCATCACATATTACCAGGATCCCAAGGAAACATGCCTGTCCAAAACTATACCTTGTCCTATAAGGACATGGAACATCACCATATTACAGGATCCAGGAACATACTATCTAACTATACCTTTGTACTATGAGACATGGCCAACCTCCCATATTACCAGGATCCAAGGGAAAACCCAAGGTAGGTAGGGAGCTAGCCTCTTCCCCATTTAGGCAGTAGAGTGATCATTTGGGCGCGTTCACAGAGGACGGAACTGTAAGAGAATGGCAGTGTTTGTCTTTTTTGATAAGCAGAGGTGGGAAGGTATCCTGTGTTGTTGCGTTCTTGGTTTTCGACCGTCTGTACAGCGACATTTCCATGTCAATAATTGGAAAGAAAGAAACAATGTCTTGGTGAAGCTGCTCCCACCATCCTTTTCGGATCTTCAGGGCCCCCACCCCCCCCCCCCGGGCATTTGTTTGGAGTTAACTCTGAGAAAAAAACATGAAATTTTACTGCTAAAACCAGTTTTATGGTTATTACAATATTCTTACCTGTCCAAACACAAGGTTGCCTCCATTTGCCTTTTTGCTAGGGAACGATGTGGAAAAGCTGAGGCAATGTTTGACTTTGGCTCAGTGAAGTGAACCTGCTAAGGTGAGAGATCATTTTACTGTTTAAAGGGTGCAGAGGTGAGGTTATCTCCATGATTCCAAGCTGTATATTATCTAAATTCTGATAATTGTAGCGATGTTCCTTTCCAAACAGGGGTGGTGGTGTTTGTTATGGGAAGGTAAACTCTACCATAATCTACTGTGTCGTAGTGAGATCCTTTTGTTGATGAAACAGGAAATGAGGCCCATGAGTGGCACGCGCATAGCAAGAACTTAGCCCAATAAAGGAGGCACAACAGCGAGTGAGATCCAATACAGGAGGCACAGCATGTGTTTTTAGAGAGCCAATCAGGAGGCACAGCGGTCGGAGCGCAATAAAGGAGGCACAGCAGTGTTTGCGAGCCCAATAAAGGAGGGGGAGACACAGCAGTGAGAGCCCAATCGGGAGGCACAAAGGGCAGATGAGAGCCAATACAGGAGGCACAGCAGTGGAGCCCAATAAGGGAGGCACGCGCAGTGAGAGCCATACAGGAGGCACAGCAATGAGACAGTTATCGCTGGGCCAAGTATGTGCACAGGTTAAGGCCCACTTTGTTTGGGAAATGCACAGATAAGCAGACATGATTGAAAACGACTTCATGACAGTTTCTTATTGTTCCATGGAAAGAGGTGTTCACATTCTTACAGAGAAATCCAGATGCAAAGGATAATAACCAGCACGACATGAGAACACTCAGTACAGACATTTATCTTCTTTTGTTATTTACTCCTCATCTCTGCACTGCAGTGGCCCTCATCCCAAACTGCTCATTGTGGCAGTCCCATTCACAGCCACACCAGGCCCTTGTCCAGTCACACAGCCCTGTCTCACAGTTCACAGGAGAGCAGTCTGCTCCATGTCTTCATGGGGATCCACTGGAAAAAGGCATATGCTCTGTGGCAGGCCACCTGAAGAGGGTTCTGTGGTGTGGTCAGTTCCAAACACATGAGGACACCTGTACAACACTAATTTGCTATGGTCGTTGTGTGTCTGTTCAAACACATGTCAGGACACCCTGTACAACACTAATTGCTATGGTCTGTAGTGTGTCTGTTCCAAAACAAAAACATGCTGGACACCCTGTACAACCACTATTGTATGGTCTGTGGTGTGTCTGTTCCAAACACATGGCCGTGGGGGGGGGGGGGACACCTGTACAACACTAATTGCTATGGTTGTGGTGTACCTGTTCCAAACCCAAACACATGCAGGACACCTCTACAACACTATGGCTATGGTCTGTGGTGTTGCCTGTTCCAAACAAACACTAATCGTTGAGTCGCGGAAGCAGTGTGAGTGAGCATCCTACAGAGGGCGGCAACACTCATAAAATAATTAATAATAATAATAATAATAATACTAAAATAATAATCAATCGAGCTTATATAGCGGGTCTTCGATGAGGAGAAAATGCCACCTCCTCCGAGCGCTTCACAATTACAGGAAAAATAAAAGTTTCATAAACATTGCCACAATATTGAGAGAAAGGCAATCAAAACAAAAGGTCACAAAGCAAGCACTTTAACACAGATGCACAAGCCCCACAAACCCCCCCCCCCCCTACTCCATCCCCCCCCCCACCGCCCCCCCCCCCCCCCCCCCCCCCACACCAACACACACACAAGACATTGTATGAACAACGCTCGGACAAGGCATTTGGGAATAGAAGAAAAAAGAACAACCCCCATCCCCAATCCCCACCCCCCCTCCATTGCATCGACATTCCTTGAACTTCCTGATACCTGATGACTTTGATGGGAATTCACATGATCCCCGGTCCAGTGTTTGTTGAGGAGCAGGGAACACAGGTGTTAAAAGCTTCTTTCTGCCAGTGTGAATGTAATGAGAGCTAATCTTTTTTTGTGCTAGGTACAATGATTTTATTCCTAGTGATTTTTGAGTAGTTTTTTGGTAGTACTGGCAATCTTTCATTCCTTGTATTCAGTGTAATGAACGGGTTATCTGCAAAATGTTGCTAAAAAGTACTGTGTCAGAACAATTGATCATCAATCAGTGGTCAATGAAAGACACAAATACGGCAATTTATTTGTTTTGAGATTTAGGTTCGTGTAACGGTTACAATATCACAATATTTACTTGTATTTGTCATTCATGAACAATCTGCAAGTTGGAAACCTCCGTCAGAGTGATCCTAAATGGAGACCAGCATCACGGTGCTGGGAAGCCCCCACTGCACCTGAACGGAGCTGCGTGACTACCAGGCCTCCCTGTCAGAGGGGGGGGAACAGCTTCTGTCATGTGAGCCAGTGGAGCAGTGCCCGCTTAGCTTCCTTCCCAGCCTCACCCCCGGCACACTCAGTACTCAGTTCTGTGACCAAAGACCAAGGAACGGACCCCAACTATGAACCGATGGAGCAGTTCACTTCATCACAGAGTGTGCCGGTGTACACAAGTGAGTGGTTCATGATATGATGTGTGGTCGGTCATCAGGGTCCAATTGGGGTTAGTCGATGGCAGTCAATGTCAGTCAGGGTCGTTGGGGTAGTCGGGGTGTCAGTTGGGGTCAGTCGGGGTCAGTTGATGTCAGTCAAGGGTCAGTTGGGTCATATCGTGGTGCAGTAGGGTCAGTCGGGGTCAGTTGATGTCAGTCAGGGTCAGTTGGGGTCAGTCAGGTCAGTTGGGGTTCAGTCAGGGTCAGTCGAGGTCGTCACGGTCAGTTGGGGTCAGTCGAGGTAGTTACGGTCAGATGGGGTCCTCAGCTCGAGGTCAGTCAGGGTCAGCTGGGGTCAGTCGTAAGGTGAATAGCGTGTGTGGGGTTGGATGATGCCCTGTCGTGGGGTTACGAACGGAGGTGAAACATGACATGGACAGCAGGCAAGAGGAGTCGTAGGGAAAATCAAAAAGGGATTCTGTGTGTTGCTGGGTTGACCAGAGCTTGCAGGCGATGGTAGATGTGTAACAGGTGTAATTGTTACATAGTGTACCTTCGGAGCGTGTTTGTAACTGTGCGAAGGGCACTAATGTGTTATTTTGTCTGGAGTGAATTTCCAGCAGTTTTATTACCTGTACTGCATGTCAGCGTTATATGTACTCCTTGCACGCATAGTGCATGTGTGTGCAAATAACCATGTCTCTCGTACCTCTGTCACTTCTGCTTACCCTTTGTGAACGACACAAACTCTCTCTTCTCTCTCTGACACACACCACCACACACCACACACACACACACACACACCTACACAACACACACACCACACACAAACACACACAGCACCCCCACCACACCACCCAACATAAACACACACATTGGTCTGCATGCTTTATACATGGTACACATATATACACATAACACCTTAACAATACTCACCATTATTCCCCCGCACACACACACACTCACACAAGAAAAAACTTACTTTGAATCTGCCTGTGTTAACACACACACACACACACACAACACACACCCCACACACACACACAACACACACTCTCTCTCTCTCTCTCTCTCTCTCTTCTCTTCTCCCCCACCACCCACACACACACAAACACACACACAATACACACACTTCACCACCACACACACACAACACACACCACCCACACACACCACACACACCCACACACTGTGTCTGCTGCTCTTATACATGTACACATATATACACATATACCCACATACACACATACTCACCCATATTCCCCGCACACCACACACACTCACACGGATAACAAAACTTACTTTGAATGAATCTGCATGTGCTTAACACACCCACACACACACACACACACACACACACACACCACACACACAACACACAAACATACACACACTCACACACACACACACACACACACACACACGCACACACCACACACACACACACACAACACACACCCTTTGTCTGCATGCTCTAATACATGTACACATCTTACCCATCACACCATTATCCCCCATATTCCCCCGCACACACCACACTCACACAGAAAAAAATCTTACTTGAATCTGCATGTTCGCTTACACACACACACCACACACACACCACACACCCCACACACACACACACACACACACAACACACAGAGAGAGAGAGTGACAGAGACAACACGAGAGAGAGACAGAAGAGAGAATATGGAGACTATATCACCTGATTTAAATCATCTTAAAGAGGATTGAATTACGTGCAAAGATGCAGTGATGTGTGCTCTAGCGTACCTGAAAATGTATTTGCGTGGCCTGCTTGGATATACCCAATCCAAACTGGCCTGCAACACGTCTGTATTTGTTAGTTTCTACCGACATTCCATCCTGCGAGTGTGACTGTTTCTGCTCTCGTCTGGAAAAAAAAAGACGCGGTCTCAAATTTACATGTACCCACGGGTATGATTCTTTAGAAAGTAGTTTCTGCATACTTCAATCTTAAGAGTGCACAGGGCGTACATGTGTGATGTTACCGCTGTTCTATCTGGTCCACCAAGATGTAATTGCTTAAAGCGCCCAGTGGTTCTGACGAATAAAGTTTTACGATTTTAGAATGCATGTCTGTACCACATAAAACACTCACACGAATGCATGCATCACGAGATTCCTCATGTTCTCCACACTAGGAAATAAATCATTAAAATTGACATCACTGTTCATCATGATTTTTTTTATTCCCTTTATTCTATTTATTCTTTTCCAATGTTGTTTTTACTTTAGGATGCGACAGGTGTTACCTGTCTGACCTGGCATTTTTAAATGCCGACAGCTATGGACAGGTTGTTGTTGTGGTTGTTGTCGTTTACCCTGGCTACAAGATCCGTGGATCATCCAAACAGCTGAAGTACTGCAACTATGGTACAAATGCATCGCTGGGGATGAGAAACATTAGTGTTTGTGACGGTTATGAATTACCCCGCCACATGGGCAGCCACACTGACTTGGGGGAGCTTTATGACAGAGTGACTATTAGTTGTTTATTTTTAGTTTTTGACAGGCATAATAAGCTGTTGTGTTAGTTCTAGGGAAGAGGGAAAGAACATTTTTCAGTGTGGTGGATACAGTTCACATCTTGAAGATGCACTGTTTTTACTAACAAAGTCATTGTTTCTGTACAGAGCCTTAGGATGCCGGTGGAGAATGGTGGATGCCACTTATGCTGTGCCTAGCGTCCGTTTTGAGTTTGTCCTTCCGGTGGCGAGGTTGAACCTATATGTGAGGTGGATAGGGTGACAACAAAGACTGTGTCAGGTCCCCCGCTGTCTGCCACCTTCACGAATCCTGATCCTGAATAGGGACTTCCAATAAATTATGTGAGCATCGTGGCGGAAAGCAATGGCCTCTCCAGTTGAGGCAGGACGGAAAGTTTCTTTGTGGATGCTGCTGGTGAGGTTTGTTCTTCTGGTATGTTAATTGAAATGGGCAGGGAGAGGGTGGGGTGGGTTGGGAAATGGTGGGAGGAAGGGTCCAGTGTCCTGGAACACACACACACACACCACACAACCACACACACACACACACACACCACACACACAACTTCAACACACACAACCCCGGTGTGTTATTCATGTATGAAGGCATACACTCATCGCAGGCACATAAAGGACATAGATAAACTTTAGCACCAGTTCGTTGTCTTTATGCTGCAACTGTCATTTGCAGATGTTACAGACAAAGAAGGCTCTAAATAAACGGCGAGAAACATTTCTGTCGCACTCCCCCTGCCCTACTTTGCCATCTGTCCTTCGCGTGAGGCTAATCAAGATTGTTGGACACATTAAAAGTCTGAAAGAAACTTCAACCTGCTCCCCCGCCCTTCCTTATGTCTTCCTCCACCCTACCCCACTAGACATCTGATTCGCCCCACCCCAAGGTTCGCCCTGACCAAAATGTCCTGAGGCGACTTAAACATTGGACAACAGAGGGAAAAATCAGAGATCAGGAAATAATGGTATAGAAATCGTTAGTGTGGGGGCTACGAGGGGGTGGAGGTGGTAGGGAGGGGAGAGGGACGATGGGAAAGATGCCATGATTGTGCAGACATTACTGATTTTGCCAGTTGACAATTTACATCAAAATTATTTAAACAAAACTTCTTGTACTGTTTTGTCATAAGCGATAGTTTCTTTGTCGATGTCAATAATTCTTGGGCACAAAAATTATTGCATGTTTATCTCCAGGGTTATGTTGTCAAGCTTGTTTGTAGGACTGTCAATAATTAATAAAAAAATTCTTATACCGTTAATTCCAGGTTGAGCGATGTCATGATTTTTTTTGTCGACTGTCAATAACCATCACAAAACATTAGAAAAGTTGTTAAGACTCAGAATCAAAACTTTACTTGGGATAATATTTTGACAGGGTGCCATGTTTTCATCAGCTCACTGTTGTGTTGTGGCAGCGGAGGCCTGGTGGGGGCGACTCGTTGTGTGGGGTGAATGGTTGTCAGGATCTGATTATAGATGGGGGGGGAAGTTCAAAGCCTTGATCTCTTGTTCAGGATGGGGTGTCTGGTCTTGATTTCGATGGCTTCGTTAACTAACTTTTTCTTTTTGTATTAGTGATTAAGAAAGGGCTCTGTAGATAAGATCTTGGTTTTTCTGGCGTGTAACTCGTACCCGTCATGCCTGACAACTGTGGTCCGCTGTGGTTTGTAGGTGTTGTGTATGGCCAGAAGGTTAGATCGGTTAGGGGGGTTTATGTAGGCAGTGGTGAGTGCTCTTGCTGTCTCGCCAATGGGCAAGGTCTTGACAATACTGGTACCTAGCCACACTGCTTGAGGGGGGTCCGTTTTTGTCTTTGACATGGGTCAGTTGATGGCGAGGAGAGTTGGTGGGTTTGTGGAACACTTTGCAGCCATATTGTTGGAAGGTCCTGGCTAGACGATCTGTGGACTCCTTTAATGTAAGGTCCCCACTTTCACACTGTTCATATTTGTAGAAGAAGGGTAGGGAAACCGAGGGTTATCCCCCTTCCATGCATGGTATCCATTAGCGGAAAGGGCAGTATTGAAACAGAAGCAGATGGGGAAGTCCCGTTCCTGGGACACTTCCATTCCCGAAACCCATGCCGACCGGGTGGAGACCAGCGTCAATAGGAACCCAAACCACACTGACCAGTACCTGAACTTCCGCTTAACCACCCCCCTCCGAGCGACAGAGATCTGTGTCAACACCCTCATGCACAAAGTTGTTACTGTGTTTCCACCTAAGGAGGAAGAGCCGAAAGAAGAAGATAACACATCAAGCCTGCTTTCCGCTTAATGGATACCCTGCAGGGACGAGCGGACAACCCTCGGGTTCCCTACCCTTCTTCTTACAGATCCGGGACAGTTGTGAGAAAGTGGGGATCCTTCATTAAAGGAGTTCGGGCGTTCAGCCAGGACCTCTTCCAACAACATGGATGCAAACGTGTTCCACAAACCTACACACTGCATCAAATATGACCAGCCACTTACATTCTTTTTATCCCAGTTTCTGTTACGGCTGTGGAACTCAACTGCCGTAGGTCATTTCAAGAATTGCCCCAGGTGCAATCTCATTCAAAAAACAAATTGATTCGAAGTTTTGAAGATCTGATATTGGCCGTTTTTCTATTTTCTTCCCCAGATATTTTATTGAATATCGAGTGCGAACCCCTTGTTGAATATTTGCTCCAGGGGGGCCACCAGTCTGAGTCGCACTGTTTTATTTTATTTTATTCTACTTTTATTTAATCATGCGCGTGGTGACCTGCTCATTTTTGAGTGAACAGTTATTTTAGGAAGAAGAGAGGAAGAAGGGGTAACGAATTAATGCCCGATGTTTTAGTTTTACCGTTTATCACCGATACTATCGGCTGTAACGGCCTGTAACGGGTTTTTCTTCTTTATGGAATATCTCAGAAAGTACTTGGTGACCCTTTATGAAAGTTAAGCAGGAATGTTCATTTATGGGTCACGGTTGATGCCTGAGGTTTTAAGTTTGCCCCGGTTATAGCCTTTACTACTCGGCTTGTAACGGCCTGTAACGGTTTGTTTCTTCTTTATGGTATATCTCGAAAGTACTTCGCCCAATTATAAGCGGTTTGGATGATGTGTAGTGACAAATGGATTCCTCTGTCATTGTGACGTTGTTTAATAAGACCCCATGCAGAATGTTGGTTGAATGCTTCAGGCAAGAACGATAGGACCGTTTGTAGGAACGTCAAATTTCTCGTTCCACACCTACTTTCTTTCTACAGATGAAATAGAGGTTTGATTTTTGATAAACAACAACTGAATTTAATAAAGTATGAATAAAGATTGAATGATGATACTGCAGTGCTATATGTCGAATCTGTTGCTTTGAATGCTGATGTCCGTTTGTTCCCTGTGAAATGAAGTACAAACAAAAGAAATTAATCAATTCCTACACTTGTAACAACAAAGTCTCTGTCCTTCTTCACTTCGCTTCTTGCAGGTTAGCACAAAAATATCGATTGTCGTCGTGTACAAAAAAAAAAATCTTCCGGAGACTACCCACGAATATAGTTATGCACTAGAAAATATACCCAAAAAAAAAAAAATGTCTGAGTTGTTGTTGTAGCAGTGCTTGAATGTGGAGGGATGTGTTTATGTGATTGCCACTGCAGCTACAGAATCGTGTAGCGTTCGGGTTCCGTGTCGGTCACAGTTTCACTTCCAGATCCCGCAAGGTTGACACACCAGCACGTTCCTCTCGCAGCTGAAGGATTGTAGCGGGATTAAGAGTGTGACGAAGGTTGAAGATAGAGCTGCGAGCTGATCAGGATGGATGAAAAGGAAAGGTAGGAGTACAAGTAGGAGAAGTTGGAGTAGTAGCGAAGAAGTTGAACCTTGCAAGATAAAATCGTCGTAGGATCTGCACGATAGTGGCACATCACTTAATCCACCCATTACACGCTCTAAACACACTTTATGTGTCAATGGCCCTAGCTTGCTCTATCATTTCAATTGCTTTCCTTCAAAAATAAATTGCTTTACGATAAAACTCGTTTAACAAAGAAGGAAAATGTATACGAATATGTTCCAATCCTGCATTGACTGGAGTTATTCGCCAAGGCTTAAATGCTTGATGGAATTACAATTACATTATATCCTTGAACAGATTAATCAAATGGCGTTCATCTTCATGTTTACAAGATCACTTGAATCCGAGAAAAATAGTTCGTTCATAATTTGAACTCGTTTACGATTCTTTAATAATATTTCTAGCCTTCACTCAAAATATCACCCTCTTCTACATATGGTGGCATAATACGGGGAGCTGAAATAGAATTTACATAATATGGGTTAGTCATGGCAACACGACCATGGATTGAGAGCAAACAGATGAAAATGACAGCTTCTTACGATCAATTATACGTGTTGACTGGTAAACATGAAATATTTAATTCAGAACATTTTAACTGATCGCACGCACAAAATAGTATTGAACCTGGTAAATGTGCCCTTGTAAAACGATTGTATTGAATAATTTTGTTTGCGCTACACGAAAAAAAATGATTGTAGACCTATTTACCTCAACACAGTCTTCTTGACTACAGCTATCAGACTCGCCCACGGAACGATGATACTCGTGGTTGCCCTTCCTCGTAAAGGTGGTGGGTCGTCGTCGGAAGCCTGTAGTGCCCCTCAGTCCGGCCTTGACTGATACTTCAAAGGTTCTTGCCTCTTCGAATAATTGGACTTTTTGCGGAGCCAATTCACGATCCGACCGGGTTGATCAGATCTTTACGATGCACGGTCAATACTTACTGCACATGCGCGGAAGGAGCAGGAAAGAAAACACACTGACAACTTTTTGGATAATTGCGGAATTGGCAGTAAGATGGGTTGGGTTTTTCCATACCCTACGATTGTAAATTATTTTATTATTAATACAAATTACAAGTCTACATAACGCTTGAAATTGTAAACGTACTGCCTTAAAGCAAAAATAACAATTAGTTTTGTCGTTTGGACATAGAATTTAAAACAAGGCGCAGAGCGAATAGAATCATGTTCGATTGCGGTATTTTCTTAATGAAAAAGGACCGGGGCTTATGAATGACTGTCACAAATACCCCCCTTCTTAGCGAAAAATTATTAAGCAGAATACCCTAAGAAAAGTGTCAGTTCCATTATAAGTCGACTACAGTAATATGCTATCAACCTCATAAAATAAACCGATACAGGATTCAAACAATCAAATTATGCACAAACTCCTTTGCATTGCTCAGTGTTATACACTTGCAGGATTCCAGAGAGCTTCCCTATCGACAACTGTACTTCTGCTCATATAGTTCTGACCCACATTATCTTTCCCAGCGGGATGACTCTGGATTGTGAAATCATGATCTTGCAGGAGTATGGCCCAACTTAAACAAGCGACCGTTTGCAGTTTTGTTCTTTTTCAGACATTGCAAAGGTTTGAATGGTTTGTTTCTGTTATATAAAGTTCGTACCGTTAGAGATATGGTTTTTCAAAACTTTTGACTTCCCACACCATGCCAAGCAATCTTTCTCTACTGTGGCGTAGTTCTTTCAGGCTTGTTGAGCTTCTTACTGGCATAAGCATGGCTTGTAGCATTATATGCTCTTGAAGTAGATCTGTCCAGTCCCTAGGATCGTGGGTCTGTGCGTAGCCCATTAGGGCTTTTCCCTGTCTGGCAATCGCATGATAGGTGCTGCTGAAGAGTTTGTTCTTCAGCGTTCCTCATGGTTTTTCACATGCCTTGACCACACAATCTTCTCGGCTGGTCTTTCTTTGGTCAGATCTAATCAATGGTCAGAAATTCATGGCGAAGTTTCGGAACAATTTTCCGATATATCCTGCAAACCCAGGCATGACCTGAGCTCTTTCTTGGCTTTGGTCTTTCGGCTTTCTCAAGCTTTTCTAACTTGTCCGATTTTCTGGTCTGACCTGGACCACGTCCAATCTGTTGTCCAGAATGGTATTTCATGAAATCCAAAAAAGCATTTGGATGGTTTCGCCCAGTGAGCCCTGCCCCTGGCAGTTCTTCAGTACGGCGTTGATTGCCTCCACATGGTCCTCCCAAGTCTCAGATAGCGATTAGAATATCAGCAATAAAGCTGAGGACATCTTTTGACTTTATGTCACTCAATAATTTCCTCATCATCTTGTGAACTCAGGCACTTGCGTTTCTCATGCCAAAGGGCATACGTTTCCATGCTACTGTCCCTTGGGGGTTACTGACAGCTGTCTTTGGCTTGTCTTTCTCATTCATCTGAATCTGACAAAAATCCCTTTGTCAGGATCAATTTGGAAAGTCCAGTATTTTGAGCTTTTCCGATCTTTGCAAAGAAAGTTCGTGTTCTGGTGTGGCTCTGATCCAAATTCTGTCATGAGATTCAGTTCTCCCTGTAGTCGATACAGAACCTGGACTGTTGAGTCTTTCTTCTTACTAATACAATGGGCGCTTGTATGGTGATATGGCTGGTTTATTCACTCCCATGGCTAGCATTTTGATCAACCTCTTTTTAAACAGTTTCTATCTGAGAATGTGGCACTGGGTACTGATGTATTTCATCTGTTGTTGTGATGCCAGTTTCACTCACAGGTGAACCAGGGATTGGTTTCACTGGCATCCGTGATGATCTGGTCAGACGCGAAACAATGTTTTCCGCTCTTGTCTTTCTGTTCCTTGGAGAGCTGTGGTCCATATTGCATTGCTGGAGTCTGGGTCTCTTCAAAGGTATGTTGGTCTATGATCAGTCAAATACTTAGGATGGCATGGTGTGGTATATCATTGTGACGGTGTAGGATGGTCATGGTGTTGGTATTCACTGTGACGGTGTGGAGTCTGGTGTGGTATCAGTAGCTGTGAGGTGTGGTGGTTGGTGTTGGTATCCGTAAACTGTGACTGGTGTAGGATGGTCATGGTGTTGGTATCAGTAAGGTCACTGTGACTGGTGTAGGATGGTCATGGTGTTGGCTTTAGTAAGGTCACTGTGACTGGTGTAGGGTGGTCATGGTGTTGGCATCAGTAAGGTCACTGTGACTGGTGTAGGATGGTCATGGTGTTGGTATCAGTAAGGTCACTGTGACTGGTGTAGGATGGTCATGGTGGCACACCCTTAAGGAGGACACTCATTCATGCTGGCTTCACAACAAATCACGACTGTTCATATGAGTAGGAGGTCCTAGCTGGTGGTGTCTACTGTATTAGAACTGGCACCATTGAATAGATACAGTTGCAGTGCAGTGTCTCCTCTGGTGAGGTGTGTCCTGATGACCTGATATTGATTGCTTCCAATGGACTGCTGTCCATGGCTTCGTCGAGACAAGCCTGTGTGTGGCTGTGTATGGTGGATCCGGAACAAGTGATGTGGGAGTAGGGCCCCTTAACGGGCATGGGAAATGGAAGGTAAGGAAACAAAGGCATCACCATTAAAATACAGTGAAAATTGAGAATTGTCAGCAAATGAAAAATCTGTTTCAGTGATAAGAGTGAAGAAAGGCATACTGACGGAAAACTATTAGATTCGAGAAATGTTTTTCGTACCTCTGGGCTTACATGTGTGTCAACGAAATGAATGTTATTTTCATGTAATTGCAATATCTATGGGTAATAACGTGTCTGCACTAAAGGTGCGGGGCAAGTGTCAGTGAAATGAATGTTCTGTTCATGTAGTTGCAATGTCTATGGATAATGACTCGTCTGGTCCAAAGGTGCGGGGCAAGTGTCAGTGAAATGAATGTTCTGTTCATGTAGTTGCAATGTCTATGGATAATGACTCATCTGGTCCAAAGGTGCGGGGCAAGTGTCAGTGAAATGAATGTTCTGTTCATCTAGTTGCAATGTCTATGGATAATGACTCGTCTGTGCCAAAGGTGCGGGGCAAGTGTCAGTGAATGAATGTTCTGTTCATGTAGTTGCAATGTCTATGGATAATGACTCATCTGGTCCAAAGGTGCGGGGCAAGTGTCAGTGAAATGAATGTTCTGTTCATGTAGATGCAATGTCTATGGATAATGACTCATCTGGTCCAAAGGTGTGGGGCAAGTGTCAGTGAAATGAATGTTCTGTTCATGTAGTTGCTATATCTATGGATAATGACTCATCTGGTCCAAAGGTGCGGGGCAAGTGTCAGTGAAATGAATGTTCTGTTCATGTAGTTGCTATATCTATGGATAATGACTCGTCTGGTCAAAGGTGCGGGGCACGTGTCAGTGAAATGAATGTTCTGTTCATGTAGTTGCAATGTCTATGGATAATGACTCATCTGGTCCAAAGGTGCGGGGCAAGTGTCAGTGAAATGAATGTTCTGTTCATGTAGTTGCAATGTCTATGGATAATGACTCGTCTGGTCCAAAGGTGCGGGGCAAGTGTCAGTGAAATGAATGTTTGTTCATGTAGTTGCAATATCTATGGATAATGACTCGTCTGGTCCAAAGGTGCGGGGAAAGTGTTGGCGCTGAGCGTACCAGAGCACGGCGGTCGGTGGGGCAGAGTGACCTGGAGGAAACCTCGCGAGCCGAATGGAGACATGAGGGGATACAGCGTGAAGTTCATCACCATGGCTGGGACATTTGACTGCAAGTCGGGTGTCGCTGTCTTCTGCTCTGACTGCACCTACAGTAACTCTAATGTATGTGACATGGGGTTTGATTCTACTTGTCTTTCTCTATATGTCTGTTCAGATGGGGTAATATGTGGTTTGGTTGTCCATGTCCTCTGTGTGTTTGTTCAGAGGGAGTGATGGATGATTTGATGCTTTATGTCTGTCGGTGTGCCTGTGTGTTCAGATGCACTGATATGTGATTTGATTCTCTAGTCTGTCCCAGTGTATTTGTGTCTCTTCAGGTGAGGAATTGGTTTTGGTGTTCGTGTACTTGCCTCAGTTGAAAAATTGCAATGCTAATTGCTTATCGTAGCATTGACATTTATACGTACCTATGTGCAGGTATATATATATATATATATATATTATATATATATATTATATATATATATATTATATTTATATATATATACGAGAGAGAGAGAGAGGAGAGTGAGAGAGGAGAGAGAGAGAGAAGAGGAGTGAGAGAGAGAGAGGAGAGAGACTTGCGCATTTATTATATAGACGTGTACAAACACACACAGACACACATACAGACACACAGACATACGCACGCACACACACACACACACACACACACACACACACACACACACACACACACACACACACACACACATATTGAAATAGGCACATCTCACTGACATGTTGTCATGCACACACACAGACACACATACACACACACGCAGCGCGCGCGCGCGCGCGCACATATATGCACACACACGCGCGCACCTAACGATAACAAACAGTCTCAGTCAAACACAGACACACACTGACTGAAATTCATTCAGCAACGATTAGAAGATGCTGCAAGCATAACATAAATCAAATTCTAATATGTGCATCGGTGGGCTTAATGCTATTGTCACTGCTATAGAGAACGGTTCTTTCAGTATCAACCGAATACAAAATTAATGTGCAGTCTACATCTTCTGTTTGTGCATCTCTGCATTCCCATATCTTTGATTACTACAGCCGTCAGGTTTTACTTCAAATGCCAACAAGAACACATTCAGTCTTGGCAGAGGGATATCATCACTGTCATGTGTGTGATGATGATGATGTGATGATGATGGGGTGGTGATGGTGATGGTGATGATGATGATATCAATTCTCCAAAACGAGTTAGAGCAAGAT
>CM031610.1:90633062-90693789 GCA_018398815.1 Conus ventricosus
ATAGGAGAGTGGAGAGTGACAGACGGGGCGTAGGAGGATGGAGACAGATGACAGATGGGCAGATAGGAGGTGGAGACAGACTGACAGACTGGGCAGATAGGAGAGAGGAGAAGACTGACAGACTGGGCAGAAGGAGAGATGGAGACAGATGACAGACTGGGCAGATAGGAGGGGATGGAGACGGGACTGACAGACTGGGCAGATAGGAGAGATGGAGACAGACTGACAGACTGGGCAGATAGGAGAGATGGAGACAGACTGACAGACTGGGCAGAAGGAGAGATTGGAGACAGACTGACGATGGGGGCAGATAGGGAGATGGAGACAGACTGACAAAATGGGCACATGGAGAGATTTGAGACAAGGGCATGAAGGTGGAGGAACAGAAAGCCCAGTGGTTTGGATGGAAACATGATGTGAAATAAGCCTTTCCCCAATGGACTCAGTGTGTGTAACATGTATCAAACAGAAACATGATGTGAACTAACCCATTCAATGACTCAATGTGTGTAACATGTATGAAACAGAAACACGAGTGAACTAAGCCATTCAATGATCAAGCCATTCGTGGACTCAATGTGTGTAACATGTATGTAACAGAGTCAGTCTTTGAATCACAATGATCAGGCGCCGGTGTGCCTTTGTGTGCATGTGTATGCGAGTTCCTTGCTTAACTTTTAACACAGGCACTGCCTTGTAGTTGTGAGTGCTGCATCTCATGGTAAAATGGACAGACATTTGCCGCACATTTCCTGCTGTCTTGCATCAGGTTTGACGACACACTGGGTGATAAACCCATTCACAGGTTAACATGCCCTCTGCGTGACATTCGACCCCCGGCTCCAAACCTCAACTCATCCAATTATGGGTCTATGCCCTTCCCTATTCTTTCAAAAATGGACCCATCCATCAAGTTAGGCTTTTCCTAATATGAGGGGTGGAAGGATGAGGGGGATTTGTCAGGAAACTTTGGGGAATTACTCTCGGCATTACTGAAGTACATTGTTCGGGGGAGTTCCTCAAAGTCAAATCCTCCAACTTGTTGTTCTTGGGACAGCCTTTCGTATTTAAACGTCAGAGATTTGTTCTAAGATGTGGGGGACTGGGTAGGTAACCCATGTTGGAGGTCTCCCCTCGCACTGCTTTCCATCACCGCCCACATGGACATGCACACCAAGTTGTTTGTCAGGCAGCTGTGTCCCCTAACACATGGTTACTAGCGGCATCGTTTTTCACCATGGCCCACACCTGAACCACCACACACACACACACACACCACACACACCACACACACACACACCACAGTGTTTGTCAAATAGTTCTTTCTCCACATCCATACTTACGGCACCATTTCTGACTGTTTCCCACAAATTTACACACAGTGTTTGTCAGTTGTCTATCACAACACACCAAATACTTACAGCATGTTCCTGACTGTTGCCCACATCTACACACACACAGTACAGTGTTTGTCAGCTGTCTGTCACAACACACCCAATACTTCGGCACTGTTCTGACTGTTGCCCACATTACACACACAGTGTCTGACAGTTGTCTGTCACAAACACCCAGTACTTACGGCACTGTTTCTGATGTTGCCCCCATCTACACACACAGTGTACGCCTGGCAGTGGTTCTGGTGAGGTTCCAGAGCATGGCTGGTTCAGCAACGTTTCTGGAAACATACAGAAGGGAACAGATGAACAACAGATACTGGAGATAACCACCTGTACATAGTATACTGAAGGGGAAAACAAGTTAACAGAGAGTGACAGTTTTAGCACATTATCTGTGAGCCCGGAACACAGGGGTTTGTGGAATAAACACACTGAATATGATCTTTTTTCAACAAGTCTGATGGGAGTAATAGGTTGTTTTTTGTTCTTGCTGTTGTGGTCCGTAGTACTGCGGCAGAGCGATTCAAGTCAGCATAAAACCACGTACGGACTCATCTGCATTTTGTGTATATTTTTAAAACTAACTTTAGGGCCCCGGTTTAGGTGTGGGGGAGTTTGGTTTCACAGTCTACAAACTTTTACAATGAGTTCTATGACTGGCAGCTGCTTCTTAGTGGGATTCTGACCAGACACCTTCTACAAAGTTCCTGTTTAGATTTTATCCTTTGACGTATAGGCCATAAATCTGCTTATTGTTTGGGTTAATAATAATGACTCTTTGTACTATCTGCAAATAGGATTAAGTCTACATGTTTGTTAAGTGGCTCGCCTAAAGTAGGGGCGTTGGGAGAAATCCTTAGAGGGACTAGATTGTCTACTACAGACCATTTGTATACGTTTACGGTGATTGGTTTGTTTTGCTCTTCAAACTGAGATATGCTTTCTATGCTTACTGGGAAGGTTATGTTATCAAAGTTCAGCTCTTGCTTATATTGTTCATAACTGGAAACTCTGTTTGCATGATTTTTGACAGGATGTAAATGCGCTAAAACACACCACATAAAACACATGTTGTCAGAATTATGTATGTTTAAGACTGCTCGTTTTAACTCTAACTCTTTTGGGAGAGGAAGGTAGGAATTGCCAACTATAGGATAGAACTTTGTTTGTCTCAATTTGATTTCAAGGACTGTCCCTTCAGACCAGCCAGAACCCCTTAACTTTGCCTCCTCACTTGCATGGTTAAACTGGGTAAGCATGTAGTCAGCCCAGTTAGAGTTAAAGTCGTGATAGCTGATTACTTCTTTCTGTTTAGTTGAAACCCAGACTTCCATATTACTATCATTGGGTGTTATATAAATCAATCAGAACGGTCAATAGCACTTTTACTGGCGGCTCCATCTGAAGAGACTCTGGGATTTTAGAGATAGCATGTGCTACACTTTCATGAACGTTTGTAGGGGTAATAATATTCATGTCTAATTCACTAAACGTATCGCTTAATTGTTTTTTTTCAATATCAAATATTTCTTCCATCGTATATAGTTTTTCCGTCCTCGAATTTACTTGTGGTCGTCATTTTTAAAGCCACAATATTTACGTAGATTAAAAAAATAAATGTAAATAAAAGTAAGTAAAACACGCTTTTTATTCTTCACCCAAGCGTTGCAACACTTCAAGACACGTTAACCTTACAATAACGCCTGCTAATATTTTAGCTTTTTCTACATCACTACAGTCAATGTTCATCCCTTTGATTGCTTCGTTAAATAGTTCACTATGATTTTTTATTATATTGTTTACATCATTCTCAAACCCAGATTCACTAAAATCAATGTTTAGTACTTTCATTGTTTCGTTGAATAGGTCATTACAATTCTTTAAATCAGATTCACTGAGTTCGGCAGCCATTTTAAATCTAAATAAATAAAAAATAATTGTAAATTCAGCTGTTATTCATAGTTTACCTTTTCTAATTGTAAAAACTGTTCAGGTTTAAAGGTAACAGTTACTTCTTCAAGATCATCAGACACATGCAAGTCAGCATCTTCAGGGGCAATATTATCAAGTAAAATGGCAAAAAACTTTATAATTGGTTTAGGACAAGACTCTGAGATTTACTAATGGCTTCCATTACGCTTTCTCATATAGTTAAACTTTCAAAAAGTTCTGTTATAAATTCATCAAACACGGTCTTTAACTCTTCTTTATCAACTCCTGCACTAATCGCCCACCCAAAATCATCAAATATTTCTTTAAGCGTTATAACTACGTGGGGGTTCATTTTTTAAAACCAGATTTAAAAACAGCAATTAAAAAATAATTAAGTAATCAGTTTCTCTTCAGTGAGCACTTGTTGTTGTTAGTCGTAAAAATTGATCTTCATTAAAGCAAATAGTTACTCCTTCGGGGCCAGTAGAAACAGTTATATTAGCATCTTCAGAAGCTATATAATCAACTAAAATGGCAAATAACTTTATAACTGGTTGGGGCCAAGAATCTGGTATTTTACTTATAGCCTGCTTAACGCTTTCTCGCATATTTATACGTTCAAAAAGATCAGTAATTAATTCATCAAACCTACCTTTTAACTCTTCTCTATCAGCCTCCTGCTCCCAATTCAATTCGTAAAGTATATTAATAAGCTCTGTAGCTACTTCGACCTTCATTTTTAAACTAGAATAAAATTGTAAATTAAAAAATTAAGTAATCCACAGCATCTCTCTCCCTCATTCGCTCTCCCATTCACTGCCACATCTCTCTCACACACACACACACAGAGACAAACAACAACAAACAAACACACACACAATAGATAGGGGGCGCTTGCAGGGAAATGTAAAGGGGCTTTTTGTGGTTCGCACTTTGAGCGACGTAAATTCGAGACAGCCACTAAAATCACTTATCAGAGTCCTGAATCAATAATCACAAGATCTCTTCAAAGTTCTCTCAGCGGCCGTCTGAGACAGCCTTTAAGCAGGTGAATTGAAACGGTGAAGCAGGTGAATAGGTGAAACGTTGAAGCAGTCAAACCACAACAGCAAAAGCCATGGGCAGAAGTAAGAATGACAGCAGGGTGGCTACCGTTCACGCGCATGAACGGTTCTATTTTTAGGCTGTGCTTCGGCGGTTGCCTTCCGCCGTTAATGATTACTGGATTGCTGGAGCCCGCTTGTGCTTGCTATGTGCGGATCTCGTTTCCAGTACTGTGCAAATTCGGGCACTTGCAGCATGGCTTTGATTTTATTCAGCTTGCCAGAAATGAAACGAAAGGGAAGGCCTACAGCATAAAACCCTGTGTATCCAAAAAGAACACTTGCAATTTTCGTGCGTGAACATCAGAATACCCGGTTTTTGCTTTCAACCAAAAAGCCCATGTTTCCTTCGTTCTCCCTTCTTTCCTTTCATTTTCCTGCCATTGTTTACACAAAATCAAGAAGTTACCGAACTGAATGTAAATTAACCCTTTCCCTGGTAGTCGCGACTATAGTCGCGCTGCTTTGTTTATACTGTCAACTGGTAGTCGCGACTATAGTCGCGCTGCACAGTGACGCAAATCAGCCGCTTGGGGTTATTGTTCTTGGCTTAGAAACCAGGTCAGGGGCGCTACAATTTGTGGAATACAGGCTAGAGGGGCCCTGCAACCTGTATATTCAGTGTTCAGGCAATGTTTTCAGTGTCTGTGCTATGATTATACAGACTGCTTGTCGAAGCGTAAACAAAACCACCAAGATGGCGGCTGCGCGAAACGTGGATCGTGGTAGGAATGTTTTTCAGGACTTTTTCGAAAAAATTTTCCGCGATGTAGAGAATGTAGATGAAGAGGATGGTAACTTAGAAGATTTACAAGCTGTTCTACAAAATGTGATGCTTGAGGGCGACATCAGAGACATGAATCAAGCCCCAAACAACAGAGACTTTGAAGATGATGAAGATGAGTGTTGGAGTAGTGAAGGGGGTGATGGAATAATCAACATGCCGTTCGAAGGTGAAAGCCGTCTGCTTGTTGACAACTTTCCTGCCAATCCTCATCCTTTGGACTATTTTCAGCTTTTTGTTGGTGACGATATTTTGAGGTCGATCGTGGAGCAAACCAACTTGTACGCTCAACGGAAAATTGAAGCCGGCAATCTGAAGCCCAACTCAAGGTGCTCAAGCCTTTTTTTTGTGCGAGCCTCTCTCTCCCTCTCCCTCTCTCTGGCAAACGCATGCACGCACACACACCATTATTTTTTCATTTAGAATTCAGGTAAGTAAAAATGACTTTTTGTCTTTTAGATAATTGATTGCTAATGTAATGTGATGAGTGGGCGTGTCTGCATGTGCATCTGACATATGTGTGCATGTTTGTGTGTGTGTGTGTGAGCGTATGTGTGTGTGTATGTGTGTGTGTGTATGTGTGTATGTATGTATGTGTGTGTGTGTGTGTGTGTGTGTGTGTGTGTGTGTGTGTGTGTGTGGTGTGTGTGTGTGTGTGTGTGTGTGTGACAGCCCTGATATGGCCTCCGTGGTCGGCAGGGCTATAAACCCCAAGAATGAATGTGTGTGTGTGTATGTGTGTGTGTGTGTGTGTGTGTGTGTGTGTGTGTGTGTGTGTGTGTGTGTGTGTTTGTGTGTGTGTTTGTGAGTCTACTTGACTGCTGTGGATTACATTTTTGATCAAGTTGTGCATATTGGTGTGATTCCGAATTGGATTACCTGTATTCTCCAATATAATCCAGGTGAGTGAATTACAGTTGACCACTAAATCACTAACATTGTGTTTTTCGTATTCTTTGTTCATTTCTGTACATTTTTCATTCTGGGTATATTGTTCAAATATGCACAAGAAACAAGATAGAAGCCTATAAAGATGATGCACGTTTTTCTGAGAATTTCTGTCTGTTAATTCACCAGTGGCTCTTTAATATCTATAGCGAATATATACCAGGTTAAGGGTTAACAAGGACTGTGCATCTTGCCTCCTCCGATTCAAGAACTTTTTCTAACTCAGAATCCACGCTGTCTTCTGAAACTGCAGCTATATTTTGTACCATATGCAAACACTTCTCTCGCAGAAAAGCGCCACACACCTGCACGGCACAGCCTCCAATGTGAAATGACAGGACGGCTCTGGCCTTACCCGGCCAAAATGACGTCATACTCCCTGCCAATTGGTTGAGCGTGCACGCGCGAGGCGCAGGCTCCTGTGCAGCGGAGCATGCAAAAAACAATGGTGACGTTCAATATTAATTGCAGCCAGTCTGGCAGCCCGACAGGTTGTGAACAAACAGGACTGCCAAACCATATAAATTTTTAGTTGATTTTATGTTCTCAGAGAGAATGTAAATATGTTGGTTCACGATCACCCATGTTATTCTGCCCGGAAACCCCCGTTTCAATTTGCTAATTTCGTCAATATTTGCTGTTTTTGTGTGTTAATTTTGTTTAAAAACAGGTATTAATTTTGGCCAAAACTGACATGTGATGGACGTGATTTGTATGTGAAAAGGGGGGTTTTCGGGCAGAATCACATGGGTGGTCGTGAACCCGTATACTTACATTCTCTAGTGATGACCACATCATGACTGATTGTACTGTCACATCACTGGAGGTAAAGGCTCTGTCCAGTAATTGAAGGTAAAGGCTCTGTCCAGTAACTGAAGGTAAAGGCTCTGTCGAGTAATTGAAGGTAAAGGCTCTGTCCAGTAATTGAAGGTAAAGGCTCTGTCCAGTAATTGAAGGTAAAGGCTCTGTCCAGTAATTGAAGGTAAAGGCTCTGTCAAGTCATTGAAGGTAAAGGCTCTGTCGAGTCATTCACGGTTAAGGTTATGGTGAAAGTCCCACAGCCTACTGGGTGTTCGGCAATGATCTATCAGGTTCCATGTCTACAGACCAAGGCATTATAGAAAGTAAAGCCCATTCCTCTCTTTCCACTGCTTTACCCTCTCTGACCTGAATTGGGTACCCGTTTATTACTGGGTGGACAGGTAAGCTTTTCAGCCATATCAAGTACCCATTTATTACTGTGTGTACAGGTAAGCTTTTCAATCGTGTCAGGTACCCAATTATTACTGGATGGACAGGTAAGCTTTTCAGCCATGTCAAGTACCCATTTATTACTAGGTGGACAGGTAAGCTTTTCAGCCATGTCATGTACCCATTTATTACTGGGTGGGCAGGTAAGCTTTTCAGCTGTATCAGGTACCCATTTATTACTGGGTAGACAGGTAAGCTTTTCAGCTGTATCTGGTACCCATTTATTACTGGGTAGACAGGTAAGCCTTTCAGCTGTATCAGGTACCCATTTATTACTGGGTAGACAGGTAAGCTATTCAGCTGTATCAGGTACTCATTTATTACTGGGTGGACAGGTAAGCTTTTCAGTCATGTCAGGTACCCATTTATTACTGGGTAGACAGGTAAGCTTTTCAGCTGTATCAGGTACCCATTTATTAGTGGGTGGACAGGTAAGCTTTTCAGTCATGTCATATACCCATTTATTACTGGGTGGACAAGTAAGCTTTTCAAGCCATAACTACCTAACCCTCCAAATGGTTTAAACTCATAACTGGCAATTCCGTCAGCAAACGCTCTGACCAGTTGACTACATCAAGTAACATACTACACAAAAATAGTCAGCTCATGAGTGGCAGTGAACAATACCACAGTCTCCTCACAGAAATACACAATGCCAAATCATTCAATCACATAAGCCAGCAAACAATCCTGAAGTTTTGAAGTTTTCTGACATTGTGACACAACACAACAAACATGTTTGCTCATGGCTGTCAGCAAACAGTTCCTGTCTCTACTACACATGATGCTGAAAGTGATGCATACCAACAAGCACAATGGACAACCCACTCACTGCATGTGGTCCCTTCACAGACGGCAGAGGGCACACACTGGGTGCTGTCACCGTCACAATTAAGATCACTTCCTGCTGTGATTCCTGAAAGTGAACAGAACACACCATCACCATCACCACTGTCACTTCTCACTGATGTAAATCACCTGTGTTTTACAATATTACACATAAAGTCAGTCACTCAGTCAAACACACAGTCACTCTCTCTCTCTCTCTCTCTCTCTCTCTCTCTCTCTCTCTCTCTCTCTCTCTCTCTCTCTCTCTAACAACCAAGATTTCCTGCATGACTTGCTTAGCTCAAATCTCTCATTAGTTTACAACATACCTGATCCAGATATTGCTGTTGAATTTTGTATCAGAACATTTACAGAAATATATGATAAACACGCCCCTCTAAAAACGATAAGAGTATGACATGATCCCAAACCGACATGGTACACTAAAGAGTTACAGGAGGCAGGTTATCTTAGAGATCTGCTTAAACAACATGGCTATGAAGAGGAATCTAGAATACTGAGAAATGCAATAAATTCACAGAAGCGCAGAGAAAAAATGAAATATTATCGAGAACTAATTTCATCAAATCAGAACCCAAAATCGGCATGGAGAGCTATTAACGAGCTTACAAACAATCAATCTTCTTCAAAATCAACTGTAATGAAAGACATCTCTATCAAACAGCTGAACACCCACTTTTGCACTATAGCCAATAAAGTTGTCACGGCTGATTCTTCAAGATCAAACGACCTTCAAAAACTGAAACAATATTGCCATGATAAAAACATCACGTCTGGACTTTATATTCCACCATATCCGCTGAGGGCGTCAGCTGCGAAGCCGGCAAGGTAGAAGCTGTTCAAGAATGGCCCGTCCGAAGACCACGACAGATCTGAGAAGTTTCCTGGGGTTTGCTAGCTACTACCGGCGGTTCATTCGAAACTTCGCCAGAATCGCTGGACCTCTCCATGACCTGGTGGCAAAGGCTGGCAGCAAACAAACGAAGAAGACGGTAGACATATCTATGATGTGGGACCAACACCACCAAGTGGCCTTCGACAATCTGAAAACGGCACTGACAACTGCACCGGTCCTGGGGTTTGCCGATTTCAAGTCCCCATTCATCCTGGAAACAGACGCAAGCCACGATGGCCTCGGTGCCATCCTCTCCCAAGAGCAAAATGGACAACGTAGGGTCCTGGCCTATGCAAGTGGCCGACTTCGCCCCACGGAGAAGAACGAAGCCAACTACTCCAGTATGAAACTGGAATTCCTGGCGATGAAGTGGGCCATTTCTGAGAAGTTCAGGGACTATCTCCTGGGCGCGAAATTCACCGTCCTCACTGACAACAACCCCCTCGTCCACTTCCGCCATGCTGCACTTGAGGCACTAGAGCAGAGATGGGCTTCACAACTGGCCCAATTCAACTTTGATGTACAATACCGCCCAGGAAGAACTAACCCTGCAGATGCCCTTTCCAGGCTCCCAGGCTCTCCTGTACCAGCTCCTACAGCCCTACCTCCCCAGCTTGCTATGGCACAGGAAGCCCACTGTCAGAAACAGTCCTTAGTTGACCCTGATCCCATCATCTCAGAAGGAACCCAGTCCAAGATGCAGCCTGACCCTACCTACCCCTTAAAGTCCCTACCAGAACTTCTGCAGCTCCAGAAACAAGACTCCATCATCGGCCCAGTCCTGGACCACTGGCCAGCAAAGCCCCCTGCAGGCAGGAACCGAAAATTGAAGGCACTTTGCGACCAACACCCTCGCCTTTGCCTGAAAGATGGTGTCTTACACCGTCGCATCCAGCACCATCAGCAAGGACCAGTGGAGCAGTTGGTGTTGCCAAGCGTCATGAGACCTGACGTTTTAGCATCGCTTCATAACCAGATGGGCCACCAAGGTTTAGAACGTACGCTTGGTCTCCTGCAATCCAGGGTCTACTGGCCAGGCATGCACCAGGACACGAAGGCGTACATCGACTCCTGCCACCGGTGCACCATGGGGCGTCGGCCGACCATCAACACCACGTCCGGTCATCTGCTGGCATCCCGACCACTGGAAGTCCTGGCCATCGACTTCACCAAGCTAGACTCAGCAAGTGATGGCAGAGAGAACGTCCTTGTCATGACGGACGTTTTCACAAAATTCACACAGGCAGTACCAACAAGAAACCAGGAGGCTGTGACCGTCGCCAAAGTCCTGGTGCACGACTGGTTCCAGCGTTACGGGGTCCCAGAGAGAATACACAGCGACTAGCAGACCTGTTTACCCACTTGGCTACCCAAGTGTAATCCCAAATACTGAAAAGTGTAATCTTATGGGGGAAAAGTGTAATCGAAGGCGCGAAGCGCCGAGATAGCTAGGGGGGTCCGGGGGCATGCCCCCCTGGAAAATTTTGGGGGGGGAAGCAAAATGGTGCAATCTGGTGCACATTCTGGTGCACATTCTAAGGTTAAATTTCATCATTATGACCATGAAAATTCAACTCAAAATATAACAAAAACAAATTAAAACTCACCAACTGCCATTGGAACCACTTTACTTGGTCAAAGGATGTCTGCCAAGTTGGAGGATACCAAATAAATAATGTATTTAAAATTATAAAAAACACACACACACACATCTGAAGTCTTCAGAAAGTCCCCTTGTGTACAAATCCTTGAAGCAAATGTTCTCACACAAATACACAATCAGTCACTCTGCCAGTGCCTCCACCCCCACTGCCAAGCATGAAAAAAAGAGAGAAAAAAGAGAGAGAGAGAGCCAGAATCATCATGCTTGCTCTGGATCATGAAATTCGCGATAGATTTCTGCTTTCCAGCTGCTTCGATGAACTGCTTGTGAGAAGCCGTGCCCACATGTCTCTTAAAATCGAACATTCCGCTATGTTCACAGCTGAAGTCCGACTTGCATATGCTACAATGCACATATCCCGGCCCTTTTCTTGATGGGAAAAGACAGTTATACTTGTCATGGTATACCTGGCGGTATTTTTGAGTAACTCGTGCCTTTTTTGGTTTCTCAGGAACTGTTTCTTCCATAACACGGCAATCAGAATCGTCGTCTGTCTCATGCTGAGCACGCTTTGACGCCATCTTTGATAATGATGTCAACCCGTGAAAGTTATCTCCCTTACTAAAACGTTCAACCTCATGCCTGCCCGCAATGCTGGCTTTCGGTTACACTGATATGAAGGAATAACTGAACACTGTAACTTTCGCAGGCGGCATAGTGAGTGAACGGGCCATCGCGTTGTTGAACCGACGAGAATGATTGCTTTCGAAAAGTGTAGTTTTGGCGATCCGCGTGGCGGAATTTAATGTTTGAAGGCGTTAATGGCGTAATTGGAGGTTTGAAATCGTGATTTATTACGCCAAAGGCGTAAAGTAAACAGGTCTGGACTAGGGCCGAGACTTCGAGTCGCGCCTGATCCGGGAGCTGTGCTCGATCTATGGCGTGAAGAAGTCACACACCACGCCATACCATCCACAAGGAAATGGGCAATGTGAGCGCTTCAACCGCTCCATGCACGGCCTTCTGCGCACTCTACCCCCAGAGGAGAAGACCAGATGGCCTGTACACTTGCCAGAACTTGTGCAGGCGTTATAACAACACCCCTCACGCCTCCACAGGTTTCGCCCCACACTTACTGCTCTTTGGCCAGCAACCAAGGCTCCCTGTTGACGACCTTCTGGGGTGCCCTACCACAGCTGCTGCTGGTGCTGTTGACTGGGTCCACCAGCACCGTCTCCACCTCCAGGAGGCCCACCTGAAGGCGTACAACCAGATGAAGGAGGCTGCAGCGAAAAGGGACGGCTTCACTGACAGAAAGGCTGCAGACCATGGCCTGAGTGTAGGCGACTACGTCTACATACGCAATCGCATCATTGGCCGAAACAAGATCCAGGACCTGTGGAAACCTGACCTCTACCGGGTGACATCACGACCCTATGACAGCCTACCTGTCCACTCGGTCCAGCCCCTGGCTGGCGGTCCAGAACGAGCCATCCATCGGAAGGACCTGCTGCCTGCGAGTGCCCCCTTGGACTTGCAAGACGACGACCAGTCAGAGGTAGCTCCATCTCCACCCACCTCTGACTCTGAATCGGACAGCGAGAATGAGCCAGTCCACTACGGTATTCCGGTGCCCAGGCAGGCGGCTCCCCAACTGATGCCGGTGACAACTGGCCACCCTGTGCCCCATCCTGTTTCGTCTCCGGTATGGGCTACTGGCCCACCTACGCCAGCCCCACGGCGGTCTACGCGTCTGGTAGGGAAACCAACAAAAAGGTATACCCTCAGTGCCCGCCTAGATGACTGAACGCTTGCATAGTTAACTGACTTGGTCAGATGTTCTCAGGGACAGTTTTCATACTCCAGGACTGATTTCTTGTTAAATACCTCCTTGTCAGGAAGTGTTAGTGATGGTTTTAAAGTTTTGTAGGATTTTTTATAATTTCCGCATCTGTGGAGTATGGCCTTGGTGAAGCCGAGGCAATGCGTAGGAATATAAGGCAGTGTCCGCCCCGTGTTCGGCCCTTTTCTGAATGCATGGTGTGGGCTGCTTGGTGAGTATAGTTCGGATTTTTGGCTTCAGTTGTAGTTCATTTCGACTTAGAGGTTTAAGATGTTTCGAAATAGGAACAAGAGTTTGTTTAGGTTCTAATATATTTATTCCGGCTTGTGCAGGCATCATGTTTGATAGCTGGGCGGCCGCTGTGAACACCGCGTGGCTGAGTGAATTGTAATGTCATGGAGAGCTTGCGCGAGGCTGGACTTTGTAGTTGCGTGTGGTGTTTGTACTAGAATCGAATGTCGGAATAATTGAGCGATGGGAGCATGAGTCTAAGAATGTTGTCGTAAGAATGTTCGAGTAATTGGGAGAGCGTAGGCGTGTGAGTTAATTTGTTAGTTGGGAACTTGGGAAGTTATTTAATTTGGTCAGGTCAGAGGTTAGGTGAGTTCTAGTTACAGTTAGGGGAAGTAGTTCGCTAGGGAGGTCAGCTAGTTTAGAAATAAAGTAATGTTGAGGGTTGGCTAATTTAAGTTAATTTGTGAATACCTGTGTGCAAAAATGTATGTTAAATTATGAATGTGAAGTTTAAGTGGTTTTCATACAAGTAAAGTTGGAACTTGTATTTTCTTTGAGTCTGTTATAAATGTTGGAGTGATAGCAGACGACTATTTGGAGGAAGTGAGCTACATGTTGTTGTCGGGTGTGACGAAAGTGCGAGAGTGAGCCTATTGACAATCACACAGTTATTATAAAAAGTCGTGAGCTGTTAGTGTTTCGTTCTCTATTAAATAACAGAGTAAAAACAAGGTAAACCGGCTCGTGACACTCCTGAAAAGAGGTGTTGTGGACTACTTTTTTCTAATACCTTGTGACATTTTAATGTTGTCTTCTTTCTTTTTTTGTATAAACAGTACATATCGATTGTTCTCCAAAGACGTAAAATGATGTACGCCTCTGTTTTTCAAAGTCGACAGTAATGACCAAGAGAAAACTACGTTGTGTGACTCTTGGGAAACTTTGTCCAAAACGACAAAACCTACCCTTGTCCATGTTCTCCTGGGGACTTGACTCTAAGGAGTTTGATCATTCCTTTCTGGGCCATTTTGTACCGGACTTCATGGAATCTTGCTCAAATAACAAGCCCATTGTTGTCGTTTGGTACCCAATACCCTGGAATTCAACGAATCCATTCAAAGTATATTTTGTACCCGACTTTCTTGGAATGTTGTTTTAAATAACAAATCCTCTCTAAGTCATTTTGGTACTTGACATTTTGGAATTTTGTTCAAATAACAAGTCCATTGTTGTCACTCGGTGCCTACCCAATGTTTTTTTGGGGAAAAAAATCCTTCCTAGTCATTTTGGTCCCTGACCTTTCGGAGTTTTTTTTTTAAATAACAACTCCATTAAAGTCATTTTATGGTACCCAAATTTCGGGTTTTGTCCAGAAAACAAATCCTTTCTAGTCATTTTGTATTTGATATTTTGGAATTTTGTTTAAATTATATGCCCATTCTAGTCAATGCGAATCTGCCGACTTTCAGAAGCCTTGTAAAAAAAGCAAGCCCTCGTTAGTTGGATGATATGAATACAAAGAATGAGAGAGAGAAGATGTTTTGATGCTTTGTTTTGATACACTGATAAAAGGGTTTGTTTAGGAAGAAATGCCTCTCCAGACTTTGAGGTCTAAAGCTCCAGTTTTCCCCATTGATTTGTGTGTTGTACTTGATGACTCTGTCATTTTATGTCAGCGAGGACGCTGGTTGTAACAGAGTAGGGGGGGATGTAGCCGGGTGCTAACAGTGTATATATTTCTTTTGGTTACCTTTCGTGGATGAAAATGTTTTGTTCAAGAGTTATCTTCCCCTTACCTCCCTTGGTCGAATCTCATTTTTTTATTGTGTAAATTCTTTAAATCATGAATACCTCAGAACCTACATAATTGTATGTACGTCGCTAAAGTCACAAAAATTAATGTATTTGATTCATTACAACCGTACTGGGCTGAGAAGCCCATATTTTTTCTAAACTGGGGTTTTTTGCACAAGCAAAACTTGGCGCCATTTTCAATTGTCTGTCGAATGAACATTGAATAATTCTTGATTTTACAAAGAGTAAGAGGAAAACCGAAGAATCTGAAAGATGCATGTTAAAGTAATGTCCATGAGCTCTCATTTCGTATATCGCATGCTTAGGATCTTTTCCGCACAGGGTTGCGACTATACGAAATGATGATGATGCCGGTTCCCTTGATCAAGTCGCCTTCTTCGTTCATTGTCGGAGTTTTGATCCAAATTATCATTCTAAAGAAATTCGGACTTCCCGATCGAAATCTTGCTTATGACTCCATTTCTGTTATGAATACAACTGAAAATGTGTAGAATTTATTATTAAACAGACCGTTTCAACAGAGTATTTTCAGTTGAAAATTGTGTCAAAAGTAGGCGCCGATGGCCCAGCGAAGTGAAAAGTCAGCTGTGTTTTCTATCAACTTTAAACGCAAAGTTCTCCGCTTGGACGGCATCTTGGATAATGAAATTTATATGTATAAAAAGAGCGAGATGCCAGCTTTTATTCTTACAAATTATTTCACGCGTTTAGTATTTTTCATCGAATAAAGGAAAATATGACGTAAGCTTGTTAAAAAATGGCTTCACTCTGGGACATTAATCAGCAATGATTTAGTACAGGAACAAAATTGTCAAATGTGAC
This sequence comes from Conus ventricosus, assembly GCA_018398815.1. Lineage (NCBI taxonomy): Eukaryota > Metazoa > Mollusca > Gastropoda > Neogastropoda > Conidae > Conus > Conus ventricosus. The sequence continues at coordinate 90,648,539 of CM031610.1, forward strand.
TTACTGCATTTTTTTTCCTTGTGTTCTGAGGTTTTCATCGATAGTAAATATGTGTTTTAATAGTTTGAACGGACAGCGAGCCAGACAACACTGAAGCTGCCATAGAAAACAAAAATTCTGTTGGTTCCGCCTCGCGAGGCCCGTTTCGTCTCTGGCCCCGTGTTGTGGCTCTGCGGCCCGGTACGTTGTTATAAAGTAGAGCGTTGTGTGAGAATGGATCAGTGTTCCCTGATGTGAGCGACTGGGTGGAGAAGAAAATAAAGGGGGAAAACTACACCTCGCCCTCCGTGTCTTCTTGATGGCTGCTGTCCCTGGCTTCTACGCATTGCTATCTGCTGTCTTCACCTGTACACCCCTTACCCCTCCACACCATCACATCTAAATTTTTGGGTTATCGAATTTTCCCTCATGATATTAGTGGGACAAAACAAAAGTGGGATAGGGACAACAGCTGATGCTATGGAAATGAAGAAACCAAAAATATCAAAATTAGCCCAATCTCCCACTGGAGCAAGCAAGCCTTTCAAAGTAACAGCAGGTGGATTGGTTCATACACAGGAATATGTACATTCTATATCCAGTATCTTTTTTTTTTTAAAATTGGGGGGGGGGGGGGGGGGGGGCATCAAATAATGCATGGCTTCCTATACCTGAAAATGCAGGACTAAAGATAAAACAAGTGTCGTCTAAAAAAGTTTATACTGTAAATGATAGAATGTTTTGACCTTGACGTAAACTCAATTTCACAATCTTTTTTCAAATGATGTTAGCCTGTCCTTCCTACAGGAGAAATCATTGAAAAGACGTAACACTAAACCCGACCCCGCAATGCAAGGCTGCAGTATACCTGACCCAGCAATACAAGACTGCAGTACTACCTGACCAGCAATGCAAGACTGCAGTACTACCTGGGCCCAGCAAAGCAAGACTGCAGTACTACCTGACCCAGCAATGCAAGACTGCAATACTACCCGACCCAGCAATGCAAGACTGCAGTACTACCCGACCCGCAATGCAAGACTGTTAATACTACCTGACCCAGCAATGCAAGACTGCAATACTACCTGACCCAGCAATGCAAGACTGCAGTACTACCTGACCCAGCAATGCAAGATGCAGTACCCACCTCACCCAGCAATGCAAGACTGTAATACTACCTGACCCAGCAATGCAAGACTGTAATACTACCTGACCCAGCAATGCAAGACTGCAGTACTACCTCACCCAGCAATGCAAGACTGCAGTACTACCTCACCCAGCAATGCAAGACTGCAATACTACCTGACCCAGCAATGCAAGACTGCAGTACTACCTGAGCCAGCAATGCAAGACTGCAGTACTACCTGACCCAGCAATGCAAGACTGCAGTACTACCTGACCCAGCAATGCAAGACTGCAGTACTACCTGACCCAGCAATGCAAGACTGCAATACTACCTGACCTAGCAATGCGGCACTACCTGCCATCAAATCAGATCTTCCTAATGTCAAGGTCACAGGCAGCTACAGTCAGTCTGCTGCCTGGGACAACAGCATCCCCCATACAGCTGACCAAACAATATACCACTGTGACACAAACTGAACATTTTCAACCATTCTGACCGTCAGCCTGATCCAAGGTTAAAAGGTCAACAAAGAGTTTTCACCTTTACTGTTCAGGCATACAGGTATGAAATTCCAAAAGTCGGGAAACCAGTGATGACCCAGTGATGTTGATCTTTGGCCTTTTCTAATATTTTCAGACATCAGAAGCATGTTGTTTCCACAAGACACTGTGTATGAAAGGCACACCGCTACAGACATAGACCTTTTTCTATGATGCATTATTTTGGTTCTATTCTTTTTTTCTTTTTTCTTTTTTTTGTGTTATGTGTTTTAAAAATCAAAAGACGTTGCCACATTGAATTTCACGTTTGTGATAATAAAGTCGTTTGAATTTGAATTTGAATTTGAATTTGGGTTTAAACCACACGGTGACGCATGGTTCCTTGACAAACAGAGGGGAGACCACACAGATCCTTCTTCACTTCATCAATACTTCTTACTCCAGCAGGCTGTTTTATTACATGTGGGATGAAAATGCAAATAAAACTTTACTGTGTCTAAGTTAAGTGCATTTTCTACATCTATGTACATTTAAATGGCTTTGTTATTCAAACTTTTAAAATCATTTGCTCAGATCATCTGATATGATTTTTATCTCATACTTGCCTCACTGTATCATTATTTCTCTGGCTCCTAACGTCAGAAGAAAAAACTGAAAACTTACCACATCATTCGAAATTTGCTTCCTCAAAAAGGCACATGATACAAAAAGGAAACACCTTCAAAATACCATCCTTGTACTTATCATTAACATCTGGAACAAGGGTTCAACGAGCAAGATTTGAACCAAGATTAAACCCCCTCTCTGACCTTGTACAGACAGCCATATGCATCCATGTCAGAGGTCAGAGGTCAGGCACCAGGCAGAAAGAGGTAATGAAAACAAGGTCAAAAACAAACGAACACACACAACAAGGTGTAAAGTAAACCTGTTTAATACATGAAACAAAACGGAGGAGTAAATTTATCAAACAACATTTGAAGAGACACAGTAAAACACTCTGTACAATGGATTAAGAGGTACGTCTATTTTGGCCTTTAAAGATTTGATGTTACTCAGACCTTAATGTCAACCAGTTCTTTATTCAGATGATCACCTACTCTTAAATCTTTCAAGATTTCTATCTACTTCTTTCTTGAGAATCCCGGCTTCTGAAGATGCAACTCTCCTGCTTCTTCAACTCTCCCTTCTCCATCACAGACAGTGAGACCGTCTGTGGTGTTAACTTTCAAGATATTAAGACATTTTGTTTGAAAAGAGAAAACAGAACTTACTGCATCGGTAGTTATTGCTGCTGATCTCTGTACACTGTGAACCAGATTGACAGTTGCCTGCACCACCACTGGGGCATGTCTCTCCAACTCTGTATTCTGTTCAGAACATGACAACAGTTTGAGTGGAAACTATAAACTACTATTGCCTTGTGCATGTGTGTGTGTGTGTGTGTGTGTGTGTGTGTGTGTGTGTGTGTGTCTGTGTTATATTGGTGTGTGTGTGTGTGTGTGTGTGTGTGTGTGTGTGTGTGTGTGTGTGTGTGTGTGTGTGTGATGTGTGTGTTGTGTGTGTGTGTGTCTTGTGTTATGTTCTTGTGTGTGGACTCTGTGTGTGTGTGTGTGTGTGTGTTGTGTGTGTGTGTGTGTGTGTGTGTGTGTGTGTGTGTGTGTGTCTTTGTCCTATGTCTCTGTGTGTGACTCTGTGTATTGTGTGTGTGTGTGTGTGTGTGTGTGTGTGTGTGTGTGTGTGTGTGTGTGTGTGTGGTCTTTGTCTATGTTTTTTCTGTGTGTGTTGTGTGTGTGTGTTGTGTGTGTTGTGTGTGTGTGTGTGTGTGTGTGTGTGTGTGTTGTGTGTGTGATGTGTAGTGTGTGTTGTGTGTGTGTGTGTGTGTGTGTGAGTGTGTGTGTGTGTGTGTGTGTGTGTGTGTGGGGTGTGTGTGTGTGTGTGGTGTGTGTGTGGTGTGTGTGTGTGTGTGTGTATTGTTTTGTGTTTGGTGGTGGGTGCATGCATGTTCATGTGTTCACACATGTATGATGTGCAAACCACTTGAGCACAATTGTTGACATGTTATGTCCATTGTGAAAATATCACGCCCATAAATATGCATGGCACAGCAGTTTCTGTATTCAATATTGATACATTCACTCAAAGTCAAATGTGTAAATCTACATTCTACAGTTACTAACCAAATACTGAATAATGGATACAATGGTGATGACTTTTTTTCTTCCAATGGCCACAGATGTTTCTCCAGATCCACCCTCTATGACTGTAAGGGTAAGTAAGACCTTAAGCCATGAAACTTTGTCAATATTTGATTTGTCAATACTTGTGAAGAATGGTTCTTTGAAAGGCCAGACATTCTATTGCTGTCTCCAGAAAGTTCTATGTCCCTCTCTATCCTAACTCATTCACCCACATTCTTTCACACACACACACACACACACACACACACACACACACACACCACACACACACACACACACACACATTCTCAACAACCACATTATCAACAATCCAACAATTTCAGTCTTTTCAGTTAATAGTCTGACTGATGTAAACAGTCACAGTGGATAAGAACTTTAATAGTCTGACTGATGTAAACAGTCACTGTGGATAAGAACTCACTGCATGAATTGGTCTCACAGGTGGCAGACGGTATACATCTGGTGTCGTCATTATTACACGTCAGACCACTTCCTGGTGAGATTCCTGAAAGCATTAAAAAAAAAACCCTGAGATCCCTACATCTCCAGAGGTGCCAGTACCCTTCATCACCTCAGGGACAGGTATCAAATGAAAAAGAGGTCACTTCAAATGACCATTGGTCAGTGCATTCTTGCTGCATCATCAATTACCTGACACCAGCTTACCCCCAGAAAGTCAGCAGTTTTGCTGCATTACACACGTCACTGAGCTGTCATGGACCAGGGTTGGCTGTGATCCTGGGTCATGTTTTTCATCAATTACCTGACGCCAGCTAAACCCACAGAAAGTCAGCAGTTTTGCTGCATTACACACGTCACTGAGCTGTCATGGACCAGGGTTGGCTGTGATCCTGGGTCATGTTTTTCTTCTTTTTCCGCTTGGAGGAGAGGACATTTTTTTTGCTTTGAAGGGCCAGACCAGCTGGTTCCACTTCCCTTTGCTGATGTGGGGAAGTATGGCTCAGAGGGCCCTCGCTCCACATGAAACGTGTGCATGCCGTTGTTCATTTACACATTCCATGTGGGACTTGAACCAGCCTACACGAGTTCCTTCCTTGACCAATCAGAACCTTCCACCTGACTTTACCTGTGAAGTACATAGCTCCTCTGACCAATCACAACCCTTCCACCTGACTTTACCTGTGGATGTACCTACTCCTCTGACAATCAGAACCTTCCACCTCGACTTTACCTGTGGAATGTACCTAGCTCCTCTGACCAATCAGAACCCTTCCACCTGACTTTACCTGTGGAATGTACCTAGCTCCTTGACCAATCAGAACCCTCCACCTGACTTTACTGTGGAATGTACTAGCTCTCTTGACCAATCAGAACCCTCTCACACTCACTTTCACCTGTGGAATGTACCTAGCTCCTCTGACCAATCAGAAAATTTCCACCTGACTTTACTGTGGAATGTACTAGCTCCTCTGACCAATCAGAACCCTTCCATCTGACTTTACTGTGGAATGTACCTAGCTCTCTGACCAATCACAACCCTTCCACCTGACTTTACCTGTGGAATGTACCTAGCTCCTCTGACCAATCAGAACCCTTTCCATCTGACTTTATCTGTGGAATGTACTAGCTCCTCTGACCAATCATGACCCTTCCACCTGACTTTACTGTGGAATGTACCTATCTCCTCTGACCAATCAGAACCTGTCCACTGACTTTACCTGGGAATGTGTACCTATCTCCTCTGACCAATCAGAAACCTTTCCACCTGACTTTACCAGTGGAATGTACCTAGCTCTCTGACCAAACTGGTGAGTTGATTTTAACGTGGTGACAGCCTGATGTGGCCTCTGCGTCGGCTGGGCTAAAAGCAACATTATCTTATCTTATCTTATCCTCTGACCAATCAGAACCCTTCCACCTGACTTTAACTGTGGAATGTACCAGTCCTCTGACCAATCAGAACCTTCCACCTGACTTTACCTGCGGAATGTACATGCTCTCTGACCAATCAGAACCCTTCCAACTGACTTTTCTGTGGAATGTACATATTTGCCCTCTGACCAATCAGACCTTCCACCTGACTTAGCCATGTGGAATGTACCCAACCCTCAGCCCGGGCTGTTCCCATCTCAAGGGTGGAAGAAAGCGTATAAATAAGGAACAATTTTCACTGATCAGTCATCGATTACAACAACAACACTAACAAATTACTGACTTATCATCATCATGATCAGAAATACATGTCAAAGAATCAACAGAAACAAAGACGACAAATACTGACTTATCATCAATCATGATCAGAAATACATGTCAAAGAATCAACAGAACAAAGACAACAAATACTGATCTTGTCATCAATCATGATCAGAAATACACGTCAAAGTTTAAACAGAAAAAAGATAAAAAAGGGAAAATGTGTATTTAATGGTTCTGTATCTTGTTTTTCAAGGATCACTTTGCTTTTTTTTAAATTGAACATGCCAGATGAAGTACTCATGAATAAAGATAAAACTAAATTTTTTGCTTCCCACACTTTCGTGTGACCAGTTTTAATTTTAGCTCTCAGTTTCACAAATGTATCAATATATACTTTTGACTAAGAATTCTTTTTAAGCATCACTGTGCAAGATCCTTTTTTCACCTCTGTCCCACTGGCAAACGCAGAGAGTATGGTCACAATTCTTCTGATGAGTCAGAGGCCCAAAGATCTTTACAGGTGCTTGTCTCTGTGTTCAATATATGATGTGGGTATATGGAATGACGAAGAATAAAATTTGTAGGCCCGTTGCTCTATTTTTTTCAATATATGATGTGGATTTAGGAACTTAGGAAGATTAAAACCCTTTTGTAGCTCTATTGTTCTGTTCTATTCAATATATGATGTGGGTATATGGAACTTCGGAAGAGTAAACCTTGTAGCTCTATTGTTCTGTTCTATTTCAATATAATTTGATGGGGATTTATGGAAATTAGGAGGAGGTAAAACTTGCAGCTCTTTTGTTCTATTGTAACAATGTCATCCATACACTTTTCCCCATTTCTGACAAGATTGCATATAATCTAAAAATGCCACTTATTTTGTAAAGCTAACCTGGTCTGGACACTCCCTAATCTCCAAGTTATCAACACACATTAATATAATTATGTAGGTCAGGTTTTTCATATCAACAAAGTGAAAGTCTGCTGGGCATTAATTCATGTACACACCACAAAACGTTCTAGCTGATTCAAGTGCTCAATGAACAATCATCAGGCGTATACTCTCATGCCCAATCAGTGGTGTTCAGTGGAGCTTGTTCTGATCCAACAAACACAGAACCTGCTTACTAAGCCCCCTGCTGAGGACAGTAATTGCTTTTTCACAAAGACAGTGTTGTGGGGAACCATCCCTGCTTTCAGGGGACCTCCACATGACAGTCCCCCTGCACATGTCGATACCAGTGACTTCCCCATGAACATGTCGACACCAGTGACATCACCATGAACATTTTGATACCAGTGACCTTCCCATGAACATGTCGATACGGTGACTTCCCCCTGAACCATGAACATGTCAATACAGTGTCTTCCCAATGAACATGTCGATTACCACTGACTTCCCCATGAACATTTTCGATACCACTGACTTCCCCATGAACATGTCGACACCAGTGACTTCCCCCTTTAACATGTCAATACCAGTGACTTCACCATGAACATGTCGAAACCATGACATCACCATAAAAATGTCAAAAACCAGTGACTTCCCATGAACATGGTCGATACCACTGAACTTCCCCTGAACATGTCGATACAGTGACTTCCCCATGAACATGTCGCACCAGTGACTTCCCCCTGAACATGTCGACACCCAGTGACTTCACCATGAACATGTCGACACCAGTGGGCTTCACCATGAAATGTCGACATCAGTGACTTCCCCCTAAACATGTCGATACCAGTGACTTTACCATGAACATGTTGTACCATGACTTCCCATGAACATGTTGATACCGTGATTTCCCATGAACATGTTGATACCAGTGACTTTCCCCTGAACATGTCGATACCAGTGACATCACCATGAACATGTCGATACCAGTGACTTCCCCCTGAACATGTCAATACCCCGTGCCTTCCCCATGAACATGTTAACACAGTGACTTCACCCTGAAAAATGTCGATACCAGTGACTTCCCCATGAAAATCTCGTACCAGTGCCTTCCCATGAACATGTCGATACCAGTGACTTCCCCGTGAACCTATCGATACCCGTGACTTCCCCTGAACTGTCAATACCACTTACTTCCCTATGAACATGTCGATACCACTGACTTCCCCATGAACATGTCGACACCAGTGACCCTTTCCCCCTGAATATGTCAATACCAGTGACTTCCCATGAACATGTCGATACCGGTGACTTCCCTATGAACATGTCGATACCACTGACTTCCCCATGAACATGTCACTACCAGTGACTTCCCCCTGAACATGTCAACGCGTGACATCCCCTGAACATGTCGATCCAGTGACTTCCCCATGGCATGTCGTACCCCTGACTTACCCATGAACATGTCAACAGCAGTGACAAACCCCATGAACATTTTAACTACCAGTGAATTCCCCAAAGAACATGTCAACAGCAGTGACTTCCCCATGAACATGTCAGTACCAGTGACTTCCCCTGAATATGTCGACACCCGTGACTTCCCCATGAACATGTCAACACCAGTGAAAATTGCCATTGCCATGAACATGTCGAAACCACTGACTTCACCAATGAACATGTTGATACCAGTGACATCCCCATGAACATGTTTGATACCAGTGACTTCCACATGAACATGTCAATACCAGTAACATCCCACCATGAACATGTCGATACCAGCGACTTCCCCATGAGCATGTCGATTTTACTGACTTACCCATGAAAATGTCAACAGCATGACTCCCCCCTGAACATTCAAAACAGTGACTTCCCCCTGCTTCCCACCACTGACTTCCCCATGAAAATTCATACCCCTGGGCTTCCCCTGAAAATGTCCATACCGTGACTTCCCTATAAAATTTCGATACCCGTGACTTCCCCCTGCATGTCGTACCAGGACTTCCTCATAAACGTCCATCCATGCTCCCCTGCACTGTCAAAGGCCCGTGACTTCCCATGAAAATGTCGCCCCAACTTTTTCCCTGAAAAAGTCAAAACCATGACTTCCCCCTGAACTGTCGATACCTGTACTTCCCATGAAAAAAAGTGATACCAGTGATTCCCCGAACATGTCGAACCAGTGACTTCCCCCTGAACATGTCTACCAGGACTTTCCCCTGAAATGTCACGCTGCTTCCCCATGAACCTTCGAACCCGCTTCCCCATGAAAGTCGATACCGTGTTCCCTTGGCATTCAATCCATGCTTCCCAAAGAACTGTAATACGGACTTCCGATGTAATGTCGATCCGTGCTTCCCATGAACACCCTGGCATGACTTCCCCCTAACATTCGATCCATGACTTCCCCCCTGAACTGTTGACACCCCCTGACTTCCCCAAGAACTGTCAACCCGTGACTTCCCCATAAACATGCCGTTTCCATGACATCCCAAAACATGTCATACCATTGACTTCCCCATAAACAGCCCACACCAGGGGAACCCCCCAAAAGAAATACTTACCAGTGACTTCCCCTTGTTTGTCAATCATGATTTCCCCTGAACAAAAAACCCCAGTGCTTTCCCCAAAACATGTCGAACCAGGGATTTTCCCTTGAACTTGAAAAATACCAGTGACACCCCATTAAACATTTTCGATACCAGGGATTCCCCATAAAAAGTAATACCAGTGATTCCCCTTAAAACTTTGTCGAACCAGTGATTTTCCCATGAACTTTTCAACCGGGGCTTCCCCATGAACAGGGTGTTTCCCATGATTTCCCCCATAAACATGTCTTTACCAGTGATTCCCTTAAACATGCCCAATAATGACTTCCCTTGAAACATGTCAAACCAGGATTCCCCCAAAGAACAGGGTTGATACAGTGACAACCCCATGAACATGCCCAACGGGGTTGACTTCCCCTGAACTGTCAATACATCCCATTCCCAAATAAACATTTTGATCCCAGTGGACTTCCCCATGAAAATGTCAAACCCAGTTTTTTCCCCCATGAAAAAGTCGATACCACTAAATTTCCCTTAAACCCTTTTTCGATACCATGATTTTCCCAATAAATTTGTATCCCAGTGACACCCAGAACTTTTTTAATCCATTTAACTTCCCATGAAATTTGTAAAACCCCAAAATGTTTTCCCAAATAAACATGTCGATACCATGATTTCCCGAATTTTAAATCCATGTTTGAAAATTTACCAGTGTTTTTCCCAATTGAACATTTCGACACCAGTGATTTCCCCCATGAACATTTTCGATCCCGGTGACCCCATGAACATTTCGAACCAGGATTTCCCCCATAAACATGTCGTTCCCAGTACTTCACCATAAACATGTAAATTCCCAGTGATTTCCCCGAATTTTTCCGTTTCCAGTGACACCCCCTTGAACATGCAATGCCAGTATTTCCCAAATAAACCCATGTAAAAACCCAGTGACTTTCCCAATTGCCTTGAACATGTCGAAACCACTGATTTCACCATGAACTGTTGTACCGTGCATCCCAATGAACTGTCGTTACCTTGACTTTCCCATAAACTTGTCAATAACAGGGGAAAACCCCCATAAACATGTCTATCCCAGCGATTTTCCCCAAATGAGCTTGTCGATACCTGACTTCCCATGAACATTTAAAACGCAGTGACCCCCAATGAACATGTCAATACCATGATTCCCCCAATGCATGTCACCCCCATGACTTCCCCATAACATGTCGATACCAGTGATTTCCCCCAATGAACATGTCCTTTCCAGTGACTTCCTCATGAACTTTCAAATCCCCAGTGCTTCCCCATGAAATGTCGATCCCAGGGATTTTCCCTAAAAAACATGTCCATACCAGTGATTTCCCTCATGCCCCATGTCAAGGCCAGTGACTTCCCCTTTTAAAAATGTCGACCCCCGAAAAGTTCCCATGAAAAAGTCAAAACCGGGACTTCGCCTTGCAGGGTCAAAAACCTGGGGCTTCCCCTTGAACATTTTTAACCATAAATTCCCCCATGAACGGGCGTTACCAGGGATTTCCCATGAACATGTCAATCCCAGTGACTTTCCCATAAACCCTGCAACAGCCGGCTTCCACATGAACTTTGGGTGGGATACCAGTGATTTCCCCCATAAACCCTTTCCGATACCAGTGACTTCCCCTTAAAGAAGGTTTTTTTACCTTGATTTCCCCCAAAAAACTTGTCAAAAATTTTGTTTCCCCCTTTTTCATGTCGTTAAGTGATTTTCCCATGAACTTGTCCATGGCTTACTTCCCCTTGAACAGTCGATCCCACTGATTTCCCCATGAACATGTTTTTTCCAGGGCTTCCCCAAACAGGGTCGATCCCAGTGACTTCCCCTTAACATGTCAAACCCAAGGTTTTCCCCCAAAAACATGTCGAAAACCATTGAATTCACCCTTGACGGGTCTTTTACTTTTCCCCCATTGAACAATCGTTTCCATGACTTTCCCCTTGAACGGGCAATGCCAGTGACTTCCCCTTGTTTTTTTCAACACCAGTGACTTGTCATTCCCAATGCATGTCGATACCACTGACTTCACCTTGAACAGGGTAAATACCAGTAAATTTCCCCATAAACTTTGGTGAATACCAGTGACTTCCCATAAAATTGTCGACACCAGTAAAATTGCCCAGGGAACATGTCGATCCCGGGACTTCCCCATGGCATGTCGATCCACTGATTTCCCCTTAAACATGCGTTTACCAGTGACTTCACCTTAACATTTTCCACACCAGGGACTTCCCCATAAACATACCGTTACCAGTGACACCCCTTGAACATGTCAATGCCATTTGATTTTCCCCATGAAAATTGTAAACCACCAGTAAACATTCCCAAATTCCCATGAACATTTTCCAAAAACCACTAAACTTCACCAGGGAACTTTTTGATACCAGTGACCCCCCTTAAAACATGTCGATCCCATTGACTTCCACATAACATTCAAACCCATTGATTTCCCCCAATTAAACATGTCGACACCAGTGATTTCCCAGGGAAAAAGTCGCCCCATTTTAAATTTCCCCCCATGAACAAGTCGAAAACCACGGATTTCCCCAATGAACATGCGATATCAGTGATTCCCCTTATGAACATGTTGATACCAGGGATTTCCATAAACATGTTGAAAACCAGTGACTTCCCTAAACAGGTCAAATCCCAAAGGTGCCCCCCCCAGAAAAAAGCCCGAAACCGTGATTTCCCCCTTCAAACATGTCGACCCAAACTTCCCCCATCAATCACCATGATTTCCCCCCTTTCAACATTTTTTTCCCAGTGATTTTCCCCTTAAACCAAGTCGATCCCCGGACTTCCCCCATAAACATGTCTTCGCCTTTTAACTTGCCCGTTTTCCCATGATTTTTCCCCATGAACATGTCAATACCAGTGATTTCCATAGGAACATGTCGACACAGTGACTTCCCATAAAAAAAGTCAATCCCCAGTGACTTCCCCCATGAACATGTCGATCCCACTGAGTTCCCCTTGAACATGTCCTACATGACTTCCCCAGGGAACATGTCGACACCGTGATTTCCCCCCTTTGAACATGTCGATACCAATGACTTCCCCATAAAAAACATGTCGTTCCCACTGATTTCCCCCATAAACCTTGTGGGACCCCCTTAAAACTTTCCCCAATAAACATGTAATTCCCCCATGAAATGTAAACCAGTGACTTCCCCATGAAAAATGTGGACCCAGGATTTCCCCATGAACATGTGAATACCATGACTTCCCCAGAACATGTTGATACCAGTGCCCTTCCCCATGAACATGTTGTACCAGTGATTCCCGCCATTAACTTGCCTACCCCTTTTTAAAAAAACTTCAACCCCCAATGAACTTGTCAATACCAGTGCTTCCCCTTTAAACATTTTTGTCCCAGTAAATTTCCCCAAATAAAACCCCCCACACCAGTGATTTCCCCCCCTTTAACCCTTTCCCCAATCCCAGTGATTCCCCCCCTTAAACATGTGGGAAAAACCATTAAATTCCCCAAAAAAAATTTTCAAGAAAGTGCTTCCCAAAGAAATCGTGCCATGATTTCCCCAAATAAACCAGTCGCCCCCACTTATTCCCCTTTAATGAAAAGCCCCCCCGATCCCACTGATTCCCCCCTGAATATTTTCCGAAAACCATTGACTTCCCCTTGAACAGGTCAATACCAGGATTTCCCCCAGGAACATGTCGATCCCAAACTAAATTTCCCATAAAAAAGTCGATCCAGTGACTTCACCTTGAACATGTCACTCCCAGTGATTCCCCTTGAACATATCGTTTTCCCAGGGCCCAAAACCCGAATATTTCATGCCAGGGGAATTCCCATAAACATGTCAACACCAGTGACATTGTCTTGCCATAACATGCGTTTACCAATGACTTCACCAGGAACAGTCAACCCCCGTGATTCCCAAAACCCGTTTTTTCCAGTGATTTCCCCCAGGAACAGTCGCACCGGTGACTTCCCCATAAAACATTCGATCCCCGGGGACCCCCCCATAAAACGTCGATACACGACTTCCCCATAAACATGTCGTTTCCCAGTGACTTCCCATGACTTGTCACTACCAGTGTTTTTCCCCCATGACATCCCATACCAGTGATTTCCCCCATGAACATGTCATCCCAGGTTTCCCCCATGAACAGGTGATACCAGTGAAACCCCGGGAAAACAGGGTCACACCAGGCCCTCCCCAGAACACGTGGGAACCACTAAATTCCCCAAAGAGCAAATCGATACCAGTGACTCCCCCTTGCCCATGTCTAAACCGTGACTTCCAAAAAATTTCGTTCCCATTTGATTTCCCCCATGAACCCAAGTCAAAACCCAGGGACTTCCTCATAAACATGCCCAAACCCATGACTTCCCCCTTTGAGCATGTCGATACAGTGCCCTTCCCCCATAAACATGCCCATACCAGTGATTTTAAACCTTGAGCGTGGGATCCCAGTGATTTTCCCCATAAAACATTTAAAACCAGCAGTGACTTCCCATAAAACATGTCGATCCCCAGGGACTTCCCCATGCCCATGTCGTTCCCAAAGTGCTTCCCTTGGCTTGTCGATACCATGCGCCCCATGAAACATGTCAATCCCAGTGATTCCCCATGTACATGTCGATCCCTTGTGATTCCCCTTGAACATGCCCCATGGCAGGATTTCCCCCCTTGAACTTTCGTCCCCACTCACTTCCCCATGAAAAAGTTATACCAGTGATTTCCCCCTTTAACATGTCGTCCCATTTTGACACCCCGAACTTTCGATACCACTGCTTTCCCCAAAAAATGTCGATACCAGGGGATTTCCCATGAACATTTTCACAAACCAGTGATTTCCCCCTTTAAAATTTTCGATACCGGACTCCCCAAAACATGCCAATGCCAGTGACTTCCCCATGAACTTTGTCAACACCAGTGACATTGCCCTTTCCCTTTGAACATGCGATACCCCTGACTTAAACCTTGAACAGGCCAATACCAGTGCTTCCCCGAAAAAAATGTGAAAACCAGGATTCCAATAAAACCCTGGGGAACCATGTTTTTCCCATGAAAATTGGTCAAATACCCGGGGGATTTCCCCCATGAATTTTTCGATACCACTGACTTCCGCAAAAACCAGTCATCCCATTTGACTAAAACCCTAAATTTGCCCACCCCGGGATTTCCCCCATGAACATACGATACCCAGTGAATCCCCATAAAATTTTTGTCAATGCCCGGGGACTTCCCCATGCGCAACCACAAGTGAATTCCCATTCCCATAAAACATTTTCAAAAACCCACGGGACTTCACCATAAACCTTTTGATCCAGTAAATTCCCCAGGGAACTTGCGTTACCGTGATTTTACAGAACATGTTTAAATACCAGTGACTTCCCAAAAAAACATGTCGACACCGTGACTTCCAGTAAACAGTCGACCCCCGGATTTCCCCCAAGAAAAAGTCGATACCACGATTTCCCCTATGAACATGTCGATACATTTGATTTCCCAATAAACCATTTTTGATCCCGTGATTCCCCCTTTGAACATGTTGTTCCAGGGGACTTCCCCCTGAAAATTCGTTCCAGTGACTTGCCTATAAAAACATGTGGGCCCATTTGACTTCCCCAAAAAATTTCCCCAGTGACCCCCCATAAACATGTCGATCCAGTGACTTCCCCTTGAACAAGTGGGTTTCCCAGTGCCCTTCCCCCATGACATGTCGATCCAGTGACCTCCCCATGAACATGTTTCCCCCTTTGAACATGTCGATCCCCATGACTTCCCCAAAAACATGTCAATACCAGTGACTTCCCAAAGGAAAACTTGTCGAACCAGTGATTTCCCCCTAAAACATGCCTACCAGTAAATTTCCCCATAAAACCAGGGCCGATACCATTTATTTCGCCGGAACATGCCCATTCCAGTGATTTCCCCCATAAACTTTTCGACCCTTGCTTCCCCATGAACATGTCGAAAAACCATGACTTCCCCATGAACTTTTTTCCGACCCCAGGGATTTTCCCCCCCATGAACTTTTGGGGCCCCAATGACTTTCCCCTTTAAACATGTTTTCCCCCAGAAATGCCCAATCCCATGATTTCCCCCCTTGAACATTTGACCCCAAAGGATTTCCCCCCAAGAACTTTTGGGGACCCCCATTTAATTCCCCCATAAACATGTAAATCCCCAGTGACTTCCCCATAAAACATGTCACTACCAGTGATTTCCCCATAAAACATGCCCGACACCAGTGCCCCTTCCCATGAAATTTTTAAATACCAGTGATTTCCCCCCATAAACAAGTCGATACCGGGTTGATTTCCACATGAACATGTCAATCCCAGTCACTTCCGCCATGAACTGTTTTCCCCCAAATAAACCCAGTCATCCCAAAGTGATTTCCCCCAATAAACCTTTGTAAATTTAACCAAATTTCCCCATGAAAAAGTCGCCCACCAGTGCTTCCCCATAAACATGTGGGATTTATTGATTTCCCCCATAAATTTTTTGTCGGCCAGTGGATTTTTCCCAATAAAATTTTTCCCCTTTTCCCCTTTTTACTTCCCTATAAACATGTCGAAACAATGCCCTTCCCCATGAATATGTCGACCCCAGGACTTCCCCTTTGAACAGCAATCCCAGTGACTTCCCCATGAACATGTGGGATACCTGTTTTTCCCCAAATAAACATGTCGATCCCAGGGGACTTCACCTTAAACTTGTCACTACAGTGATTTCCCCCCCTTGCCCAAAAATCGTCCCGGACAAACCATAAACATGTCAATCCCAAAGGATTTCCCCTTTAAAAATGTCAACACCAGGGGACTTTGTTTTTTGCCATGAACATGTCGAAAACCACTGCCTTCACCATGAACATTCAATACCAGGACCCCCCCAAATAAACATGTGAATACCGGGGACTTCCCCATGAACATTTCGACCCCCCAGGACTTCCCCCATAAACATGTCGATACCGGTAAATTTCCCCCATAAAACATTTTCGATCCCACGATTTCCCCAAAACATGTCGATCCCAGTAAACTTCCCCAGAACGTCAAAAACCAGTAAATTTCCCCCATAAACCCTTTCCGATACCTTAAATTTTCCCCAAAAACATGTCACTACCGGGATTTCCCCCAGGGAACTGTCGATCCCAGTGACATCCCCAGGAACAGGGCCCACTACCATTTGATTTCCCCCATGAACACGTCGACACCACTGACTTCCAAATGAAGCATATCGTTACCAGGGATTTTTCCTCTTGCACTTGTCTATACCAGTGATTTCCCTCTTTAAAAAATTTCGATACCGGGCCTTCCCCATAACATGTCGATACCAGGGATTTCCCTAATGAAAAAAGTCCTTACCATTGACTTCCCCTTGGCTTGTCGATCCCAGTGATTTCCCCCTTTCCAGGTCCAAACCAGTGATTTCCCCTTGAGGCATGTTTTTTCCAGTACTTTCCCAGGGAAAATTTTCCCAACAGCAGTGACTTCCCCATAAAACATGTCGATACCAGTGATTCCCCCCCTTTAACATGCGTTACCATGATTTTTAAACCTTGAGAAATGTTTTTTCCAGTGCGTCCCCTTGGAACATGTAAAATACCGGGATTTCCCCCCATGTACATGTCATATTTAGTAAATTTCCCCATGAACTTTTCCCTTGGCAGTGACTTTCCCCCTTAACATGTCGTTACCCCCTCATTTCCCCCTTGAAATGTTGATACCATGCCCCCCCCCCCCCATGAACTTTGTCGATACATGACTTCCCCATGAAATGTGTTCCCCTTTGATTTCCCCCAATAAACATTCAAAACCCAGTGATTTTCCCCTTAACCCTGTCATACCAGTGAATCCCCTGAACATTTCAATCCCAGTGACTTCCCTTGAACATGTAAAAACCGTGACTTTTGTAAAGGGCCATAAACATTTTCAAATCCCCCTGCCCTTCACCATGAACATGCCCAATCCCGTGATTTCCCCGAAAAACCCTTGAATCCCATTGATTTCCCCAATAAACATGTGGGGGGCCCCGGGTGACTTCCCTTGAACTTTCCCGAAAAACCCGGTAAATTCCCCCTTTGAACATTTCGTTCCCTGACTTCCGCAAAACCCAAGTCGAAAACCGTGATTTCCCCTTTGAACATAAATCCCAGTGATTTCCCCCTTGAACTTTCCCGATACCAGGAAAACCCTTTGAACATGCCCAATCCCAGTGCCTTCCCCATGAACATGCCCAACCCAGGCCCATTGCCTTTGCCTTGAAGTCAAAAACCACGGGCTTCCCCGGGAAAAATGTTGCCCCCTTTGGACTTCCCCATGAACATGTCATTCCAGTAAATTCCCCATGAACATTTTTGAAACCAGTGATTTCCCCAAATAAAAAAGTAAAAACCCACTGACTTCCCCATGAACCATTTTCAACTCGGGGACTTCACCAAAAAATTTCCTACCCCCATGAACATGCCACACCAGTGACTTAAACCATAACATGTCAACCCGGGGAAATTTCCCCCATAAACATGTCGACCCAGTGATTTCCCCCCAAAAATTTTTCCCGATGCCAGTGATTTCCCATGAACAGGTCGTTCCCAGTGATTCCCCAAGGGAACTTTTTTTTTACCACTGACTTCCCATGAACAGGTCGATAACGCAAACCTTCCCCATGAACTTGTCGATACCAGTGATTTCCCCCAAAGAAATGTCGATCCCGGGGGCTTCCCCATAAACAGTCATTTTTGTGACTTCCCCATGAACTGTAAAACCATTTAAACCCCCTATGAACAGGGCGCCCAGATTTCCCCCATGAACATGTCAACCCCAATGCCCTTCCCCCATGAAATGTCGATACCAGGGGACTACCAAATGAAAAAGGTTAAACCCACTGCCCTTCCCCTTTGAACATGCCCTTTCCCAGGACTTCCCCAAAAACTTTCGATAAAAAATATTTAAACCCTTTGAACATATAAAATGCCTGTGTTTTTCCCCTTTAACATGTCAACACCAGTGACTTTTCCCCTTCCACGAAATCCCAAACCACATTCTTCACCATGAACAGTAAATTCCCAATTTGACCCCCCCTTTGAAATGCGCCAGTGATTTCCCCCATGAACTTGTGAAACCAGTGATTTCCCCCTGAAACTTTTGTCGACACCAGGGATTTCCCACTTTAAAAAAGTCGAACCAGTGATTTCCCCCTGAAAAATTTTCGTTCCCACTGCCCTTCCCCAAAAACAGGGTCAAAACCCCAGTGACTTCACCAGGGAACATTTTAATTTCCCCGGTGATTTTCCCCTGAACAACCGAACCAGTGAAAACCCCATAAACATGTAAAAGAGTGATTTCCCCATGAACATGTCAACCCCATGACATTGCCATTGCCATGAACTTTGTCGATAAAATGATTAAACCATGAAAAAGTTGATACCATGACACCCCCTGAAGGGGAAATTCCCATGGGATTTTCCCCATGAACAGGGTCAACCCTGTGACTTTGCCATTGCCAAAAAACATGTCGAAACCCCCACTTCACCATGAACGTTGATACCAGTGACCCCCCAAAAAACATTTTCGATACCAGTGATTTCCCCAAAATGAAAAAGGTCAATACCAGGATTTCCCCAATGAACATTTTGGGAAACCCGTGACTTCCCCAAATTTTTGTGGGAAAAACCAGGATTTCCCCCCCATGAACAATTTCGTTTACCACGGGACCCCCTATGAACATGTCGATATCGGATTTCCCCCTTGCCCAATGTTAACCATTTGATTTCACTTAAACATGTTGATCCCCCGTAAATTTCCCCATAAACATGTCGATCCCCAGTGACCCCCCCATCAACTTGTGACCCAGTATTTCCCCCATCAACACCAGTGTTTTCCCCCATAACCTGTCGTCCCAAATGATTTCCCCCATGAACAAGTCGATACCATGACCCCCAAAGAACAGGTGTTTTAACCAGTGATTTCCCCCATGAACATTTTTTCCCCCCCTTAAACACCCAAACCCAGTGATTTCCCCCATGAACATTTTAAATTACCAGTACTTCCCTAGGAACATGCGCACCATGACACCCCCCATGAACATTTTCCAATTTCCAGTGACTTCCCCCATGAAAATGTCGTACCACTGACCCCCCCAAAGAACATGTAAATTTACCGGATTTCCCCCATGACATGTCGACCCCATGATTTCCCCCCATGAACATGTCGACCTTTGACTTCCCCATGAACATTTTTTCCCCATGAACATGTCAATCCCAGTGATTTCCCCCTTGAATTTGGTTGACCCCATTTTTAATTCCCATGAACAGGTGGACACCAGTGACTTCCCCATGAACATGCCCAATACCAGTGACCCCCCCATGAACATGTCACTACCAAGTGCTTCCCCATGAACATTGTCAACAGTGACCTTCCCATGAACATGTTGATCCCAGGGGATTTCCCCCCATGAACAAGTCGTTTCCAGTGACCCCCCTTGAACATTTTCAATACCATTTCATTTTCCCCTAAACAGGTTTTTCCCCAGAACATGTCATCCCAGTGATTTCCCCCCTTTAACTTTGTCAATACCACCGACACCCCCATAAACATGTGGGACCCCAGTGATTTCCCCAAATAAAATTTTCGACCCCAGTGGATTTTCCCCTTAACGTTGATACCATTGATTTCCCCCAATGAACATGTCACTCCGGGTGATTTTCCCCAATAAACATGTTGTTCCCAAAGTGACTTCACCAAAAACCCTGTCGATCCACAAATTTCCCCCCATGAAATGTAAAACAGCATGCCCCTTCCCCATAAAATTTCCTTTCCCAGTGATTTCCCCCATCAACAGTAAATTACCAGTGACTTCAAATATGGCAGGGCCCAATCCGTGACTCAATAAAAAATTTGTAAACCCCATGACTTCCCCTTTAAACTTTGATACCAGTGACTTCGCCATTAACATCCACCCCAGTGCCCTTCCCCGGCCATGAAAAAAATGTCAATACCATTTCCCTTAAAACCATTAACTGTTGTTTACCAGGTTTTTCCCCATGAAAAAGCCTACACCAGGGATTTCACCATGAACATTTTCCAATCCCAGTGACTTCCCCATAAACATGTCACCCCGGAGTGACTTCCCCATGAAATATCTTTTACCAGTGCACCCCCATGAACATGTAAATTCCCCATGATTTCCCCCCAGGAACTGCCAAACACCAGTGACATTGTCTTTGGGCCATAAACATGTCGAACCCCTGATTTTCACCATAAAACAGGTCAATACCAGGGGAACTTCCCGAAAAAAATTTGTAAAATCCAGTGACTTCCAATAAAACATGTCACACCGGGGGCCTTCCCCATGAACATGTCGATCCCGTGTTTTCCCCATAAAACATTTCGTTTACCACTGACTTCCGCAAAAACAGCCCGAAAAACCATGCTTCACCTTTAAAAATGTCCAAACCCCAGTGCTTCCCCTGGAACATCCCGATACCAGGGGAATCCCCATAAAACATGTCAATCCCAGTGCCCTTCCCCATAAAACATGTCCCCAAACCAGGATTTGCCATTGCCATGAACATGCAAAAACCACGGAAACCCCATGAACATGTTATACCGGGGGCACCCCCAGGGAAATGTCACTCCCCCTTGCTTCACCTAAAACATGTTGAAAACCATGACTTCCCCCAATAAACATGCGTTACCACTGATTTCCCTTTAAACATGTAAAACCGGATTTCCCCAATGAATTTTCCACCCCATGCCTTCCCCTAAATGTAAATCCCCCTTGACTTCAAAAAGAGCATGAAATACCAGTGACTTCAATAGGAATATTCAATCCCAAAAGGATTTCCCATTAACATGTTGATACCATTGATTTCGTTTTTAACATGCCTACACCAGTGATTCCCACCGGAAAATGAAAAAGTCTTTCCAGTGACTTCACAATTAACATGTGGGACCCCAAATTGATTCCCCATAAAAAAAGTCAAATGCAGTGATTTCCCCTATAAACTTCCCGGTTTTGGGCCCATTTTTTAAAACTTCCAATGAACATGCGTTACCACTAAATTTCCCCATAACATTCGATCCGGGCGCCCTTCCCCCATGAACATTTTCGATACCTGGACCCCCCCAATGAACTTTGCCCGCCCCCAAGTAAATTCCCCCATGAACATTTTGAATTAGTGATTTCCCCCTAAAACCCTTTAAATTTCCATTTTACTTCCCAATGAACATGTCGATACCATGCTTCCCCTTCAACATGCGCCCCCCCCCCATATTTCCCCCAAAAAAACCCATGCGAAAAAATTTATTTTCCCTATGAATTTGTTTTCCCTGATTTCCCCCATGAACATGTCCTACCAGTGATTTCCCCCATGAAAATTTCAAGAGCTTAAAACCCCATCCCCCTATCGATACCAGTGATTTCCCCATGAGCATGTCGATCCCACTGACTTCCCCATAAACCAAAAATCAATGCCTGTGACTTCCCCATAAACATGTAAACCCCATTTGACTTTGGGCCTTTTTCCCACGAACATGCCCGTTCCCACTGACTTCCCCATGAACATGTCAATACCAGTGACATCCCCTTTTAAACAGTCTTACCAGTGACTTCCCCATGAAATGTGAATCCCAAAAGTGATTTCCCCATGAAATGTGACCCCCGTGATTAACCCCATGAACATGTCGATACCAGTTATTTCCCCCTTGAACTTGTCGTTTAACCACTAAACTTCCCAAAAACCCAAGTCGTTCCCAAAGTGACTTCACCTAAAAAGGGCCCAAAACCGGGTGATTTTCCCCCTAAAACATACCGATACCGGTGACATCCCTTGAACATGTCTGCCTTTACTTCCCCATGAACATGCAAAAACCATTGACATTAAAAATTCCCATTAAACCATGTCGATAAAAATTTGACTTCACCAAAAAACATGTTGATCCCGTGACCCCCCATGAAAAAAGTCGATACCATAAATTTCCCCCAGGGAACATTTTAAAGCCATTTAAAGCCCCAAAAACCCATGTGGGGACCCCAGAGATTCCCCAATGAACATGTTCGACCCAGTGATTTCCCCCAAGGGCATGTTGTACCATTGTTTTTCCCCATGAACTTGTTGAAAACCAGGACTTCCCCATGAACTTGTCGTTTCCATGTTTTTCCCCATCAAAATGTCGACCCAGTGACTTCCCCTCAAAAGTCGTCCCAGGGTTTTCCCCCAAGAACAAGTGATCCCCCAGTAAAATTCCCATAAAATTGTAAATACCATGATTTCCCCCATGAAATTTCCCCATGAAAAATTCGTTTCCATTAAATTTTTCCCATGAACATTTTCTTTTCCCAGTGATTCCCCTTTGGAAAACTTGTCGACACCGTGATTTCCCCCAAAAAACATGTCGTTTCCACTGATTTCCCCTTTAAACCCTGTCGATCCCAGTGACTTCCCAAATGAAACATGTCGATCCCAAGGGGACTTCCCCTTAAACCAGAACAGTCAAACCAGGCCCCTTCCCCCATAAAACAGTCAAATACCTGATTTCCCCCAGGGAAATGTCGTTACCACTGACTCCCCATGAAAATGTGACACCAGTGCTTCCTCTGAAAAAAGGAAAATTCCCATGATACCAGGGAACATGTCACACCATGACATCACCAAAAACATTTAAAAACCCCAGTGTTTCCCCATAAACATGTCGAACCATGCCCTTTCCCATGAATTGTCGATACCAGTGATTTTCAACATGAACATTTTCCATACCATGATTTCCCCCAATGAACATGTCTTTACCAGTGATTTCCCCCAGAAATGTGGGACCCCTTGGATTTTCCACATGAACAGGGCGACCCCATTGACTTCCCCATGAACTTGTAAAACCATTTGACTTTCCAAAACATGTCAAAACCCAAAGTGCTTCAAATAAATCTTGGGGATACCGTGATTTTCCCCTGAACATGTCGATACCAGTTACATCCCCAATAAACATTTTCGATCCAGTGACCCCCCATGAACATGTCAACACGGGACTTCACCAGAACATGTCGATACCATGACTTCCCCTAACTTTCGAACAGTGCCTTCCCCCATAAACATTCGATACAGACTTCCCCATGAACATATCGATACCGTGACTTCCCCATGAACATGTCAATACCCTTACCCCCTATGAACATGTCATACCACGACTTCCCCATGAACTGTCGCACCATTGATTTCCCTATAACTTTCGATACCACACTTCCCCAGAACATTCCTACCATGATTTTCCATAAAAAGTCAACACGTGACACCCCCAGAATAGTCATCCCATGACTTTCCCTAGCATTCGATCCCACTGACTTACCCTAACAGTAAACAGCAGTGAATCCCCTGAACAGTAAATACCTGGTTTCCCCATAACGTCAACACATGACTTCCCCATAACAGTCGTACCATGATTTCCCCCCATAACAGTCGACCCCAGGATTTCCCCCCTGAACGTCCTACCAGGACTTCCCCAGAACTTTCGATCCCAGGACCCCCATGAACATTCACGCCATACTTCCCCATGAACCGCACCACTGACTTCCCCTTAACATATCGATACCTGACTTCCCAGCACATTCCATACCATGACCCCCTCATGAACTTTTCGATACCATGACCCCCATGAACAGGCGATCCCGGGGACTTCCTCATAACATGTCCATACCAGGACTTCCTATGCACAGTAAAGGCCCAAAGGACTTCCCCATAAAAATGTCGACACCACGAGTTCCCATGACGTCAATCCCCGGGATTTTAACCATAAAGGCGACCTGCGATTTCCCCATGAACATGTTGATACCAGACTTCCCCATAACATTCATACCGTGATTTTCCCCCATGAACATGTAAAATACCATGATTTTCCCATGAACATTCAACAGCGTGTTTTTCCCATAACATGTCAATACCTGACTTTCCCATAACTTTAAAAGCAGTGACTTCCAATGAACATGCGATACCAGTGACTTCCCATGAACATTTCGATACCAGTGACTTCACCTTGAGCATGTCGTACCAGTGATTTCCCCCATGTACATGCGAACCATACTTCCCCTTAACATGTCCAGGGCAGTGCTTCCCCATGAACAGTCGATACACTGATTTCCCCCCATAACATTTTTATACCAGGACTTTCCCCATGAACTTCGATCCCAGTACTTCCCCAGAACACAAACCCACTACTTCCCATAAACAGCGAACCAGTACTTTACCAGAACTTTTCATAACCAGTGACCCCCATAAACATACTCCCAGTGACACCCCATAACATGTCAAGCCAGTGACTCCCCTGAACAGAAAACACCAGTGACATGCCTTTGCCGAACAGTCGTACCACTGACTTCACCAGAACATGTCAATACCAGTGACATCCCCTGAACATGCAACCAGTGTTTCCCCCAAAAAACATGTAATCCCAGGATTTCCCCATAAACATGTCGACACCTATTTCCCTATGAACTGTCGATAGGGTGTTTCCCCCTAAACAGTCATACCAGGATTTCCCCAAAAACATGTCAAACCCAGTGATTCCCCATGAACAGTCACACCATGATTCCCCATGAACATCCGAACCATGACATCCCCATGAACATGTCAATGCCATGACTTCCCCATAACATTCAACCCATGACTTTGCCTTCCCCATAACATTCGAAACCACTGACTTCACCATGAACATGTATACCAGGACATCCCCATGAAAAAGTCGATACCAGTGATTTCCAAACAGAACTTAAATACCATGACTTCCCCATGAACAGCGAACCACTGATTCCCCAAAACAGTCGATACCATACTTCACCATAAACAGTCACTACCGGGTATCCCCAGAACAACTGAACCATGACTCCCCAGAACATTCAATGCCACTGACTTCCCCCAAACAGTCAACACCGGGAAAATTCCCATTGCCATGACATGTCGATAAACTGACTTCACCATGAAAAAGTTGATACCAGGACATCCCCATGAACAGCGAACCATGTTTTCCCCTAACATTAATGCCGGGACTCCAAGAACATCGACACCAGTAAACTTCCCATGAACATTCGACACAGGATTTCCCCATGAACATGTTATCCCATGATTTCACCATGAACTTTGAACCAGTGTTTCCCCCCCAGAACAGTCGATACCAGGACTTCCCCATCAACAGTCGAACATGACTTCCCATAACAAGTCGAACCAGTGATTTTCCCCATAACTTTAAAAACCCAGCGATTTCCCCCCAAAACTGTCTTCCCCAGAACAGTCGATCCCATGATTTTTTTCCATGAACAGTCAATACCATGATTCCCAGGAACAGTCGACACCATGATTTCCCCAAAACATGTCGAACCACAAATCCCCATAACAGGTCATCCCAGTGACTCCCCAGAACTTCGATCCCAGTACTTCCCCAAAACCAAAACATTTCATACCAGTGACCTTTCCCATGAACAGTCGAACCACTGACTTCCCCATAACATTCGATACCTTTGAACCCCAGAACATTCGACACCATGATTTCCCTCAAAACATTCATCCCAAATGTTTCACCTAACATGCCACACCAGGAAAACACAATAACATGTCAAAACCAGGACTTCCCCTAAACATTCGAACCACTGACTTTCCCATGAATATGTCGATACCATGATTTCAACAAAACTTTTCCAAACCCATGATTCCCCATAAACATGCGACCCCAGACTTCCCCAGAACATGTCGCACCATGACTTCACCATAAACATGTCGACATCATGACTTCCCCAAAAACATGCGATACAGTGACTTCACGATGAAATTTGAACCAGTGACTTTCCCATGAACATGTCAAACCCAGTTACATCACCATAACATGTCGATCCCAGGACCCCCCCTGACTTTCAACACGGATTTCACCATAACATGTCATCCCATGCTTCCCCATGAACATGTCGATACCAGGCCTCCCCATAACATTTCAAATATGATTTCCCCAGAACATATCGAACCATGATTTTCCCCAAAACTGTAAATCCCACTTACTTCCTAGAACATTTCGAACCACTATTTCCCCCCCAAAACATGTCACCCGGACTTCCCCAGAACATGCAAACCAGTGACTTCCCCATACTGTCGATCCAGTGACTTCCCTATAACTTTCATACCACGATTTCCCCCAGAACTTTCACTACCATGACTTTCCCAGAACATGTCAACAGCAGTGACACCCCCCTGAACAGTCATACCATGATTTTCCCCATACATGCGATACCACTGCTTACCCATAACAGTAAACAGCAGGACACCCCAAAAATGTCAAACCAGTGATTTCCCCCATAAACACAACGCAATGACTCCCCATGAACAGCGTACCAGTAATTTCCCCCAAACTGTCGACACCAGTGACTTCCCCAAACATGCAAACCAGAACCCCCAAAACCTTCGATACCATGACACCCCATGAAGTCACTGCCAAAACTTCCCCATAACACGTCACACCAAGACTCCCCATGAACACGAACCAGTGACTTCCCCACGTCCTACCATGCTTCCCCAAAAACCGAACCATGACTCCCCAGAAAATGCGACACCAGCGCTTCCCAGAACAGTCAATCCCCATGTTAACCGAACATGGCGATACCACGACTTCCCCCATGAACAGTAAACCCTGACCCCCCATAACAGTCGATACCGTATTTCCCCATGAACTTCCCAATCCATGATTTTCCCATGACTTTTAAACAGCAGCTTCCCCATAACATTCAATACCAGTGACTTCCCACAACTTTTCAACAGCAGTGATTTCCCCCAAAAAAAAAAAAACAGTCACCCCCTGATTTCCCCAAAAAGTCATACCAGTGACTTCACCTTGACATGTCGATACTATGATTTCCCCCATTAACTGCCCCAAACCAGGATTTTCCCCAGTACATTCATACCAGGATTTCCCCATAACATTCCAGGCAGTGACTTCCCCATAAACTTCGAAAACCACTGACTTCCCATAACATTTAACCAGTGACTTCCCCAAAACATGCCAAACCATGACTTCCCCATGAACATGTCGACCCCACTGACTTCCCCAAAAAAGTCGATACCAATGACTTTACCATGAACATGTCACTACCGGGATTTCCCCAGAACAATCGATACCAGGACACCCCCATGAACATGCAAAGCCATGATTTCCCCAAAACATGCAACACCATGACATTGTCATTGCCATGAACATGTCATACCACTGACTTCACCATGACATGTCAATACCATACTCCCCATGAACAGTCGATACCATGCTTCCCCATAAACATTGAAACCATGACTTCCCCATAAACATGTCGACACCATGATTTCCCTAAACAGTCGATCCCGGTGATTTCCCCAGAACATGCGATACCAGGATTCCCCAAAACATTCATACATGATTTCACCAAACATGTCCTACCATGATTCCCCATAACTACCGAACCATCACCCCATGAACATGTCAAGCCATACTTCCTCTGAACATTCAACACCAGGACTTTGCCAATGCCAAAACAGTCGAAACCACTGACTTCACCATAAACATTTAAACCCCATGCACCCAAAACAGTCGATCCCAGGACTTCCACAAACATGTCAATACCATGACCCCCCAAAACATGGCGAAACCAGTATTTCCCCAGAACAGCGACACCATAACTTCCCCATAACAAGTCGAAACCACGACCCCCATGAACATTCCAATCAGTGATTTTCCCCAAACATGTTCATACGATTTTTTTTTTTTTCACCAAGAACTTTTGTCCCCATTTTCACCAGAAAGTCGAACCATACTCCCCAAAACATGTCAATACCAGTGACTTCCCCACAATCACCATGACTTCCCCCATCAACATGTCGAACCAGTGACTTCCCCATGAAAAAGTCGATACCAGTGACGCCCCCCAGAACATTCGATACCAGTGACTTCCCCATAAACATGTTTTCCCCATGAACATGTCGATACACGACTTCCCCATGAACAAGTCGATACCAGTGCCCTTCCCCATAACATGTCGATACCAGTGATTTCCCCCGATGAACATGCCCAATACCAGTGACTCCCAGGAACATGTCGACACCAGTGACTTCCCCATGAACATGTCAATACCAGTGACTTTCCCATAACATGTCGATACCACCCGACTTCCCCATAAACATGTCAGTACCAGTGACTTCCCCATGAACATGCACACCAGTGACTTCCCCATGAACATGTCGATACCATGACTTCCCCATGAACATGTCGATACCACTCACTTCCCCATAACATGCCCGACACCATGACTTCCCCATGAACATGTCGACACCAATGATTTTCCCCATGACATGTCTTCCCCATGAACATTCAATACCAGTGACTTCCCCATGAACATTAACACCAGTGACTTCCCCATAAAACATGTCAATCCCATTGACTTCCCCATGAACATGTCACACCAGTGACTTCCCCATGAAAAATGTCGACACCATGACCTTCCCATGAACATGTTGATACCAGTGACTTCCCCATGAACAAGTCGATCCCAGTGACTTCCCCATGAACATGTCAATACCAGTCACTTCTCCATAAACATGTCTTCCCCATAAAACATGTCGATACCAGTGACTTCCCCATGAACAGGTCAATACCACTGACTTCCCCATGAACATGTCGAAACCAGTACTTCCCCATGAACATGCGATACCAGTGACTTCCCCATAAACATATCAATACCATGACTTCCCCATAACATGTTGAAACCAGTGACTTCCCCATGAACAGTCACAAACCAGTGACTTCACCAGAACATGTTGATACCAGTGATTTCACCATAAACAGTCGATACCACTGACTTCCCCATGAACATGTCAACAGCAGTGACTTCACCATGAACTTTCCTACACCATGACTCCCCCATCACAGGTCAATACCATGACTTCAATATGAGCATGTCAATAACCAGTGATTTTCAATAGGAATATGTCAATACCAGTGACTTCACCTTAACATTTGATACCAGTGACTTCGCCATTAACATGCCTACAACCATGACTTCACCGGCCATGAACATGTCTACCATGATTTCACCATTAACAGTTGATAACATGACTTCGCCATGAACATCCCTACACCAGTGACTTCACCAGAACATGTCAAGCCAGTGACTTTCCCCATAAACATGTCGCACCAGTGACCTTCCCCAAAAACATGGTCGATGCCCAGTGATTTCCCCCTATGAACATGTCAATGCCAGTGACTTCCCCAATGAACATGTCGTTACCACTGATTTCCCATGAACATTCGATACCAGCATTTTTCCCCCATAAAACATGTCGATACCAGTGACTTCCCCATAAACATGTCGATACCATTGACTTCCCCATGAACATGTCAATACCACTTACTTCGCTATGAACATGTCATACCACTGACTTCCCCATAAACAGTCGACACCAGTGACTTCCCCATGAACATGCCCAATACCAGTGACTTCCCCATGAACATGTCGATACCAGTGACTTCCCTAGAACATGTTGATACCACTGACTTCCCCATGAACATGTCACTACCAGGATTTCCCCATGAACATTAAACAGCATGACATCCCCATGAACATGTCCGATACCATTGACATCCCCATGAGCATGTCGATACCACTGACTTACCCATAAAAATTCAACAGCAGTGACACCCCCATGAACATGTAACTACCATTAAACTTCCCATGAACATGTCAACACAGTGACTTCCCCATGAACATACCCACTACCATGACATCCCCATGAACATGTCAACACCATGACATCCCCATGAACTGTCACTACAAGTGACTTCCAGATGAACACGTCGACACCACGACTTCCCCATGAACATGTCGATACCAGTGACTTCCCCATAAACATGTCAATCCCAAAGTGACTTCCCCATGAAGATCTCGATACCAGTGACTTCCCCATGAACATGTCCTACCAGTGACTTCCTCATGCACATGTCCATACCAGTGACTTCCTCATGAACATTTCGATACCATGACTTCCCCATGAACATGTCGATACCAGGACTTTCTCTGAACATGTCCATACCAGTGACTTCCTCATGCACATGCAAGGCCAGTGACTTCCCCATGAAAATGTCGACACCAGCCACGTTCCCATGAACATGCCAAACCATGACTTCCCATGAACATGGCGATACCATGACTTCCCCATAACATGGTTGACACCAGTGACTTCCCCATGAACATGTCGATACCAGGACTTCCCCATGAACATGCCAATACCATGACTTTCCCTGAACATGTCAACAGCACTGACTTCCCCATGAACATGTCGAAAACCAGTGACTTCCCCATGAACATGTCGATACCAGTGACTTCATCTGAGCATGTCGATACCAGTGACTTCCCCATGAACATGTCAATACCATGACTCCACATGTACATGTCGATACCAGTGACTTCCCCATGAACATGTCCATGGCAGTGACTTCCCCATGAACATGTCGATCCCCACTGACTTCCCCATGAAAAATTTATACCAGTGACTTCCCCATGAACATGTCGATACCAGTGACTTCCCCATAAACATGTCGATACCAGTGATTTCACCATATACATGTCACAAACCATGACTTTCCCATGAACATATCGATACCAGTGACATCCCCATGACCATGTCAATGCCAGTGACTTCCCCATGAACATGTCAACACCATGACATGCCCATTGCCATGAACATGAAAACCCACTGACTTCACCAGAACATTCAATACCAGTGACATCCCCATGAACATGTCGATACCAGTGACTTCCCCATGAACAGTGAATACCAGTGACTTCCCCATGAACATGTCGACACCAGAGACTTCCCCATGAAAAATGTTGATACCACTGACTTCCCCCATGAACATGTCGATACCATGATTTCACCATGACATGTCACTACCGGTGACTTTCCCCATGAACATACCAAAACCCAGTGACATCCCATGAACATGTCAATGCCATGACTTCCCCATGAACATGTCAACACCAGTGACATTGCCATTGCCATAAACATGCCCGATACCACTGACTTCACCATGAACATGTTGATACCAGTGACATCCCCTCGAACATGTCGATACCATTGACTTCCCCATGAACATTGAATGCCAGTGATGTCCCAATGAACATGTCGACACCATGACTTCCCCATGAACATGTTAAATACCAGTGATTCACCATGAACATGTTAAATACCAGTGACTTCCCCATGAACAGGTCGATACCAGTGACTTCCCCATCAACATGTCGACACCATGACTTCCCCATCAACATGTCGATACCAGGACTTCCCCATGAACAAGTCGATACCAGTGACTCCCATGAACATGTTAATACAAGTGACTTCCCCAGAACATGTCTTCCCCATGAACGTGCCCGATAACCAGTGACTTTTTCCATGAACATGTCAATACCATGACGTCCCTGGGAACATGTCACACCATGACTTCCCCATGAACATGTCATACCACTGACTTCCCCATGAACATGTCAACCATGACTTCCCCGAACATGTCGATACCACTGACTCCCCAGAACATGTCAATACCATGATCACCATGAACATCGACACCAGTGAAAACCCACCAAAAAACCATGTCAATACCATGACTTCCCCATAAACATGTCGATCCCCACGACTTTCCCATGAATATGTCGATAACAGTGACTTCAACATGAACATGTCGACACCAGTGACTTCCCCATGAACAGTCGACACCAGTGACTTCCCATAAACATGTCGATACCAGATTTCACCATAACATGTTGATACCAGTGACTTTCCCATGAACATGTCGATACCATGATTTCCCCATGAACATGTCAACACAGTGACTTCCCCATGAACATGTCGATACAGTGCCTTCCCCATGAACTGTCGATACCAGTGACTTCCCCATGAACATGTCATACCAGTGACTTCCCCATGAATATGTCAATCCATTTACTTCCCTATGAACATGTCGAACCACTGACTTCCCCATGAACATGTCGACACCAGTGACTTCCCATGAACATGTCAATACCAGTGATTTCCCCCCATGAACATGTCGATACCAGTGACTTCCCTATGAACATTCGAAAACCACTGACTTCCCCATGAACATGTCACTACCAGTGACTTTCCCATGAACATGTTCAACAGCAGTGACATCCCCATGAACAGTCGATACCAGTGACTTTCCCATGAGCATTCGATACCACTGACGTACCCAGAAAAAGTCAACAGCAGTGACATCCCCTGAACATGTCAAACCAGTGACTTCCCCATGAACATTCAACAGCACGACTTCCCCATGAACATGTCAGTACCAGTGACCTCCCCATGAACATGTCGACACCATGACTTCCCCATAACATGTCACTACCAGGACTTCCCCATAACATGTCGATACCATGACATCCCCATGAACATGTCACTACCATGACTTCCCCATGAACACGTCGACACCACTGACTCCCCATGAACATTCGATACCAGTGACTTCCTCACACACATGTCCATACCAGTGGACTTCCTAAATGAACATTTCGATACCATGACTTCCCCATGAACATGCGAACCAGGGACTTCCTCATGAACATGTCCATACCAGTGACGTCCCATGCACATGTCAGGCCAGTGACTTCCCCTTTGAAAAGCGACACCAGCGACGTCCCATGAACATTCAATACCAGTGACTTAACCATGAACATGGCGATACCTCGACTTCCCATGAACATGTTGATACCAGGACTTCCCCATGAACAGTCGAAAACCATGACTTCCCCATGAACATGTCAACAGCAGTGACTTCCACATGAACATTTCAACAGCAGGGGACTTCCCCCATGAACATGTCAATACCAGTGAACTTCCCCTGAACATTCGATACCAGTGACTTCACCTTGAGCATGTCGATACCAGTAAACTTCCCCATGACATGTCAATACCAGTGATTTCCCCCATGTACATGTCGATACCATGACTTCCCCATGAACATGTCCATGGCAGTGACTTCCCCCCATAAACATGTCGATACCACTGATTTCCCCATGAACATGTCGATACCAGTGACTTCCCCATGAACATGCGATACCACTGACTCCCCAAAAACAGATACCAGTGATTTCACCATGAACATTCACTACCAGTGACTTCCCCATGAACATATCGATACCAGTGACATCCCCATGAACATGTCAATGCCAGTGACTTCCCCATGAACATGTCAACACCAGTGACATTGTCATTGCCATGAACCTGTCGATACCACTGACTTCACAGAACATGTCAATACCAGTGACATCCCCATGAACATGCGATACCAGTGACTTCCCCATAAACATGAATACCATGACTTCCCCATGAACATGTCGACACCATGACTTTCCCAAAGAACATGTCGATACCGGTGATTTCCCCCATGAACATGTCGATACCAGTGACTTCCCCCATGAACATGTCACTACCAGTGACTTCCCCATGAACATACCGATACCAGTGACATCCCCATAACACTCAATGCCAGTGACTTCCCCAGAACATGTCAACACCATGACATTGCCATTGCCATGAACAGTCGAAACCACGACTTCACCATGAACATATTATACCAGTGAAAACCCCAGAACATGCGATACCAGTGACTTCCACATGAACATGTCAATACCAGTGACTTCCCAATAACATGTCGACACCAGTGACTTCCCAGAACATGTCGACACCAGTGACTTCCCCATGAACAAGTCGATACCAACTGACTTCCCTATGAACATCGATATAAAGTGACTTCCCCATTAACATGTTGATGCCAGTAAATTTCACCATAAAATGTTGATACCTGTGACTTCACCATAAACATGTCGATACCATGACTTCCCCATGAACATGTCGAAACCAGGACTTCCCCATCAATCACCAGTGACTTCCCATGGGGCACAAGTCGAAAAACCATGACTCCCCATGAACATTCGATACCATGACTTCCCCATGAACAGTCTTCCCCATGAACAGTCGATACCAGTGACTTCCCCCATGAACATGGTTCAATACCATGACTTTCCTAGAACAGTCGACACCATGACTTTCCCCATGAACATGTCAATACCAGTGACTTCCCCCCCATGAACATGTCGATACCGCTGACTTCCCCCATGAACATGTCGATCCCAGTGACTTCCCCATGAACATTCTTCCCCATGAACATGTCAATACCAGTGACTTCCCCATGAACATGTGACACCAGTGATTTCCCCCCATGAACATGTCACTACCAGTGACTTCCCCATGAACATGTCGACACCAGTGACCTTCCCATGAACATGTTGATACCAGTGACTTCCCCATGAACAAGCGATACCAATGACTTCCCCATGAACATGTCAATACCATCACTTCCCCATAAACATGTCTTCCCATGACATGTCGATACCAGTGACTTCCCATAAACATGTAAAATACCACTGAAAACCCCATGAACATTCGAAAACCATGACTTCCCCATTAACATTCGATACCAGTGATTTTCCCCATGAACATGTCGATACCAGTGACTTCACCATGAACATGTTGAAAACCATGACTTCACCATAAAAAATGCCGATACCACTGACTTCCCCATGAACATGTCAACACAGTGATTTCACCATGAACTTTCCTACCCCAAAGGGACTTGCCCATGAACATGTCAATACCAGTGATTTTCAATAAGAACATGTCAATACCAATGACTTCAATAGGAATATGTCAATACCAGTGACTTCACCATTAACATGTTGAACCAGTGACTTCGCCATTAACATCCTACACCATGACTTCCCCGGGCCATGAACAGTCAATACAAGTGACTTCACCTTTAAACCCATGTTATACCAATGACTTCGCCATGAACATGCCTACACCATTGACTTAAACCAATGAAAAAGTCAATGCCAGTGACTTCCCCAAAAACATGTCGACACCAGTGACTTCCCCAAAAACATGTCGATGCCATGACTTCCCTATGAACATGTCGATGCCAGTGACTTCCCAATGAACATGTCGTTACCACTGACTTCCCCATGAACATCAAATCCCAGCGACTTCCCCATGAACATGTCAAATACCAGTGACTTCCCCATGGACATGTCAATACCACTGACTCACCTGAACATGTCGACACCAGTGACTTCCCTATGAACATTCGATACCAGTGACTTCCAAATGAACATGTCGAAAACCATGACTTCCCCATGAACATGTCGATACCACTGACTTCACCCAGACATAGACATAAGTGGAAATCAAAACTGAGGTCACCATACAGAGGAAGACATGCATGGAAGACTTTGGGTATTTTCTTGCTAATTGAGGAAATGATGCAATGGCATTCCATCTAGTGGGAGATTGCATGACAGGACTGTATTCCCAAAACTAACTTCTATAATGTATTCTGGCATCAATCAGGCCAGAGACAGACAGACAGCTGAAGTGTCAGTCAGGAAATCTGACAAAACTCTCGGAGACGCATCCATTAAAGGGGTTTACTCACCCAATTTTACAAATCTATTTTGACCAAATACACGGTTTTGGGGATGTGGCGTATTGCGAAACCCAGCCCCGAATCACCGCCTGTGCTCTCATCTTGCATGAGAGCAGCATTTCTGCGGGACCGGGAAAGCGAGAGGCTGAAACAAGGAACGAGAGCCCGATTTCGATAAAAAGGGGGGTTTTCCCGATTGATGACGTAGAAAAGCCAATCACTCTTCGTGTTCGGCTGAAGTGAGATGGGGGGAATGTGTGCTGTGTTTGGTTGCGGGAAATTTCATCAGGAAATAAGCAAAGAGTAAGCGTTCATGCTTTCCAGGTGCTTTCAGCCAGTTTTGGCGATTGTGATAAATGTTGTCACCACACGAGGAAAGATTTTTTTCTCGGGACAGTTTTTCATGGCATTTGCTGTCGTCAATTTGAAAAAGCAGTTTCCAAGATCAACATACCTGGAAATTAAAAGGGGGAAGCGGGAAATTCGGGTCCCCAAGACAGCTGAAAGAGGATGCTGTGCCAACTATTTTAACAGAAAAATGTAATAAAGCACTCCTCTGTTTAATCGCCGGCTGCAAGTGCAAGCCTCAAACGCAACAGTGACACGGATTCTGTCAGGAGCAAGAGACCAAACTCAGAGACTAAAGAAGGTAAGGGTTTGTGGAATAGTGGTTGATCTTTTGGTTTCATTTCTTCTCAGTGCATGGTTGGTTGTAAAGATGTTGTTGGTTTTTGTAGAGTGTTGGGATCAAACTGAAACATACATTGTTACTTTCATCACACATGCCAATCATAGTTTCATCAATCATTCACATTGCCTGATGCACTGAAACTGTTGCATGTTTGTGATATTTTTTTTTCCCCCTGCTGTTGCCTGTTTCCAACAAAACTGAAGTATGATCTTATTAACAAGAAAGGTGTCCATGTCCAAAATAACAGCTTTTGGACTCCAGTGAATAAATTTGGGTTTTTATTTTCAGGACATTGCTGAACATCAGGCACCCCTGTAATTCAAGTTTCCGCCCAACAACCAATCTTCAGTAAGTGAATTATCATCAGTATTTGGGTACAGATGGTGAGAAGGGGCATTTAAGATATATGCAGGTGGTATGTCTGTATGCTATAAACGCCCTGGTGATAAGAGAATAAGAGCTAGATCTGCAGCTTAATCTGATTACACACATCACGCATCAGTTTTTAAAATAACAGCCAAATGTTTGACTGCAATATAATTTTAAAAGACCCCTCAGATTCTAATGTCATTGTGGAACTTCAGAATTAAGTGGAGGGGTGAGGGTGAAAATGAAGAATGTAAAAAAAAGTGTGGGGGGGGGGAAAAAGGGGGGACTGAAAGTGAACAGCTATTAAAAAAGATTTCTACCAGGAAAGAAATTAGTGTATGTGCATACGACAAACTCTTGTTCAAAGGAAAAGGCATTATCGATAGACTAAACAACAGAAGGAAAATGTGGGTAACACATAACATTTTAAAGTTATTTTGTGTGTGTGTGTGTGTGTGTGTGTGTTGTGTGGTGTGTGTGTGTGTGTGAACAGATAAGTATGTGCATTGTAATCATGTATTATCTGGTCGTGCGTATTGTGTACATGTACATAATAAAGGTCAACCTGTAAAAATAACATATTCTGACTGGGTATTGTCTCAAGTAAAGGTAATGTATTAAAACTGATATTGTTTCAGTAAAGGCAAGGTATTATGACTGGGTACTTTATCATGTAAAGGCAAGGATTCCAACTGCTTATTGTTTCATGTACATGCAAGGTATTTTGATTGTTTCGTGTGAAAAAATTTCATTTTTCATAAGCTGTCATTTCATGAAAATATACACCGACAGGCTAACATATCAAGTAAAGACATATATACCCTGACTTGCTATCAACTGATGTGGAGACAATGTTTCTGAGGACTATAGTTTTCAAGTAAAGACATTATAAATCTGACTGAGTGAGACAATGTGTTCTGATGGACTATATTTCCAAATAAAGACAACACATCCAACAGGCTTTATCTATAATGGGCAACATGACAGATAACTTGACTGACTTTAGTAAAACTGCATTAGTTCAAAACATCACATAGAGAAATCATGGAAAGGGAAAGAATAATTGCTATCTTTTAGATCCCCCATCAGATATTGATAATTTTGGGTGTAAAGGATGTGGGTTTTAACAAAATTTTCATTCATATTCATCAGATTGACAAGAATTTACTTTTAAACCTTTGTGTCACTCAACTTCGCAGATGGACAAGAATTTACTTGTTCTTTGTGTCACTAAGCCACAAAATTGTCAGTCAATGATCATTCCTGATACTAACACTCACACAATGGAAAACATTTGGCCTTGGGTCCTTTGTAACCAAATGATTTAGTCCAGTACTATGAGAGTAACACTGCCTCTGAAAGCGGCAACTTGTTGCCAAATCAGACTCATTGGAAAGGGAAAACACCATGATGGAAAGCAAGGGAAACTTTCCACATTTTAAAAAGACAATTCAAAAATATCAGCTACTCTGAAAATTTCATCATGGAGATATTAATACATAGTTTCTTTTTTTAAGGTAGAATACACATTACCTGATTTGATCTGACACCTAAACACCAATTATATTCAGATGTAAAGTTAAAAGTCTCTCACAGACATACATGCTGCACACAGCACACCCCACACACACACACTCCCTATGCAGCATACACAATGCAAAATGTCTTTGAGGATTCTCAAAGATTCTGAAATAGATAAAGAAAAAGATTTTTGTTCTGTTTTTTTTTGTATTTTAAAATTTTTTGAGAATCCTCAAAGACATTTTGCATTGTTCCACAGTAATCGCAGAAAAAAAACTGTTTCATTAAATTTATGCATACACACACCATGTGCACACATACACAACACGCCACAAGCAAAACACCATGCACGCGCGCACCCCACACACGCATGCACGCACGGGATGCACACACGCACAAACATACGCACACGCACACCCCCGCCCCGCACACACATACCGCACACAACACACACCCACACACACACATACACACACACACACACACACCAAAGCATATACACCCCACAAACACCCCCACACACACACACAAAATACACACACATACACACACACCCTACACACACACACACACACAAAACATATACACACACAATACACACACACACACACACATAACACACAACACACACACACACACACACACACACACACACAGCCCCACCCACACACACACACACAAAACACACACACAGCCCCACCCACACCCACACACACACACACACACACACACACACACACACACCACACACACACACACACACCAGCATTCATACTACTCACTGGCAAACACTGCTGAACCCCTTTTGATAATAGCCACTGTTACACGACAGGTCCCAGAACAGCCAGCATTCTCCACACACTCATCACCAGAGGAAACAACCGACACCTGGAGCCTTTCCTGTAAAAAAACACACAGTCCTGTCATCACCATCTGGGAAATCCATCATTATGAACACAAAGACCCTAACACAAAGGTTATTAATGTATAGATTTTCAGAGAGATGGGATTTAACACATGGGTTTGTTAATGTATAGAGTTTTCAGAAAGATGATTTTAAACACAAGGGGTTATAATGCATAGATTACAGAAAAGGGTTTAAAAAAAAAAAAAAAAAAAAAAAAAAAGGGGGGGGGGGGGGGGGGGGAGAAGAGGTTTGCGCACTGTTAAACACGGCAGGCCATTTTTCTTGCGTCTAAAACTTTCACGGAAAAATTTTTTTTTATTTGGTTCCTTTTTATTTTACCTGGTTGGGCCAGGATGTCCTTTTTTCAGTTAAAAGAAAGTGCTTATTTTCAGTTCCCCTTTGTTGGTTGTCGGCATGTTTTTCAGAAAGGTGGGCCTTGGTTGGCCATGATATGACGTGATATTTTTTTCCCTTTTCAGAAAAGGTGGCCTTTTTGCCGTGTTTCCTGTTTGTTTTTGCGCTATGCCAGCCGAGTCCCTTGCGGTGGTTTGGGCTAAAGCAAATTTATATTTCCCCTCGTTCCCTGGGTTACCTTTTGACCCCTTGCCCAGGCAATTTTAGCGTGTTTTTCTACTTTGGTACCCCCCAAATGGGCACATGGTCCCCTTTAACCGTACTGTGTATTGCCGCGCACAATGGGCACATGCCGTGGCCCTCTACCTGTTTGTGTATTGCCGTGCAAAAGGGGCAATGCCGTGTCCTCTCGTACTGGTATTGCCCGCTGCAAATGGGACATCCCGTGCCCTCACTGTAGTGTTTTCCCCGTGCACAATGGGCACATCCCGTATCCTTACTGTCTGTGTTTCCCCGCTGCACAAGGGACATGCCGTAGCCCTCTATGTACTGGTATTGCCGCTGCAAAATGGGCCTGCCGAGTCCTTCCCTGTATGTGTATTCCCCGCTGCAAATGGGCACATGCCTTTTGCCTTACTGTACTGTGTATTGCCGCGCACAATGGGCAATCCCGGGGGGGGTCCTTCCCTTACTGGTATTGCCGCTGCACAAGGGACATCCCGTGTCCTCCCCGATGTGTTTCCCCGCTGCACAATGGGCCATGCGTTTCCCTACCTGTAGTGTATTCCCCGTGCACAAGGGCAATCCGTAGCCCTTACTGTACTGTGTTTCCCCGCTGCCAATGGGCCATGCCGTAGTCCTCTACCTGTACGTGTTTTGCCCGTGCACAAGGGCAATGCCGGGGGTCCTCTCCCTGTACTGTTATTCCCCGCCCCAAAAGGGGCACATCCCGTGTCCTCTCCCTGACTGTGAATTCCCCGGCAAAATGGGCCCCTGCGTAGTCCTACGTATGTGTATTG
The DNA here is from genome assembly GCA_018398815.1 of Conus ventricosus. NCBI lineage: Eukaryota > Metazoa > Mollusca > Gastropoda > Neogastropoda > Conidae > Conus > Conus ventricosus. The sequence continues at coordinate 90,689,359 of CM031610.1, forward strand.
CCCGCTGACAATGGGAATCGTGTCCTTCCCTGTATGTGTATTCCCCGCTGCACAAGGGGCCCAATCCCGAGTCCTTCCTACTTTACGTGTATTTTGCGGCCATGGGCACTTCCGTGTCCTTATTATTTTATTCCCCGCTCACAAGGGCCATCCGTCCCAATTTTATGGTATTCCCTTTAAAATGGGGAATCCGTGGCCCTCTAAGATGTGTATTCCCGGCACTTTTTGGGACATCCGAGTTTTCATTTCGTTTTTTGCCGTGCACATGGGGGGCCCAGTTATTTTTACACTCAAGCGTACATCCTCCTCCAATGCAGACACAGCTGTAATCTTGAAGTTTCTCGCAATGCGGCTAAACCGCTGTTTGTTCCATGTTTTTTTTTAAATTTTGCATGTTCTAAACAAGGCGGCTATAGGGGACCCAGGGTTTTTTTACACAATATAATCGGTGTGATTTGCAGTTTCTCGGCAATGGGCATTTTAGCGTGCCTTTTTTACCCCCTGAACTTCTTTAAACCCGAAAATTTTTTTTGGGAGGTTCTCAAAAATTTTTCCAAGGTGGCACTCAGCTGGGGTTTTGGGCTTTTTTTTTTTATAATTGCTGTTTTCAGCAAGGGGGTAATTCAGCTGACCGTTTCTCCAATGGCCATCGCTGTGTTCTGCATGTTTTTTCGCAAGGGTATATTGCATACCTTTTGCTACACAATGCACCTAACCCGGGGGGATCTTGATGTTCTGCAATGGGCTATTAGGGGGGACCCATTTTTTAACCAATACCCAAAGGTTGATTTTCAGGTTTTTGGCAAGGGCTAATCACCCGGTTTTCGGTGAAATTAACCTAATATTTTTGGAAAATGTTCAAAAAAATTTTTTTTTTAAAGGGTTGGTAATCACGTGTGTGGATGTTTAAATTTAATTGGGTTTTTCACAACCTTATCACTACACCCTTATTTCATTTCTCTGAAGCCCAAATCAGGGGGGGGTTGCCTGTTTTTTATTATCACTTTTCCCTTTTTTTCAACCACACGGGGACCCTTTTATTCACATCAAGCTATTTTCTTCCACCATTCATTTTATTTTCTTTTCTTCACGGGGACATTCTTTACTTTTTTATCCCTGAACTTTAAATTTTCCCAAAATTTTCATTCCAAAAAATTTTCCAAAGGGGGTTACATCGCTTTTTCTTTTTTTTTATTTTAACTTTGATGTTTTTCGCAAGGGGTACTCAGCGTGCCCAGTTTCTCACAATGCAGTACTCAGCTGTGATCTTGCATGTTTCAGCATCTTCGCAATGGGGCTAATTAGCCATGCCAGGTTTGTACACAATGCCCCTACATCAGGGTGATTTGCATGTTCTCAGCAATGCGGGGGTATAGGTGCCCTTTTTTTTCCCAAAAACCCCTACACGGCTTTGATCTTGGGGTTTTCAGCATGCGGATATTGCAGTGCCCCCTCACCCCCGGACTGTAAATTTAAACGTGAATTGTTTTGGCATGTTCTCAAAAATTTTTCACAAGGTGGCTACATCGCTGTGTGTTGCATGTTTTAGATAATTGCGTTTTTTCCGGAAGGCGGCTTCATCAGGGGGACGTTTGCTGCGTTACCCGTTACTATGGGTCGCATGTTCCTCATCAAAATTGTAGAAAGGCAGCATTCCGGGGGGGTTTGCAGGTTTTTTTTAGCCACGATTGATGTTTCCCAATCTTCGATTGAGCCATGTCAAAAAGGGGATCAATTTAACCAGGGTAACCCCTTTTCGTGTGGGAAAGAATTGGTTTTTTGACGGTGCCAATGAGGGAGTAGGCCATAGCAGCCAGACCAGCGACACACGCACCCAGAGATCAACAGTCGTGCACCCAAAACGTGAACCCCCACACCCCTACCATCACGAGGCCCACGCAAGGGCCTTCCTGTCCCCGCACAACCAGGGGCCAGACACGATGAGGCCGACACGCACAAAAAGGTGGCCACCCAACCCCCAAGGCCCATGGCCCACGGCTCACAGGCGGCGCCAGAACTGGCAGACAGCATGTGGGCCATCCAAGACGCCCTACAGGTCCTGGGGGTCCGGGACTTGTGGAGGGAACAGACAATGGGGGACAAAGGGCAGCAAAAGCAACAAGAAAGACGGGAAAACCCCCCAAAACATTTGTTTGTACAAATTGCCCTGTACAAGGGGCTGTTCCGCCCCAAAGAATTTGTATGTGCACAAGTGTAGTACAAAGGGGTGTTCACTGATGATATAGTATGTTTTTTTAGGCAACATTAGTTAGGGGTGTTTTTCGCGGGGGTGTGGTGCGCCGCGAGCTGCTGGTGCGGGCAATCGGGTAGGTGTACGAATGTTGAGACCCGGGAAACCCGATTTTTGGGCGTGGTGTGTTTGTTTTTAAAAATTTTGTGTTGGATTGTTAAAACTTGTAAGGCCGCCCGCCCAATGGTTTTGGGGGGGTGCTTAAACAATTTTCATTTTATTTTTAATTTTATGGGTGTCGTAACCCCAAATTTTTTCGGTCAATTTCGCTTGGTCCATACCTTTCCCGGTTTGATGAGGGGTCAAAACTTTATGCTCAAATGAGCAGATGTGTTCATGGTGCTTTCCCCCCAGTCAAACTCAAAGTTCAGATCCCCGGGGGAAATTTATGTTTTTAACCCCTTCAGCAGGTTTGGAAAGAAATCGGCGCAAAGCGTGGTCAGAAATGGAAAAATATGGATTTTTAGCGTTACCTGGCAAACAAAAGGTATTTTCCTTTTTAATTTTTGTGATGTAAAAAGTTTTTAATTTAGTTACCTGGCAAACAAAAGTATTGTCCTTTTGAAGCTTGGGTGAGTTTTTAACGTTGAAGTCTTACCTGACAACAAAAGGGTTTTTCCAAATTTAGCTAAAGGTTTAATTTATGCGTTGAAAATCCTACTTAACAAAGCGATAGGAAAAACCTTGAAAGAATGGGGAAAAAAGTCAAAAATTACAAGATAAAAAGAAAAATTTAGTTTACAGGTCACTATTTTATGTACCTGTCCCCTTTTCCCATGGGTATTGCTGGATATGAAGAATGACAAATTTTATTTTCATCCTGTGGAGTGGACCTAAAGGGAAAATAAATCTTTTTGTATGTGTTGCTGTAGCGGGGGAAAAGTGAAGAGAAGCATGTTGATCGGGGGGAAGGAAGATGGTGAGAGGATGAAAGAGAACAGTTATCAATTGCCTGGGGCTAAAAAGAAGACGCCAAAAAGTTCTTTGGGAAATAAGGGAATTTTGGCGGAGTGCGATTATTCCAAAATTTTGGTTTAAAACAAAAAACTTAAGAGGTGGCAGCGTTAAAAAAAAAACATTCCGGTATTTTCCGGTAAGCAAAATTCTTATGAGGTGGGCATGCCAAAAGCGTTCCCTTTTTGAAATAAATGGGGCAGTGGGGAAAAGCACTCTTGCTTCTGAAAAAATTCCCCCCCTCCAACCCCTTTATTCAAAGCGCTGGCGCTTTCCCCCTTCAGTCAAACTCAAAGTTTTAGATCCCAGGGGGAATTTATGTTTTTAACCCCTTAGCAGTGTTGGAAAGAAAAAGGCGAAAGCGGGTCAGAAAAGGAAAAAAAATATGGATTATTAGCCGTTACCCGGCAAAAAATGGTATTGTCCTTTTGAATTTTTGTGATGTAAATGTTGAAATTTAGTTTCCCGGCAAACAAAGTTTTGCCTTTTTAAGTTTTGGGTGAGTTTAAGTTGAAGTCCGTTACCCGAAAACAAAAAGGGATTGTCCCAAATTGAAGCTAAGGTTGAATTTATGCTTTTTAATCCCCATTAACAAAGTGTAGAGAAAACACTTGAAAGAAAGGGAATAAAGTCAAGAAATTACAAGATAAAAAAAAAATCTGATGTTTAGGTACTTTATAGTAATGTCAGATACCATGGGGATAAAGTGGTATTGAAAAAACTGACAAATTTTATTTTACTCCTCGTGGGGGACCCAAGCGAATAAACATCTTTGTGTCATGTGTTGCATGTATGCGGGAAAAGGGGAAAGAGAAAGCTGTTGATAGGGGGGAAGGAAGATGAGTGAGAGGATGAAAGAGAACAATTATCAATTGCCATGGGTCCTAACAAGAAGCATCAGCGCACAAAGATGGGTTTTAACACAAGGGTTATGAATGTATAGTTACAGAATGATGGGGATTTAACACATGGGTTATTAATGTATAGAGTTACAGGAAGATGGGTTTTAACACAAGGGTTATGAATGTATAGTTACAGAATGATGGGGATTTAACACATGGGTTATTAATGTATAGAGTTACAGAAAGATGGGTTTTAACACAAGGGTTATGAATGTATAGTTACAGAATGATGGGGATTTAACACAATGGTTATTAATGTATAGAGTTACAGAAAGATGGGGATTTATCACACGGGTTATGAATGTATAGAGTTACAGAAAGATG
>CM031610.1:90693889-90696389 GCA_018398815.1 Conus ventricosus
CCAGTTAGGGGGAAGTTCGCCAGCGATGCATCCCGCGAAAGGCAGTCCCGCCAGTTAAGGATTTCACTGTTCACCAGTGAGAGGGAAGTTCGTCCAGCCCTCTTGCCGCCATGGATTTCCTGAGTGTTTCCACGGAAACATGTGTTCGACAGATTTCCTGAGTGTTTCCATGGACATGACGATTTCCTGGGTGTTTCCATGGACATGACGATCTGATTTTCCTGACATGAGTGTTGATTTCCATGGACATGACGATTTCCTGAGTGTTTCCGCGAATAGCACTGATGACGATTTCATTTGCTAATCTGTTGCTCTTGTCTGTACATCATGCTTTGTTTCCACGGATAGCGTTGACGACGATTTCATCTGCTAATCTTGTGCTCTTGTATATGTACATCATGCTTTAAAAAAAAAAAAAAAAAGGGCTGTGGTATTGGCTCTTTGCACCACAGATCCTCTGGGATTTGTTTCTTCCCATTTTGGACACAGTTTGTGGACACCTCATCTTTTCAGCCGTGGCGAGGTTTCCGGCAATTCTGTGCTTTGATGGGCGACAGGTGTCAGGAAGTTTTCAGTGGCCGGGGATGACTGAGATCTCACCCTGACCGTTAAGAGGAAAAGAGTGTGGCGTTGATGTTGCCTCATCCCTCCTGTAGTGATGGTAGCAGGACATCAGTTCATTTCAGTGGTTTATTTAACGTCTTTTCATCGCAAGATGACATTAGACACTTATTAGAAAAAAGAGAAAGAAAACCTCTCCACGCTTAACTTACCATTCATGTTAGTTCTTTCAAACCCACATCTGATATATGCGTATTTACATAAATTAAATATGCTAGTGGTACACAAAATTGTTGATCTTTATAAAAATGTTGCAACCTGTGACTGCGAAATAACCATGGTAATTTCAGAAACATATGAACTATATAAGACAGTATTGAGCTTATCAAAGTTATTCATCTCAATGCCTTTCTCCTGATAGAGCGAGATCAACACTGAGCATTCAAACAAAAGATGATGCACAGAAATGTTTTCTCTGCAGACACAAGTAATACCATGAGGATATTGAATGTTCCATGTATTCAGCCTTATTTATGAATTAATCTAACAATGTGCCTTGGGCACAATGGTAAAGTAGCCATTTTTTGTTACTAAAATTCTGCTCATGTATAAACTTTTACATGATTTGGATTAATTCACAAGAGGACAAATCTAAGGGATTGTTTAAAAAAAATTTCAGTGTTTCTATTTGCTCCTTCTTTTGCAAGACTGTCTGCTATTTCATTCCACTTTATACTACAGTGAGATGGGACCCAACAAAAATCAGTTATGCCTAGAGTTATGAAACCAGGGCTCTGGTTTTGGTAGTTTGTACGTTGATGCAAGCTGATTTCTGGATGCCTTCGAGCCTGTCGATGTCTTGTTGCAAAGATGCCACACTGCTACATGGTATACCAGCCTGGAAGATCCCACTAGGAAAACACTGATACACAGTACTGATGTTCATGTTCTTTCTCTTCTTCACTGTTCTTTTTAAACTGTCTTCTTAACATTTCTTCTTTCTTATAATTTGGCCTACTCTTAATTCTGATTTCAGGTAGATCAAGGAAATAAAACTCCACCACATCAAGCAGAGTAATTGTGTTAGCAAGCAAAGAGAGAGAGAGAGAGAGAGAGAGAGAGAGAGAGAGAGAGAGAGAGAGAATGACAATGACAGTGATTCTTTATTTCATAATGGTAAAAGTATTTTTCATATTTGCCATTACTGTTCTACGAAGCTAGTACTAACAGAGAGAGAGAGAGAGAAGAGAGAGAGAGAGAGAGAGAGAGAGAGAGAGAGAGAGAGAGAGAGAGAGAGAGTAAAATGGGAATTAAAAGAAAAGCTTTGACTAGTTTTCCAGATTCAAAGGGTACAAGCATAAGTAACTGGTATTTTAAGTGATTGAAATCAGCATTGTCCTTAGGGGAGGCAGTACATGCACAACTGGTCATATTGCCGCTGAGAGAGAGAGAGAGAGAGAGAGAGAGAGAGAGAGAGGAGAGAGAGAGAGAGAGAGAGAGAGACACTCACTGTGGTGTTCAGCGTTGCTGGACATCAAACCTGGAACATCACCCTCCATCAGACCTGCCCACAGGTGTCTGTTACTTCACCATCCTCAAGGCCATGTGATGTACAGCCACGTGTGTGTGTGTGTGTGTGTGTGTGTGTGTGTGTGTGTGTGTGGAGAGAGAGAGAGAGAGAGAGAGAGAGAGAGAGAGAGAGAGAGAGAGATAAGATAAGATAATGTTGCTTATAGCCCAGCCGACCGCAAAGGGCCACATCAGGGCTGTCACCACGTTAAAGAGAGAGAGAGAGAGAGAGAGGAGAGAGAGAGAGGAGAGAGAGAGAGAGAGAGAGAGAGAGAGATGTACATTCTTGTCCAAAGTGGACACTGGCTACTGATCCTGTAATCTAAATGTTTCCACATAGTTTTGTGTCACTGAAATGGGCTTTTTTCTT
>CM031610.1:90701389-90765791 GCA_018398815.1 Conus ventricosus
TCAGTTCAATTCCCATGCAGTTTGGATCAATAGGGTTTCAGTATCTTGAAATCAAACTGTTGTTGATCACCATACCGGTCTCAGGCTCAGGCTAGAAGAAAGATATTTTGATTGTTGTCTGTGATTATTTCTTAAGGAAAAAAATGAACATTTGAATGGCTGGCAAGTGCTCAGCATGAATTCTCAGGTCTCCGTGTGTAGGTACGATCTCTTGTTTGATGCAGTTCTCCTGAATAAGGGTACAATATCAAAACCTTGAATGAGACATAACTTATTTATTTGGATTCTTAGTCTTCTTCTGCTGTCACTTCAGATGTTGTATTCCACTCCATCCATAAAGGCCACCATGGTCTGGAACCTGCAGAACTGTCACAGAGACTTTACCTGCAGTGTTGTTGGTGATGACCATGGTGAACTGTCAGAGAGACTTTACCTGCAGTGTTGTTGGTGATGTCCATGGTGAACTGTCACAGAGACTTTACTCGGTTGTGGATGTCATGGTGAACTGTCAGGACTTCTGCAGGTTGTTGGTGATGTCCATGGTGAACTGTCACAGAGATCTGACCTGTAGTGTTGTTGGTGATGTCCATGGTGAACTGTCACAGAGATTTGACCTGCAGTGTTGTTGGTGATGTCCATGGTGAACTGTCACAGAGATTTGACCTGCAGTGTTGTTGGTGATGTCCATGGTGAACTGTCACAGAGATCTAACCTGCAGTGTTGTTGGTGATGTCCATGGTGAACTGTCACAGAGATCTGACCTGCAGTGTTGTTGGTGATGTCCATGGTGAACTGTCACAGAGATCTGACCTGTAGTGTTGTTGGTGATGTCCATGGTAAACTGTCACAGAGATCTGACCTGTAGTGTTGTTGGTGATGTCCATGGTGAACTGTCACAGAGATCTGACCTGTAGTGTTGTTGGTGATGTCCATGGTGAACTGTCACGGAGACTTTACCTGCAGTGTTGTTGGTGATGTCCGTGGTGAACTGTCACAAAGATCTGACCTGCAGTGTTGTTGTTCTTCTTCTTCCTAAAATACTGGTTCACTCAAAAACGAGTAGGTCACCAGCGCGCATGTTAAAAAGTAAAATAAAATAGAAATAAAATAGTGCGACTCAGACTGTTGGCCCCTGGAGCAAATTTGGCAACAAGGGGTCGCACTCGATATTCAAGAAGTTAAAGCAATGGCCAAATTCAGGCCCAGGTAACAGAAAAATATCGGGGGAAGTTAAAATAGAAAATCGTCAATATGCAGATCTCAAAACGTCGTATCAATTTTTTTTTTAAATGAGATTGCATTTGTGGCAATCTTGATGGCCCCCGGCAGTGAGTTCCACAGCCGTACAGAACTAGGATAAAATGAATGTAAGTGGCTGTCAATATTTGTTGCAGGTATGGTATAACATTGACCGCCACTCCTGGTGCTACTTTTATTCAATACTAGTTGTTCCATTGGAATATCAATTACTTTAGCTCTGCCTTTGAAGAAGATGTTAAGTTTGATAAAAGCTCTTCTCTCTTCTAAGGGTTTCCATTCTAATTTCCTCATGTTCTTCCCAGTATTCCCCTTTTCTCTGATGTGGTTCCCTGTTACGAACCGTGCTGCTCTCTTCTGAATCTTTTTGAGGTTATCAATGTCCTTTAGATGGTAAGGATCCCCAAAATGAGCAACCATATTCCAGTTGGTGATGTCCATGGTGAACTGTCACAGACACTTTACCTGCAGTGTTGTTGGTGATGTCCATGGTGTACTGTCAGAGAGACTTTACCTGCAGTGTTGATGGTGATGTCCATGGAGGACTGTCACAGAGATTTTGACCTGCAGTGTTGTTGGTGATGTCCATGGAGGACTGTCACAGAGACTTCACCTGCAGTGTTGTTGGTGATGTCCATGGAGGACTGTCACAGAAATCTGACCTGCAGTGTTGTTGGTGATGTCCATGGAGGACTGTCACAGAGACTTCACCTGCCAGTGTTGATGGTGATGTCCTGGAGGACTGTCACAGAGATCTGACCCGCAGTGTTGTTGGTGATGTCCATGGAGGACTGTCACAGAGATCTGACCTGCAGTGTTGTTGGTGATGTCCATAGTGGACAGTCAGAGATTTGACCTGCAGTGTTGTTGGTGATGTCCATGGAGGACTGTCACAGAGATCTGACCTGCAGTGTTGTTGGTGATGTCCATAGTGGACAGTCAGAGATTTGACCTGCAGTGTTGTTGGTGATGTCCATGGTGAACTGTCACAGAGACTTTACCTGCAGTGTTGTTGGTGATGTCCATGGTGAACTGTCACAGAGATTTTACCTGCAGTGTTTTGGTGATGTCCATGGTGAACTGTCACAGAGATCTGACCTGCAGTGTTGTTGGTGATGTCCATGGTGAACTGTCACAGAGATCTGACCTGCAGTGTGTTGGTGATGTCCATGGTGAACTGTCAAAGAGATCTGACCTGCAGTGTTGTTGGTGATGTCCATGGTGAACTGTCACAGAGATCTGACCTGTAGTGTTGGTGATGTCCATGGTGAACTGTCACAGAGATTTTACCTGCAGTGTTGTTGGTGATGTCCATGGTGAACTGTCACAGAGACTTTACCTGCAGTGTTGTTGGTGATGTCCGTTGCGAACTGTCACAGAGATTTGACCTGCAGTGTTGTTGGTGATGTCCATAGTGAACTGTCACAGAGATCTGACCTGCAGTGTTGTTGGTGATGTCCATGGTGAACTGTCACAGAGACTTTACCTGCAGTGTTGTTGGTGATGTCCATGGTAAACTGTCAGAGAGACTTCACCTGCAGTGTTGTTGGTGATGTCCATGGTGAACTGTCACAGAGATCTGACCTGCAGTGTTGTTGGTGACGTCCATGGAGGACTGTCACAGAGATCTGACCTGCAGTGTTGTTGGTGATGTCCATGGTGAACTGTCACAGAGATCTGACCTGCAGTGTTGTTGGTGATGTCCATGGAGGACTGTCACAGAGATCTGACCTGCTGTGTTGTTGGTGATGTCCATGGTGAACTGTCACAAAGATTTGACCTGCAGTGTTGTTGGTGATGTCCATGGTGAACTGTCACAGAGATCTGACCTGCAGTGTTGTTGGTGATGTCTATAGTGGACTGTCACAGAGACTTTACCTGCAGTGTTGTTGGTGATGTCCATGGTGAACTTTCACAGAGATCTGACCTGCAGTGTTGTTGGTGATGTCCATGGTGAACTGTCACAGAGATCTGACCTGTAGTGTTGTTGGTGATGGCCATGGTGAACTGTCACAGAGATCTAACCTGCAGTGTTGTTGGTGATGTCCATGGTGAACTGTCACAGAGATCTAACCTGCAGTGTTGTTGGTGATGTCCATGGTGAACTGTCACAGAGATCTAACCTGCAGTGTTGTTGGTGATGTCCATGGTGAACTGTCACAGAGATCTGACCTGTAGTGTTGTTGGTGATGTCCATGGTGAACTGTCACAGAGATCTGACCTGCAGTGTTGTTGGTGATGTCCATGGTGAACTGTCACAGAGATCTGACCTGTAGTGTTGTTGGTGATGTCCATGGTGAACTGTCACAGAGATTTTACCTGCAGTGTTGTTGGTGATGTCCATGGTGGACTGTCACAGAGATGTGACCTGCAGTGTTGTTGGTGATGTCCATGGTGAACTGTCACAGAGATCTGACCTGCAGTGTTGTTGGTGATGTCCATGGTGGACTGTCAGATTTGACCTGCAGTGTTGTTGGTGATGCCCAGGTGGTGTCTGCAGAGTATTATGCTGTGGACCCTCCTGGAGGACTGGGGACAACTGTCAGATGTGGGTGCAGGTTGACAGGCAGTCATGTGGTGTGTGTGTGGAGGTTGTAGGGCAGAGGGTGGGTCAGGGGGATCAGTTTACACATTCTGGCTCCTAGTCTGGAGATTGTTACCTGATGTCATCCATCACAATGATCAAGCAGTAGTTGGCCAGATGGAGGTGGTGTTCCAGCTATTTTTGATTCTGGATTCATGATGACGGGTAACGGTAACAGTTTTTGTTTTTCTGTGGAATCGGCAAAGACCACTTCAGTCATCTTGGGGTTGAGGGGGGAGGGGTGGGGTGGGGTGTGAGATGATTTGTGAGTACCCTGTGGCTGATCAAGATGGTAAATGCATGGAATGTGTGGTGATGGCTTAATGGCAGGTATGGGCTGTCCTTGCTGCTGTTTTGTTGCGCGGCAGGTGCAGCTGTCCTCTGTTCTTCACATGAATTGGCGCCTTTGCGGATAGAGTAGCGCTGTTGGTTCATAGCAGATTCCATGTGTTTTCGGTGATACGTCAGGAGATTTTCACTGCCTCATCCATCACATTTCGCAAAATCAAGGGGGTGTTCCCACACCTTTGGTTCTGGATTCATACTGGTAACAGTAGACTGGTGGAGAATATGTCTTCATTCTTTAAAAGCCATTTCAAGAGGGATTTCATGAATCTGTTTACATGGAGAATTCTCAGACTGGTCAGGTGACTGGATCAAAGGTCAGTATCATGGCAGGCAGGCGGCCTGGACATTATGCCTACTTGGCTGACTTCTGTGAATGTTTGCATTTCTCTGTAGGGTTTTGTCTAGCTTGATGAGTGGTTCAGACCTACGGAGGGTGATTAATAATCATCACTTAAAACAGTAATTTTTAACTCGGTCTTAGACTTGGAGGTCATATTCTTAATATATAATCTATTGTCAGTGACCCAAATTGTGGAAGTAACTTGACAGTTTTATATCGGGTAATACACACATGGTATTATTTTCTGTTTATTCAAATGGTTTATTTGATTGTATGGAAGTTTCTTGTCTTTGTAACTGAGCGAAGTAGCTGAGAGTATTTTGACTCTAGAAGTTGTAGTATGCTGTTCTGGCCAGTAAAACTTGTCAACTTTGTACAGAGTCATGTGTTATTGTCTTGTGAAATATTCATGGTTAGACATAGTTGCCTAATTTAAAGTCACTTGTGTGGGAAAGTGTATGTGCATGGGTATTATGTGTCTGTGCACAATGTGTGTGTGTGTGTGTGTGTGTGTGTGTGTGTGTGTGTGTGTGTGGTGCGCACATGCATTATGTGGTATGTATGTATGTATATGTGTGTAGATGGGGTGGGGAAGATGGAGATGGTGCGGGGTTGGAACTGTGTCTTTGAACTGTTACCGATGATCAGTTTCCTCAGGAATAGAGTTTTAGAACTTACCGCCAATGACATTGACAAACAAAGCACAAGACAAGACACGATGCATTTCAACCACTTGGGTCTTCATCAGGCGAAAAAATAAATCACATTTAACATGTGGGACAGTACAAACTACGAAAAACAAAAAAAGGGAATGAAAAATGACTTATCCGTAATTCTCCATGAAGGCGGAAATGACATGAGGCCAGGGGGATTATGGGAGAGGAAAACAGGGGGGGGGGGGGGGGTTGCGTCAGGGGAGGTGTGTGTGTGTGATATGATAGGGTTGTGTGTCTAGTTTATTAGGATGGTATGATATCTTTGTGATGGTTGTGGTAATGGTGGATAGATAATGATGAAAAAAAAAAAAAAAAAAAAAAAGGAGAAGAAAGGTGTGTGTGTGTGTGGGGGGGGGGGGGGGGGGGGGGGGGGGGATTTAAGGGGAAGGATCAAAACAAAATTAAGATTAGATAGATCAGGGACCGTACAGCTGTACGGTCCCTGGATAGATGGAGGGTTGCTGTAACTACTGTATGAAGTGAGTGAAGAGGATGTGGTGGTGGTGTATGTAAGTGTGTGTGTATGTGTGTGTGTATGTGTGTGTGTTGGTAGGGGATATTGCCAACTGATGTGGAAGAGGTGGGTATGTGTGTTTGGTTATTGTTGGATATTGATGCCTTGGGGGTGTAGTGTGCCCAGTTTGGAAATGAGATGGGATTCTTGAGTTGTGCGTTCAAAGCTGTCACTCTGTGACTGCCAGAGTGCCATAACTTTGACATGGTCGATGTTGTGTTGGGTGTGGTTGAAGTGTAGGGCGACGGGTTTGGGTCGGTGGTGGCGATCAGTTTCCTGTCATTTGCATGCAGAAGTCTATGAGTTTCTGTCTTTCATCATCCCCACCCCTTCTCTCTCATTCATCACACACACAACACACACACACACACACAACACACACCCACACCACCACACACACACACACACACACACACACATTATGAAAAATACTTACATGCAATAAAGAAAATAGTGTTCAAAGTACAAATTCCTGAATTTTCCACCCAAAATGAAACAACAACAAAAAAGTGGATCTGGAAGAGAGCTGTAGCCATGCTGAGAACTGCACTGTGGCGGATGCCACATGCGATGGGACAAACTGCGTGTGTGAGGACACTCACTACCAAGAGAACACCACCTCTTGCCTGGAAAGTGAGTGGGTCGTCTGTGTGAACACGCCTGCCTGTCAGCCCTAACTGCACAGCAGCCTTTGGCCCTGTCAGCCCTAACTGCACAGCAGCCTTTGGCCCTGTCAGCCCTAACTGCACAGCAGCCTTCGGCCCATCATATTAACACTTTATGCAGCTTGGCTTCTTTTTCCTTTTTTGTTTTTTTGCACAGCTGTTTTCTTCAAGAATTTCTCGCAAACTGCTAATCTTGTGTGAAGTGTTAGTGTAGTGCCATGAATTCTTTCCCATTTTTAACTCTCTTGTCGTGCGTGAATGATTTTTGATTGCTGGTGTTTTAATTTATACTCAGAGAGTGGACAGTACCACTGTGGGATCCTCACCAAACACCCTCCTCCTTCCCCCTTGCACATCCCCCCCCCCCCCCCCCCGGCTTTTTAAAAAGTGTCTCACGTTAGTTTTCTTGCAAGAAATTATCTAAAAAGTTCAAAATGATTTACCCTTAATGCTAAAGACAGAGGAAGTATTAAAACAGTATACTTACTTATTTCTTGCTGTGAAGTCTCTTGTTATTTGTGAATTAATGATCTGCAGAGTTTTGAATTTTTATAGACGGAGTGATACCTGTGGTTTAAACCTCACCTGCGAATGTGCCTTTGTCATTAACCTGATGGCTTTCCTACAGTGTAATGAATTATGTTTTTAACTCTCCTTTTTTGTATTACTGAATGCCAACATTCTGAATGGTACTTGTAACGCAAGTAATTCTTTGCATTTTTAAAAAACTCTCTTTCATGAATTACTGACTGCTGACATTTTGAATTGTACTTTTAACATGAGGGATAACCATCATTCTTTTGTTTAAGTACTGATCATCAGTGTTTTAATTGTCTAGAAAGAATAAATGATTACCATCCTTACCGTATTTATGATTTACTGATTGCTGGTATTTTGAGTATACACAGTAAACAATTACTGTCATTCTCTTGTCCATGAATTACGATTGGCCAGTATTTTGAGTTGTACATAGAGTATGGTGATCAGTATTTTGAATTGTACATAGAGAGTATGGTGGTCATTATTTTGAGTTGTACATGGAGAGTATGGTGGTCAGTATTTTGAGTTGTACATAGAGAGTATGGTGGTCAGTATTTCGAGTTGTATTTAGAGAGTATGGTGGTCAGTATTTTGAGTTGTACCATAGAGAGTAATAATTACTTTCATTCTTTTGTGTATGCATTACTGATGGTCAGTATTTTGAGTAATACATAGACCGTAATGATTACTGTCATTCTTTTGTTCATGAATTACTGATCTCCAGTATTTTGAGTTGTACGTAGAGAGTAATAATAACTGTCATTTTTTTGTTCATGAATTACTGATGGCCAGTATTTTGAGTTGTACATAGAGAGTAATAATAAGTGTCATTCTTTTGTTTATGAATTACTGATGGTCAGTATTTTGAGTTGTACATAGAGAGTAATCGTTACTGTCATTCTTCTGTTGATGAATTACTGATGGCCAATATTTGGAGTTGTGTGTATAGTGAGTGTTGTCATGGTGAGATCCCACCTGCCCACTGCCGTCATTGCCTGTCTCCATTTGTCTGTATCTGCACAGCGTGTTTGTAAAGTCACACAGTTATTGTTTGTGTCTGTATCTGCACAGCGTGTTTGTAAAGTCACACAGTTATTGTTTGTGTCTGTATCTGCACAGCGTGTTTGTAAAGTCACACAGTTATTGTTTGTGTCTGTATCTGCACAGCGTGTTTGTAAAGTCACACAGTTATTGTTTGAGAGAAACCATTGTGTACATAACTGCTGCTAGTGTGTACAGATGTTTGAGAGAGACCATTGTGTAGATACTGCTAGTCTGTACAGGTGTTTGAGAGAAACCATTGTGTACATACTGCTATTCTGTACATGTGTTTGAGAGAAACCATTGTGTACATAACTGCTGCTAGTCTGTACAGGTGCTTGAGAGAAACCATTGTGTAGATACTGCTAGTGTGTACAGGTGTTTGAGAGAAACCATTGTGTAGATACTGCCAGGCTGTACAGGTGTTTGAGAGAGACCATTGTGCAGATACTGCCAGGCTGTACAGGTGTTTGAGAGAGACCATTGTGTAGATACTGCTAGGCTGTACAGGTGTTTGAGAGAAATCATTGTGTACATACTGCAAGGCTGTACAGGTGTTTGAGAGAAATCATTGTGTACATACTGCTAGGCTGTACAGGTGTTTGAGAGAGACCATTGTGTACATACTGCGAGGCTGTACAGGTGTTTGAGAGAGACCATTGTGTAGATACTGCTAGTCTCTACAGGTGTTTGAGAGAAATCATTGTGTACATACTGCTAGGCTGTACAGGTGTCCCATAAACCTGTAGGAGTGTGGACCATTACTGCTACAGTATATAGAATTGATCTCTCTCTCTAAATGTCTTTACCTTTCTCCATCTTTTTCTCTCTGCGTCTGTCTGTCTGTCTGTCTGTCTCTTTCTTTAACTCTTTCACAATTGCTGAATAGTTGTTAGCTAGTATTTTGAATCATCGCTGCTTATAGTATTTGTTATGAATGCAGAGAAAATTTGCACTAAATTTTTGAATTTTTACATTCTGCTGTGATCTTACACTTGCATAGATAATGTGAGTGCGCACACATGTATATACTTATATGCGCATGTCTGCACC
This sequence comes from Conus ventricosus, assembly GCA_018398815.1. Lineage (NCBI taxonomy): Eukaryota > Metazoa > Mollusca > Gastropoda > Neogastropoda > Conidae > Conus > Conus ventricosus. Next base: position 90,710,448 of record CM031610.1, read on the forward strand.
TGCACACACGCGCGCGCGCACACCACACACACACACACACACACACACAACACACACACACACACACACACACACACACACATATGAATGCAGGCACGCACGCATGCACGCTCGCAAGCACACATGTGCGCATGCATGCACGCACGCACACGCACACACACAAGCGTGCATCCGTGCAAACAAACACACACAAATGCGTGTGTGTGTGTGTGTGTGTGTGTGTGTGTGTGTGTGTGGTGTGTGTTGTGTGTGTGTGTGTGTGTGTGTGTGTGTGTGTGTGTGTGTGTGTGTGTGGTTTTTATTCAGCTTTGCACTGCTGTTGAGGAAAATGTTTCAGTTTTGTAAAACCAGGTCACACTTTTCAGATGAATGTTCATTGATATTGTTGGTTTGTAAAACCAGGTAACACTTTTCAGATGAATGTTCATTGATATTGTTGGTTTGTAAAACCAGGTCACACTTTTCAGATGAATGTTCATTGATATTGTTGGTTTGTAAAACCAGGTCACACTTTTCAGATGAATGTTCATTGATATTGTTGCCAGCCCACTGCTTTTTTTCTTTTCTTTTATTTACTGTAACCCTATCTCACCCTAACTATCGCCTCATGGCTGAAGCTTTTGTGTAGTATAATACTGCATGTAGGCTAGTTTGCAAGCAATGACACCTTCTTCATGAAATTGTTATTATGTTTATAATAGTGAGTCATCTGGTTTGGCAATAGACTGTCGAACCTCTCAATCCCTGACACCTTCTTCATGAAATTGTTTATTATGTTTTTGATAGTGAGTCGACTGGTTTGACAATTGACTGTTGAACCTCTCAATGCCCCCCCCCCCCCCCCAGCCCCCTCCTCTAGCCTCCAAGCCTTTCCCTCTCTCCCATGAACATACACACATAAAAAGGAAACAAAAATGTTTTACATGAGAGGAAGCATTAACTGGGAGATGATTCTTGTGAAGAGTCAGAGAAAAGTAAATTCAGTGACAGCATTGTCAAGTTGGATGAATGACATGCATCAGAATCGATCAACGTTATACAAAAAGAATCAGTTGTTAAGCTGAATGATATGCATCTGAACTGACTTGTTATAAAAAGTCAGTGAAGGAATTCAGTGGTTTGATGAGTGTCATACATTGGGATGATGACATACATTGGAATGGTGACATACATTGAATGGATTGATTCTGAAATCACTGACAGAGGAATGGAGTTGATTCTAAAATCACTGACAGAGGAATGGATTTGATTCTAAAATCACCGACAGAGGAATGGAGTTGATTCTAATATCAGAGGAATGGAGTTGATTCTAAAATCACTGACAGAGGAACGGAGTTGATTCTAAAATCACTGACAGAGCAATGGAGTTGATTCTGAAATCACTGACAGAGGAATGGAGTTGATTATAAAATCACTGACAGAGCAATGGAGTTGATTCTAAAATCACTGACAGAGGAATGGAGTTACCGACAGAGGAATGGAGTTGATTCTAAAATCACCGAGAGAGCAATGGAGTTGATTCTAAAATCACTGACAGAGCAATGGAGTTGATTCTAAAATCACTGACAGAGGAATGGAGTTGATTCTAAAATCACTGACAGAGGAATGGAGTTGATTCTAAAATCACTGACAGAGCAATGGAGTTGATTCTGAAATCACTGACAGAGCTGAATGTACAGGTCTGCCAATCAACATTGGAAGATTTTTTTTTTCAGTGACTGTGGAAAGACCCAGTATATTATTCAAGGATTGTGAAGTTGATGTAGAACACTGGTGATATACAGAAGATTACACTGCACACACATTGTGAAGTTGATGTAGAACACTGGTGACATACAGAACATTACACTGCACACATTGTGAAGTTGATGTAGAACACTGGTGATATACAGAACATTACACTGCACACACATGTGAAGTTGATGTAGAAGACTAGAACACTGGTGATATACAGAACATTACACGCACACATGTGAAGTTGATGTAGAACACTGGTGATATACAGAACATTACACTGCACACACATTGTGAAGATCATGTAAACACTGGTGATATACAGAACATTACACTGCACACGACATTGTGAAGTTGATGTAGAACACTGGTGATAACAGAACATTACACTGCACACATTGTGAAGTTGATGTGAACACTGGTGATATACAGAACATTACACTGCACACACATTGTGAAGTGATGTAGAACACTTGATATAAAGAACATTACACTGCACACATTGTGAAGTTGATTAGAACACTGTGATATACAGAACATTACACTGCACACACATTGTGAAGTTTAATGTAGAACACTGTGATATACAGAACATTACACTGCACACATGTGAAGTTGATGTAGAACACTGGTGATATACAGAACATTACACTGCACACACATGTGGAAATGATGTAGAACACTGGTATATCGAACATACACTGCCACACTGGAAATGTCACAACATACTCAACTGATGTCTGCAATACGACAGAGCAGATGAACAGTAGCTGACAGCAATGTCTGCAATATGCTGACAGCAGATGAAGCAGCGACACTGCATGATAATGCCCATCATCTTCTGAAGTGCCAACTGTCTACATGTATTCTACTCCATGACACTTACCTGATAAAAAACCTTAAGAGCAGGACATAAACATTAAATGAACAGGAGGTCACTCCTGCCTCCCGTGTGAAATAGAACCGCGATACTCTCCAAACAAAACTGCTTACAATACCGAATCTCCTACGGTAACGACAACACAAGAACACACAGAACAAATAGAGATATTTATATAATATAATAAATAATAATAAGGAACATTTATGCCTTACTTAAACAAAAGCCCTAGCGCTTACGCAATAGCCAACACACACACACACACACAACACCACACACGAACCACACAACACACACAACACACACACAAACACACACACACACACACACACACACACCACACACACGACACACACAACACCACAACCAACTACACACCAACGCACACCCCACAAGCACGGGAGCAAAAATTATGTTTGAAGAGATTTGTTTGAGGAGGACTTAAAGAAGAAGACTTTTGAGTTTCGATGCAGAAGGAATTTTCCAGCAGGAAGAGCTGAAAAGTAAAAGAACGTTCACCAAGTGTTGCCTGAAAACGAGATCTGCATAAGCAGTGTCCAGGAAACGAAGCTGTCTGGAAGGAGTATAGTCACAAAGTTTAGAGAGTAAGATGGAGCGAGGCATTTTACCTGCTTTTCCTTCTCTGGAGGAAGAAAAGTAATTGCCAATGGTGACAACCAATTCGGCTTTCCAGCACTTGGGTACATAATTCACCTTTGCAAGGACTTGAGGCCTGGACCTGGGTGTCATCTCCTTAGGACTCTTTGAAAGACCGCAAGGACAGTGTGAATCGTGGTTGAGTGGCAGTAAACAGATCAGCATGGAGGGTGTTGTGAGTGTGTGTGTGTGCGTGTGTGTGGCATTGTGTTGTTGGGTTGTGTGTGTGTTGTGTGTGGTGATTCCTTGAAAAAAAACAGTTTTGTATGTGAAATGTTAGACTAGTAGTTCACTCTTAACCATGTCAATTTCGTCAACCCTCTTTTCACATCAGTGTCAGATTTAGAGTCAAACTTCACAGTTGGTTTTTGATATGTCTATCCATCTTTTCATCTGTCTTCTGTCTCACTGTCTGTCTCTCCATTTATAGGTATGTAATACCTCATAACTCAGAGATAATGAAAATGGTGAGTGTTGTGTATCAAACACAGGAGAGCATGCATTTATGTGAGTGTGAGAAAAATATGATAAAAGGAGGACAGAGTTTGAATTGTTTTTTTACAGATTTGTGCATGCTGAAATTGAACAAATTAGCTGTATTATTAGTAAAATGACTACACACTGTTAACCTTACACTGTCTAAGGCTGAAAGCTTGAGCCATCTGCTGTAAGAATTGATCGTTGGTTAATGATTTTTGACTGTGTGGTGTTTGCTAGCTTGAAAAAAAGGGAGGGAAGGAAGGTGACCTAGAAGGGAGGGAATGGGGATGGGTGGCGTGGACTGAAGAAATGATGTGGGAATAAACCCGGGAGATTGCTAATAAATGTAATGTAAAGACTATTATAAGCGCTTTACCACCGAGAGCCAAGCTCATATTACAGAAAAACAGATAAACTTCAATTCTAATTCAAGCGCGCGCGCACACAGCACACACACACACACACTACACACACACACACCGCCGAAAAAAGTAAAAAGAAAGAAAAAAAAAAAATCTACACGCAGACAGACACACGGCGCGTTCAACATCAGCAACACGCGCACAGTGGTAAGTGGATGGCTATCATTAATCAGTCCGAGGGAAAAGATGGTCTTTTGGAGTTTTAAAAGTCTCTAAAAAGAGAGGAAAAAATCTATTCAATCCAGACTTCACCCCGTACGAGGCAGAGACCACATGGGGGAAGAAGCTGCTGAAACCAAGAAGAAGGAAACGGGAGAAAATGACTGGACCATAGAGGTGGGGAAAATGTTAAGAGTTGGCAGTGGTGCTGGAGCAGGTGGTGGGGGGGAGGGAAGCAGTGACTGAATGTGAATGAAAATGTACAGAGTTTTAATATTGATCAAGATACATTGTTCAAATAGTTGACACTGTAATTTATTCAAATCTGGATATTTCTTGAACAAGAAGAGCGAGTTATTTTCATTGATTCAAGAAAAAAATGCGAGTGTGATTGCGTTAACTGAAATTAAAGCTAAACGACAGTTGATATAAACATGCCTGAGTATTGTATTCCTGGTTATGATGTGTTTATGAATAAGGACCCCATTTAGGGTAGCATTGTATGTAAAGCATTCCCTTCATGCTCAACCTGTAATGAACTAAACGAACATGCGTTTTCAAGAGAGGTGTGGTGTTATTTTTCAGCAAAGGACAATAAAAAATTGTTACTTGGATGTAGTACAGAAGTCCTAGTTCATATGCTGAGATGATACTAACTTTGGATATTTTACATTCAGATATTATTAAAAAGTTCGATCACTCTGTATAATGGGAGACTTTAATTATCCAAGAATAAACTGGCAAGAACCCTCGAGGGAAAACGAAGTGCTTGTGGAAGCAGTTAATGATACATATCTGATTCAGTCTGTTCGTAGTCCAACTAGAAGAAGAACAGACAAAAACCTAGCTTGATTGATTTGATTTTTGTAAACGACGATAACCTGATATCTGACATTGAACACCACAGATCCAGTTGGGAAAAGCGATCATGATGTGCTGATATTTATGTTTATATCGCAATTGATGACTGTGACAACAAAGCGAATATCATAAATATAATTATGCGAGAGGAACTACAACAAAATGAGAGAGCATCTTAGAAAGTTGACTGGACTGAGTTAGATAGCTTAGATGTGGAAACATGTTGGTCAAATATAAGAAATAAAATTCAAGAAGCAGTGGATTTATATATACCCAAAATTGGAAGTAAAGGTAACAAGAATTAAGACCAAAGTGGATGAGGAAATCTGTATTAAAGAAATAAAAAAAAAGTACAATTTATATAAAAGATTTTTGATCACACAAGATGGTAGAGATTACCAAAATTATATCAAGTTAAGAAATGAATGTTCTAGAGAGGTGAGAAAAGCGAAAAGAGACTATGAGCATAAAATTGCAAAAAATAGTAAGAAGAATCCTAAATGCTTCTGGAAATATGTCCGCTCAAAATTGAATGTCAACCTTCAATTAGTCCCCTGAGAAAAGAAGATGGTAATATTGCAGTTAGTGATAATGACAAGGCCGAGGTGCTAAATAAATTCTTTTCTAGTGTATTCATACATGAAAATATGAAAATGTTCCTGAAATCGACAGCGCCTCTTTATCTGATGAAAAACTCTGTGTGATATAGTCATTACACCATTAGCGGTAAAAGAAAAATTAAGTAAATTGGATGTTGCTAAAGCTTCTGGTCCAGATGTTACCAGCTAGAGTACTAAAGGAGCTATGTGTAGAACTAGCAGTGCCTTTATGTGTGCTGTTCAATAAATCAATAAGTGAAGGAGTGGTACCCAGTGATTGGAAGTTTGCAACTGTAACTGCTATATTTAAAAAAGGCACCAGGTCTGACCCAGGAAATTATCGCCCAGTAAGTTGACTTGTATCCTTTGCAAAGTGCTTGAGTCATTTGTGAGAGATGCAATAGTAAACCATATGAATGATTTTTCCTTATATTCAGATTGCCAACATGGATTTAGACAGGGTAAATCTGTATGACACAACTTTTAGAAGTAATGGAAGATTTTACAAATATGATCGATGATGGCTTGCTTTTGACGTAATTTACTGGATTTTGGAAGCTTTTGACTCTGTGCCCCACTATCGATTGTTAAAAAAATTAGAAGGTTATGGTATAATGGGAATATATACAACTGGATTAAGAGTTTTCTTTCTAATCGAGTACAAAGGGTGAAAGTTGGAAGCAATTATTCTTCAAATATAGATGTTGTAAGCGGTATTCCGCAGGGAAGTATTCTTGGACCTATTCTGTCACAGTTTTTATAAATGACCTGCCAGAATGTGTAATTAGTTCATGTAAAATATTGCAGATGATACAAAAAATATGATTCAGTAAGTAACCATCTTAAATTACAAGATGATATTGATATCTAATTAAGTGGAGTGAAACATGGAATTTATATTTAATCCAGTTAAATGCAAGTTATACATTATGGAAAAAATAATCCGGAGTATACATTACTATGAAATATAATGATGCTGTCTCAGATGTTGATTCCGTTTCAAGAAGAAAAAGATCTTGGTGTAATGTTTGATAGCAGTCTGAAATTTGACAAACACATAAACAGTATATGATGAAAGCAATAAAATGCTCGGCATAATCAGACGTCTTTTTCATATTTGGACACTGAAGTTTTTATATTACTATATAAGCATTAGTTAGACCCCACCTGGAGTATGGAAATGTGATAGGAGCCTTATTTAAAAAGGCAATCAGCAAGTATTGAGAAAGTACAAAAAAAGAGCCACCTTGTTAATTAAGGAATTCAAACATGTTAGCTATGCAGATAGATGCGAAGGTTAAATTTACATCGTTAAAGTTCCGAACGAATAAGGGGAGACTTATTGAGACTATACAAGCTATTTAAGGGACTTAACAGTACAAATTTTAACACATTTTTTCAACTAACCACTAATCAAATTACAAGAAATCTGATAACAAAATCCAAATTAAATACTGTCGTACTAATTTAGAAAATTTTCTTTTAGTAACAGAGTGGCACCGTAATTGGAACAAACTACCTGCACACATTAAAAAAGCAAAAGATCTGAATACTTTTAAAAACCTTCTGGATACTAACGCTGAGTTAAATATGTTAAAATTTTCAATTGATTGATAGAATAGATTAAAATATATCCTGAGCATATGCATGCATTAAGCAACCAATGTTTATAAAATAAGATGATTGGACACAAAAGCTGTGAGGCTATCAAAGTCCCAAGTGAACTGAACTGAACTGAACTAAAGAGTCCGTGTTACGCAGAGAAGAAGGGAGACTATTCCACAGAGCAGTGCCTGGTAAGAGAAAGATCGTTGGCCTGAAGTTTTCAGGCGAGCGGAGGGAAGCCGAAGCAGACGAGAATCGTGGATGAGCGCAAGTTGCGAGACAGAACATAGAGATGGAGGAGGTCAGAGAGGTAGGAGGGAGCCAGAGTATTCAGTGATTTGAAAACCAGGAGGAAACTTTAAAGTCAATGCGAGACTGAATGTGGAATTACACCCTCCACGGCCAGACACTGGAGAGAGTCACCTCCACAAAGTACCTTGGGGTCATACTGGAGACAAAGCTGGACTTCACAAAACACATAGAGAACATCTGTGCTAAGGCTAACAAGACACTGGATTTCTGAGAAGGAACTTGAAGGTGTGCTCCAGCCGTACCAAAGAGCTAGCCTACAAAGCAATGGTTCGTCCAATTGTGGAGTATGCTTGCTCTGTATGGACCCACACACCGACGATCTCACCAAAACCCTCGAGAAAGTCCAGCGAAGAGCTGCCAGATTTGTCACCAACCGCTACCACAACACTTCCAGTGTCTCAGACATGCTGACGCTAACTCGAGTGGCCCTCGCTTCAACAAGGACGTCGCTGCGCCAGACTTGCAATGCTCCACAAGATCATCACGATCAAGCTTGCGTCTCCTGCACCGACCTCAAGCAACAGCCTCGAAGTGTCGCCGCAGCAACCACAATTACCAACTACGACGATTCCAGTGCCGCACTGACTACAGAAGTTATCCTTTTTCCGAGGACCGTTGTCGACTGGAACTCCTCCCAGCTGATGTTGTCGAGGCCCCCTCCCATAATGGCTTCTGCTCGAGAGCATTGAGGCCCTCCAGGCACAGTAGAACCCGCCTCTCCCCCCCCCCCCCCTGCCCCCCTCCTCCCCCTCCCCCCTCCTCCCCCCATCCTCCCTCCCAGCTCAACCCTGCCCCCACCCTACTCCCCACCGCCTTCAAATTTTCTGCCACACCCGCTTCGCCACCTGGTATGTTAATAATGGTCAACCTGATGACCGCTGAACTTACTGGAAAGAAAAGACAGAATTGGTGATAATTGATCAGATCTAGAGGAGCTGGAGATCAGACGGGCGGCATTGTTCTGAACTTTTTGAAGTTTAGAGATGAGTGTTGAGGGACAACCGGCAAGGAGGAGTTACAATAGTCGAGCCGAGACCGACAAAAGCACAGATTAGTGTCTTCAGGGCATTTTGAGTGAGAAGCGGCGAACTGAGCTAATTCTACGAAGTTCAAGGTAGCAGGACTTGCACACATTAGATTAGAGATATGTTGTTTGAAAGAGAGAGTTTGGTCGATTGTAACGCCGAGTTACGAACAGACTCTTCACTACAGGCAGTTACAGTGACACAGCAAAGATTCTGGCCGGGAACAAAAGTTTGACACAGCCTGCTTTCAGTACACCCAGCTGCGATGCGACAAGTTGTCACTGCATTCAACACCAATGCAACAGACTTTCAGTGCATTTCAACTTTGATGCAAAAGGCTTTCTGAAATCCATTGATGAAACAGGTTTTTAGTACAACTGACTGATACAACAAGCTTACAGAGGGCCAACTTTGATGCAACAGGCTTTCAGCACATTCAGCTTTGATGCAACAGGTTTTCAGCACATTCCAGCTTTGATGCAACAGGCTTTAGCACATTCAGCTTTGATGCAACAGAATTTCGGTTCATCCAGCTGATGCAACAGACTTTCAGCACATTCAGCTTTTATGCAACAGGTTTCAGCACATTCAGCTTTGATCAACAGACTTTCATACATTCATGCTTTGATGCTACAGAATTTCAGTTCATCCAGCTGATGCAACAGACTTTCCAGTGCAAGTGGCTTGGAAGCAACAACATATCAAGAAAACTGACACAAATACAACTGCTTTCAGTCCACAGTTCTTGTACTTGGTACAACTAGCTTTCAGCTGGAGGATTTGGGTACAGTCTGCTTCATACAGTGGAGCTTAGTCAAACTTGCTTTCATACAAAAAAAACAACACCCCCCCCCCCCCCCTTTTCTACTACCGACTTGATTAATGTCCTCTGGCCTTTCTCTCACATCTGTGTGCATAACGGCAAACGCACATACCCTCTCACATTTTCATCTTGTAAGACAGTTTGGCATGTCAGGATAGAGGGTTTCAGATTTCAGAAATGTTTTTATCTATCATGTCTAACAAAAAGTAAATTGTAACTGCTCCAAGTGATTGTAACAATTTCATTCAGATCAGAATTAGAGTATGTTTAGCAAGATCAGTTATGAAGATCTGTTGACCCGATGGCATGTGAAACGATGACAAGAAGTAACAGATGATTGCAAACAAACAAACAAACACATGTTCTCAATGCCACAAAGACCAGACAAAACAAAAGACCATTGTGTGTGGCAAGAGGGATGAAGGTGTTACATAGTGGGTTGATTCATCTCAGCATGATGGAGAGATGAAGGTGTTACACAATGGGTTGATTCATCTCAGCATGATGGAGGGATGAAGGTGTTACACAGTGGGTTGACTCATCTCAGCATGATGAGTTGTTTCAAGTGGATAACATGGTCTCACTCTTTATGCTTATGACTGAAAGAGGAAAAGAAAAACAGCCAGAACAGATGACAAGAACAGTGTTATATAATATCAGTAGAATAACAGTTATGATAATGATAGGAAAAAAATTGCAGCAAACTGACAGATCAAGTGTCTCTGACTATGACCTTATATGGTTTTCTACGTGACTGACTATAGCCTTATATTGTTTCTATGTGTCTCTGACTATAGCCTTATATGCTTTCTACGTGACTCTGACTATAGCCTTATATGGTTTCTACGTGACTCTGACTATAGCCTTATATGGTTTCTACGTGACTATGACTACAGCCTTATATGGTTTCTACGTGACTATGACTATAGCCTTATATGATTTCTACGTGACTTCAGATTTATTTCAGAGGAATTTGGTTAGCTGTGATTCGTCTCATGTGTATTCATCTTACAGTTTACTGACAAGACTGGGTTATTGTTCATTCTGACACACACACACACACACACACACACACCACACACACACACACACATACAGTCGATCCGGATATTTACGTCACCCCTCGGGGAATGTTTTTTGAGCGACGTTATATCCGGTGACGCTATATCCGGTTATCGGTTATAACGTCACTTTTACGCGCGGGTGACGTTATAACGGAGTCCAAGAGTTATGTCCCTTTCTAAAGTACAGACTTTTTATAAAACTGTGTCAGAAATGAAAAGTACAACATTACTGTTGTTTAAAAATCACAACAACATATTGTTGTAAGTTTTAAACTAACTTATTACAATAATCTTTGATTCACTTCCTCGTATACAGAATTCTGAGATATTTCTCTCTTCGCATGTTTCTAAAAGCTAGACAATGAATACAAAATGTCATACCAAAAATGTTCCCCGAAATTCGGCAGTCGCTTCAATGTACAGCATTGTGAGTGCTGATTGTGAGACGGATTGCTCGTATTTCTTAATGGTGTGTAAGGCTCTGTCTGGCCCCCATCGACAATAGAGAACAGGGAAACCTTCATTCAGACTCACTTGCTACTCCACCACGTTTTTGGGCGAAAGTGCCCTAAAAGCCGCCTATTCCTGTTCATTCAGACTCACTTGCTACTCCACCACATTTTTGGGCGAAAGTGGCCTAAAAGCCGCCTATTCCTGTTCTTTGACAAGTAACCAAAAAATAACGACCCTACAAACAAATATACTGTGTAGGGTTATCCGTTTTCAATACTAATTTACTAAACTTTTCAGATTTTAATTTTTCCGCGTTTTTCTGATCATTATCAATAACATCATTTTGGCGCAGACAGTCATTTTCAATACCATCATTTTTGCAGAGACAGTCACCAAACTAAAACTTGGCTGAGGCACAACCCTAATTAGAGGGCTTAGGGTTTGTGGCAGGCAGTACCCTGGACGGATCCTATGACCTGTAATTATGGCGCCATAAAGTAGGGCTGGCGTAACCTGACCGTGTGTTGAAGGGGTGCCTGTGATATTTTTATTTAGACACGGGCCCATAGCATACGTGTTCTGCGTTTCACAAAATACGTCGCGCACATGCACAACACACACACGTGCAAACGCATGAACGCACGCGCGCACACACACACACACGCTCACTCACTCACTCACTCACGCACACAAACACACACTCACACCCACACTCACACACACACACACACACACACACTATTTAAAAAAATGTGTCCCTGGTTTACAGTGGCATACTCCTCACCTCGGTGGCGTGCTCCCCGCCTACATTGTAGGTGTGTATCCGGCCAAAAATCATACTGCCGCACTCCCTCCCCACCCCCCCACTCCTTCTTGCCCAGGTTTGCTTGATGGGCCCCTTTTAGGTCCCCTTCCCTTTGCCTGGGTGGGGGCGCCTCTCACAGCCTACCCAAATTTCTGCAGCCGTCACCCCAAATTTGCCCACGTCGGCACGTGGTTTGGGTTTATCACGGGGCCCGGGACGGGGGGCCGTAATTGTTGTTTAAACCCGGGCACTCAAAAAGGGGGGGGGGTTTTTTTCCACTGTTTTTTTACTTGTGTTATTTTAAAATGGCTAAAACTTACGGGAAGAACAGGTTGTTATTCTAGGCAAAATGAAACAAGATTTTTGGCCTTTTTTATTACGTTTTTTTTGGACTATTGATGAGATGGTTTCTTTTTTAATAAATGGCGCCCCCATTTTTAAAATTTTGGGCCCCAAAGCAAAAAAAACCTTTCACGGTTGTTTAGTTGGGAGCGGGCCCGGGAAACACCCCAAAAAGTTTATTTTTTTAAAAAAACCATGGCGTTCATTTCTTAAGGCGGAGGTAAACCCGGCTGTTTTTTTTGCAAAAAAAAATTTTTTGGGAAAAACATTTTTGTGTTCCCCAAAAAGAAAAAATTGTTCTCAGTTTTTTTTTAGGTTAAATTGATTTTTAAATTTTTGTTTTCAGTGTTTATGGGGGCAAGTGACCCTGGGGTTTTAAGATGGTATACTTTTTACTTTTCTAATTCTAACCAGTTCATCTGCCTTTAAGTTGCCTTTTGCAAACTGGATGGCAAAAATTTTTGGGGGGGTTCGGGAAAAAACTAGATAGGGTGGGGCAGACCTTAGTACATCTACCAGTAAAGGAGGGGAGTAGTGTGTGGCCACCCACTTTCTTCATAAAAATCCTCCAAATATAAAAGGACGGATGATTTATAATGGCGATTGAGCCCCCAAATAAAAGCTCGGCTACGGGCATTTAAATTGCTGTAACTCTGCCATACCATTTGCAACCCGGGTTTTGAAAAAAAGAGGAGCACAGAAAACTAGGCCAAAAAAAACCCTATGTGATCGTTCCCCCCTTTAGTCACCCCTGCAATGCTGGGCGGCAAACAAAGGTAAAAACGACCCTATGGGGATCCCCCTTGTTAAAAAGCGGGGGGGCCCACCCGGCCAAAGCCCACCCGGGGAAAAACTGGCCCAAACGACCCTTTGTGACACTTGGGGTTGATTGGGGTTTTGCGCGCGGGACACAGCTGGTTTTTTCCCAACTTCTTGTTTGTTTTTTGGGGTTTTTGGGTTTTTTTGGGCCCTACCCCACGCACGCCCGTCCCTCCCCCCCCCCCCGGTTGTTTTTGTGTTTTTTGTTGTTTGTTTGTTTTTGGGTTGTTTGTTTTGTCCTGCCCCCACCCCATGCACTCCCCCCACCCCCACCTGCCTCCCCCCCCCACCCCCCGCTCCCACACACTCTGTTCCTTCCAAATTTTTTTAACGTTATTTTTCAAGTTTTACTTAAGTTACTTCAAAGTTGCCCCTTGGGCATTTTTCAAGTTTTCCCCAAAGTTTTTAATAAGGTTTTTAAATTTAAGTTCTTGATAAGTTTTTAAGTAAGTTTTTAAATTAAGTTCTTGAAAAGGGTTCGGATTAAGTCACCCTTTTAAAGTCCCTTTGTTCTTTTTTAAGTTATCTTTTTAATTATCAAAAAAATAAAAGCTATGTTTTTATCTTAAATAGAAAATTGTCAAAGATAGTACACACACCCCCTTAAAAAAACCGGTCATCGTTGAGGTTGTTTTCCCCTCAGCGGTTCTCTGCATAAATTTTAAAGGGAAAGGGTTTTACTTCCGAAGAAAACCGCATTGTTTAAAATTTGGGGTCTAGGGAAAAATGTCTTTTATAGCCCTTCCAGGTTTTTTATTTTTTGACCCATATTTTTTTAATCCCCAAATGTTTTATTTTTTTTTAAAAAAAATTTTTAAAAATTTAATTCTTAAAAATATTTTTCATTTCAAAGGGATCAAAATAAGGCTTTTTTTTTTGGCGGTTTTGGGTCTGGTGTTTTTTTCCCTGCATTTAGGGGGCTCAAAATTTTTTTGATTGCTTTCGTTTCTTTTTGCCACGGTTTTTTTTTTTAAAAGCCGCAAAAAAAATCCCCCCAAACAGCAGAAATGGCCCCAAAAAATGCATTTTTTTAAGTTCAATTTCCATGAAAAATTTTGGGTGCTGTAGGTTTTTTATCGCATGGGTTTTTTTTTAGCTGGCATTGAAAAACTTGTTCTAGCGGGGGGGGGGCGTTATGTTTTCATGAGGGCTGGTAACATTTTTTTTTTTTTGTTTTTTTCCCATTTGAAAATTTTTTTTCCCTGCTTTAACACGCCCTTTTTTGAGGATTCTTTTCAAAGGTCTCCTTTTCAGTGTTTTCTGTTTTTTTTTCTGGTTTGGGTTTTACTTTCTCCACCTGATTCTGGTTGATGATTTTCCAGTCGTTCTTTTTTAAAGGGAAATTTAAAATTATTTGTTTAAAAAGGGTAATTAATCCCACGTTTAAATGGCGTTTAAATTTTCCCAAATTGTATAATTAAATAAAACCCTTGAGACTTTTATTGTCTTTTTTAAAATGGTTCTTGCTTTAAATTTCATATTTAAGATTTGTTCGAATAAATTTGGGAGCAAAATCTACTGACTAGTTTGTGTAAAAACTAAAAAAAACCTTTTTTCCCCCCAAAACTTTTCACCTTTTTCTGCCCCCCTTTAGCTGCGCTTCATCCCTGTTTTATATTTTTTAAAATGTCTTTGTGGAGACATTTGCTAAAACTGTTAATGCTAAAATTCATTTCCCGAGGAACTGTTTTTTTTTCCCAACACGCTGCTAAAAAAATACAACCTCCCCTTTTTGGGGGCCCATAACGCTTGGCCATAAAATTTGGTCATTCATAAGTTGGGGAAAGGGTTTTAGGCTGCCTTGTAGCTGAAGTAGATCATCATTTTCTTGTTTTTTTATTAAATTATTTTTTAAATTTTATTTTTAAAAAATGAGCCCGAAAAAAACTGCCCCCCAACCGGGGTTTTTCCCCTTTTCTGTGTTATGGGGGGCCTAAGTGTAGGATACTCAAGGGCTTGGGTAAAAGTTTTGTTAAAAATTTAAAACCGCAGTTCTTGGCAAACTAGAATTTGGGTTTTAAGAAAAAGTGTTTGCTATCATTGCAGCTTGGTTGCCACAAAAGATTTTCTAGTAAAGGGAAAGGAAATTTTTTTTCCCGGGACAATTTTAAAATATGTAAGAAAAAAAATACATTTAAAAAAAATTGGTTTCATCGCAAAAATTGATAGGCGGGCTGTGGTGAATGGGGCCTTGCTTTTAGCCGGAAAGAATTTGCTTTTTAGAAAAAATGCGGGATGACACCCAGGAGAAAAAGGAATAAAAAAGCTATGGAAAAACTAGCGCTGCACAAGACGCCTTTAAAAGGCAAGACTTGAGCAGTTGGGATTTTATTAATGACACCCGGGAAAGAACGGGGGCCCTGCGCTTCCCTTTTTTAAAAATGTTGACCAGGGATTAAAAAAATTTTTAATTAGAAACGGGAAAACCCGTCCAACTTTCCCCCCCACCAAAATTCTTTGATTTTTAAATCAACCATCAGAAAAACAAAAGATGCAAGAAATCGGTTTATTGTCTTTTGGTAGGGAGTGTGATTTTTTTTGCCCCCAAAATTATTGGTAAAATAAAAAATGAAAAAAATCTTTTTTCCCCAAAAAGGTTTTTGGGAAAGGGCATCACAGCAATACAAAGCAAAGCCAAGCGGAAAGGAGTTAGTGAACAAAAGCAAAAAAATGGTTACCCAAACAAGAAATTTTGGCAAATTTTTTTCCCTCCCACTGGACAAATTTCAGAGACCACACTTTGTTAAATAAAACCCAAAAAGGGGCCCCCTTTCAAATGGTTCTTCTATATTTACCCTCTGATGGATTAGACAAAAAAAGTTTTTAAGTACGCCCCTTACAGTCATTGCATAGCTTCAAGAAAAAAGATGGGGGAACCATTAACCAAAAAAGAGTGCTTCTGCTGTTGTTTTCCCTAAAAAAAATGTTATTTTTTCAACGGGGGAACAAAATTATCCTCGATAAATTAAAGCGAGGGAGGGAAAAGAATTTAAAGGGAAAGTAAATTAAATTTAAATTTTTTAAAAACTTAGGTTACCTTTAAAAAAGGGCATTCCAGGAGTTCCCAAGTTCACGGGCTTTTTTTGAAAACTTTAACAAACAGTTACCCAAAAGGGACTTTTTCCTCCCAGTTCAAAGAGAGTGATTGACTTTTCTAGCAAAGAAGGGTTAAAAAGGACTGCCCCCGTTTTGCGCGCAATGAAAAATGAAGAATTTAAAAAGGGTTTAAAACCATTTACAACCAATAAAAAGGGAAAAAAAATAAATTTTGTTGAAGGAGGAGTCTTCATCGGAAATATTCCCGTTGGATTGAAAGAAAAGGTTTACCTTTTTTTTCCGGGGAAGCAAAAGGGGACACTCGCATGGGGAAAACCCCGACCCAATTTGGGTATTGTTCCATTAAAAATAAAAAGAATTGAAAATTTTTGAATCCCCCCGTTGTATTTTTTAAGGGGAAACTAAAAACCCCCCCCCCAAAACCCCCCCAACCCAGCCCCTCAAAGTTCTTTTTGTAAAGGAAGAACGGGCGATAATTCCGGGGGGAACGGTTCGTTTTAAATTAATTTAGGGTTTCCCCCCCAAGTGCCCGATTGCTTTATAAAAAACCCGGGGATTTACAAAAAAGGGTTTTTGTGTTTGTTCTATTAAAAACTTTTTTTTAAAAAAACTGTTGGGGTTGTTCTCATTGTTTTTTAAAATTCCCCTTTTTTTACGTTGTCATGATGAAAGTCTTATTGCCAAAACAATGCTTTTTTTGTGGGTTGTCATGGGATATTTTTTGGACTCCCACATCCTGCGAAAATTTTCCCTTTGGCTTTTTAATGTTTTTTCTCCTGGCCGAAATATGATCCCTTTTTTGCCCTTTAAAACCCAACATACCCCTTTAATCACCTTTCCAGAAAAATTTCACCCTTTCATTTTCCCTTTAAAACCTTTTGTTGTAATTGAATGCAAAGGCGAATCTTTAGGGAAATCGATGTATCAAAACAATCCACTCCCCTCCTTTTTACTTCTAATTTCCAGGGTCCTTTATAGGGGTTTTCCCAAGTAGGGATATCTATAAAAAAAAACTATCTGTATCTTTTTTTTTAAAAGCCCTGGATTGGGATACGAGGGCTTAAGTAGTCATAAAAAAAAATCTAACATCAAAAGCTTTGAAAATTTCCTAAAAAAAGAAAAACCCAATAAAAACGGGCTTGTAAAATTTGACTTTCTTTTTTTTCATCATTTTGCCAAAAGGTGACCTTAAAAATCTTCTAAAGCCCTTTTTTAATTGGGGGTTTTAAAAGTCGTTTTAATTCCCTTCGTTCTCTTGGTAAATAACTGCATTTTTGCGCTTGTGCGGTTTTCCCCTTTAGTCTTTCCAAAAAACACTGTTTTTCTTTCAGTTTGGAAAAATTTTTTTTTCTAAAGAAATCTGTGGATTTATTTTAAAAGGGTTCCGTGTTCTTCATGATGTAGGGTTTTCCCATGAACTGTTTTTGACCCAAAAGCAATTATGGATGGACAGTTTGTCAATTTTAAACCCCATGCCCTTTAAATAAAAGGGGTAGAAGTTGTAATGGCAGACTAATTTTTTTGCCCCCAAAGATTGGGCACAAGTTTAGGCGGCCTTTTTGGGCCCATCTTTAACTTTCTGTGCAAAGGTTAGTTTTTATGCGGGTCTTGGAGTTATAAAGGATATTCTAGTCAACTTCTAGAATAAAAACCTTGCTGCTGATCGGCGTTTAAATACTCAACCCTTTAAGCTTTTTGAATATTATTTTTACCGGGGTTTTACTTTTTAAAGTTGCGTAAATGGAAGTGTTTGGGCCCCATTGCCCACCCTTTACAAAATTGTTTGCATCAAATTTCATAAGATAGTTAGCCCTTTTTACTTGGATCATAAAATTTTAGGTATTTGTTGTTTGCTTACGAAATTTGATGCGCGCCATACAATTTCCCTCCACGCAACCCTTTTTCTTTTCTGAATCATTGGTAATTTTTTGGAAATTTAATTTAAATTTCTGTACCCCAGAAAAACTTTAAAACGCCCCCCAACCATCCCGGGCGCAGAAAGGTAATGCGGGGCCCAGGCTAAAAAGTTTCATGCAGGTCTTTCTAAAATTTTTAAAAGAGTCCGCCAAAAAAACATCCCATCGGCCATTAAGTATGGTCTTTGATGTCTCCCTTCTTTTTTACACTTAATTTTTGCCACGCCCCGGGAGCTGTGGTAATCAGAGTCACGGGTTGTCCTTTCCTCTAAGATAGAAAGAACGCCCCTTTTAGGGGGGGGGGTTTTATCTTCTTTAAAAACCCCCTTTCCCCAATGTTTTGGTATTTCATGGGGTTTTAACCCCCTTTTTCAACAAGGTTGAGTCAAAATATTTTTCTTTTTTTGGGGCAGGACTTTAAGGACATACCCAGTCCCTTTTAATGAGCCCATCATGTGTTCCCTTGAGTCGAAAGAAAGACTTGTTTTTTTAAAAGTTGAAACACTTGTATTTTTTTGATGATGTGAAATTGCTTGATCCCCTGAAGGGCGGGTTTTACTGCTTGCAATATAAGAGGGAGAGTCGAAACCCTCGAAATTTTTTAAAAAAGAAGTTGGGCAGCTTCATGTCTTTGGATCAAATTTATTTTAAAGAGGGGCATTTTTTTTGCGCAGCTCCTCTGAATTTTCCGTTAATGGGTTCAGGGGCTTTACTGTGGGGTTTAAAACTCTTGGGCTTTTAGCCCCTAAACCCCCAAACCCAAAAACAATGGGGGGCCCCGGGGGGTTTTTACTGCTGTTGTTTTTTTCGGAGTCTTTATGATTTCAGTTAAATTCAGTTTATTTAAAACAGTAATTACGCCCCTTTTTTTTTTTTTTTGCATGCTTTTTAAAGATGTTTTCCCCGCATTTTTGGTCCTCTTAAAATTTTGGTGCTGAATGAGCCCCTTCCGCCCCTTAAACAAAAATGAAGGCAAAAAAAAAAAAATCTGATGTTTTACTCTTTAAAGGGTTTTTTCGAAGTTTTTGTGGTGCTGGCCCTTCAAAGGGGAACAATAAGCGATAAAAAGTCTGCGAAAACTACGTAGGGGACTTGTTTGCAGCCTTTTTCCAGTTTTTAAAAACAAAATTTTTAGACCCGGGCCCCAGGGGGCTTTGTTAGTTCGTTTTAAGTCTACGAATTTTACAATGTTTTTTTATGTTCTTTCGCGGCTTGAACAGATGGCATTCTTTTTAAACATTTTTACAGAATTCTTGTTTCCCATGATCTTTGAAGTATTTTCCCCCCAATAATCTACTCATTGGGCGTATTAATGTGAAATGCGGTAGCCCCGCTTTTGGGGAAAAATCAGTAGTAAGTCAACATGAAATTTTTTTTTGGTTTTGCTATTTTTTGGGCCCGTTCTTTGGCACTTTTAAATTGGGACCCAAAAATTTTTTCCCCATCCCCTTGTAGACATTAAAAGTTTGGGTTTGTTTTGTTTTTTTCAAAGATCATAGAAACACGCTAACGGGAAAAAGGGTATTCCAATAAAAATTAAAAATCTTTTATTTTTAAGGGCATTTTTGTTAAAACTTCTCTGGTTCTTGCGGGGGTTTTGCGGGCCCTTTCAAGGGAAAACACCACATAAAAAATTTGTTGGGCTGTATTCTTTTGTTTAGAAAAAAATTTTTTTTCGACTTTTAAAGCTTTGGGGGTTTTTTTGGAAAGTGTGACTTTCCCAAAAAATCGGCGCTTTCTTGACTGTTTTAATCTGTTTTTCTAGGACTTCGCCCTCTGACCAAACCGAGCCTCTAATTTTTGGGTTCTTCCCGCAGGGAGCGGGGGGCAAACTTTTGCAAGCAGTTCGTCCGGCCCCCCCCAGACGTTTTAAATTTTTTATTTTTGGGAAAGATTTGTCTTTCTGTTTTGTTAGAACCCCGACTTCTAGATTTTCTTAATTTATTTTTACATTGTCAAAAATTTAAAATCCGTAACAATTTTCTTTTAAAGGCGGGGTTTTAATTTTTAGTTTACTTGGGAAAATTTAGAAATTGGGATGACCAAAACTTTCCCGTACGCTTGCTGGAAACAATGACTTCTAAATCAATTTCTTTTAGGCTCTTGAAAATTTTCTTGCATTGCTTCAAAAAAATTTGTTTGTCCTTTTATATATCTTAGGGCCCTGTTGAGTCTCTTTTCTAATCAAATTTTTTATTTAAATTAAAAAAAAAATTTCTTTAAACGAACCAAAATAAGGTTTTTTGCGCTTGGATTTTTAAACAATGTTTTTAAAAAACCCCCTTTGGTTGTTGTTTAAATGGAGCTGTTTAGAAAAGAGTTTAATTTTTTCGTTTACTTTTTTTAAGCATTTTCCTTTTTTTTTCTGCTCGGGCCCGGTTTTGGCCCGTTGAGAAAAATTGTCCTTGCCTTTTTTTTGAAGATCAAACTTTTGTCTTTTGTAGTCATCAAAAACGGCCTTTTAAAAAGATTAAAATTTTTCATTTGTTTTATGTTTGAGTCCAAAAATTTCGCTTTATTTATTGTCAGTTTTTAAACGAGCTAAGTTTAGCTTTTTATTAGTTGGAAAAATTAGCTGTTTGCTTTTGGAGTTTATTTTATTTTTTTTCAGCAGCCCCTTACAGCTAATGAAAAACAGACCGGGGGCTAAAGGACAAAACCCGGGCCCAGAGGTAAAGGGTGCGGGTGCAAATTTGCCCGTTGCTAAGGGCCTTTCACTGTTCCCGCTGGGTAGAGCGCTTTTAGTCGAAAGTTCCAGTTTTTAACTTTTGTTCGGCATTAAAGCAGCAGAATTTTTTTCTTTTGGGTTTTTCGTATTTTGAAAAATCCCGCTTGTTTTTGTTGCATTTTTTGTAAAGTTTGTTAATCTGAAAGGTTTTTTTTCAGCAGCAGAATTTTCCTGCTATCTCTTCTTTTTGGGGGTGCTGTAGGCAATTTGGATAAACCGGAAAAAGGGCATGCTTTTTATAAAATTTAAAATAATTTTTGTATTGTACTTTTTAATCCCCGCTTCCTTAAAAAGTCAGTGGCTTTATATTTAAAAAAACAAAGGGCTTTAAAACGGGTTTTTCGGCTTTTTTCTTTATCCCAATTTTTAATGTTTATTACGGGCTCTCACAGTTTTTCCCGCTTCCATGTAAAAAATTATCCCCTGTTGACCCCTTTGGTCAATCCATAAAACCCTATTTTGTTTAAATAATCATCAAAGCCTAAAACCCGTGAAGGTGTTGTTTTTAGAAGCGGTCTGCTGTTGGACTTCTACCCCCCCCACCCCCCAAAAAAATTTTTTTATTTTTGGGCAAAAAGATGATAAAGGGCTAGTCCGTTGGGAAGATTTGGTTAAAGGGCTGCCTCAATCGAAATTGTTTCTTTCGGTTTTTTTTGGGTTTTAAAAACTTTTCACTTCCTCTTTTGAAAGGTTTTTCTTTCACACAGCAATAAAAAAACCCTTTTAAACGATCTTTCTGGACGCTAAAAAAAAAATTCCTATTTGGGTTTCCCGGCCCCTTTTTGGATTGTTGTTTATGACGCACGTTGTCGTTTTAATTTTATATTTAGTTGGGACTTAATTTTATCCCCCCTCAGCTTTGCTAAATCAGGGGTTTTAAACAACGTTTTTAAAAATCTAACAAGATGTCAGAAAATTTCTGTACTTTGCTTCGGGGTCTGTTGATTTGATAACACGTTTGTATTTATTAAAAATTAGTTCATATGACAATTGTCTTTTTAAAGCTCCTTGGGAAAAAATTTTTGGGGATGCGCTTTTAACAACTCAAAAAAATTTGGGGGAAAGGAAAAAACGATTACCATAGCATAACTTTCAGCTAAAGCCTTTTTGCGGGTTTTAGCACCTGAGGCGAGTTCAGCGCCCATTCTAAAATTTTTGGGGCTTCTTCATTTTAATTCCCTTTTAAAGCAAGTTTTTTCCCTTTCATTTGCGGTTAGCCCTAGTTTTAGAAAAAGGTTAAAAATATTCTGCATTGTTTAAAAAAAAACTTCTTGCCCCTCAAGTTTTACAAATTTTTCTTAACCCCCTTTTCCCGTCCCCAAATTTTTTTGGGCAACGGTTCTGGTTTGGTTTTTTTTGTTTTTGAAGCGGGGTTCTATTTTTAAAAATAAGCGTGCAGAGCTGGCCGAACCAAAACATTCCCTCCTAGGTTGGAAATTAAAGTAAGAATTTTATCTGCATCAATTTTTTTGATGGATTTTTGGAAAAAGTTTAAAATTTTCCCTTTAATTTTTTCCCGCGCGCCAAAAGGGTTTTTTTCGCTTTCTAAGGGCCCAAAAACGGCCATATGCTTGTGCCTTTTTTTTTTAAAAAAAATAAAAGTTAATTATTTAAACTGCAGGAATTGAAGGGAAAAAAGATTATGATGGTTTTTGGGCCCTGGAGACAATATGAGTGAAAATGATCCTTTGCACGGATTGCTCAGCGCTTCAAAAGCGCCGGGGGTTAAAAGAAAGTACGGTCGGGCATTTTTTCAAAAGTTTAAAAGGGCAAGAATCCCCAATTTTTTAGCCCAAAAGATTTTGAATTAGAAAAATGGTCATTTGTTTGTAAAGGGAATCAAAGGAGAATCTGTTTTGGCTTAAAACTAAAAACCCGACCTCAAAAATTTTTTAGCCAAGAGTCCCAAATTTTTCAAAGACTTAGGTTAAAAGATTTAAAAACGCCCTTTGGGCTTTTTAGACCCAAAATTAGATGGGGGTTTCAGTTGCTAAAAATTTAAAAAAACACTGCAAGAAAAAACCCAAAAGAAACCAAATGCAAAACATGGAACTTAAAGAATTAAATCAATAGCAGGTTTTAATTAATAAATGTTAAAAGAAACGAAATCCGTTTTTCAGAAAGACAAAAAGCGGTTTTTAAAAATTTAAAACGGGGTCGCCGTACCCATTTCGAGAAAAAACGGGGCCCTTTATCATCTTTAAGGGAAAGGGTCGAGGCGAAAATTTAAAAACAATTTTGCAAAACTAGGTGGGAAATTGATGAGCATATAAAAAAAAGAAAAAGAAAAACTCGTTGAGGCTATGACGCCAACTTAGGGGCCCGATTTTTTAAAGAAAGAATAAACAAAGACCCAAAAGATTTGAACAAGAAGATCAGCAAGACTAGAAGTGCGACTACTAAACCCGGGGCCAATTACAACTAAGTTTAATAGGAAAAAAGAGAAAAAATATAAAAAAATTTTTTATGAAGCCAACCTAGCGAAAAGAATACGAAAGTGTTTAGAGAGCATGGAAGGGCACTTAGCAAGGTTTTTAAAGGCCCCCAGGTTTGGCCCAAAAAGTCATGGTGAGGGTATTTACAGGCGGGTGGGGAGAGCAAGTTCGTGCCTCCGCCCCCCATCGCCTCCACCTGATAAATCATGGGGAAAAAAACGCTTGACCCTCTTGCGAATTTATTTTAAAAAATTAGCTGGTTTAAAAATAAGCGCTTTACCCGGAATTTTGGGGGGGTATTGTCAGCTGGGTTTTTGGTCTGCAAGCAAAGTAAATTGGCTTTATGGCCCAGCAAATTTTGGGACCTTTTTGTTCTCTTTTAAAAAGTTGGGTTAATTTTTTATAAAATAAAGACCAAGTAAACCTTTGGCCAGTTAATTCCCAAGGAAAAAGGCTGTCTTTTCATATTTATGGTCATCGCGAAAAGAGTCCGCGAGTTTGCGGGTCTTCAATGGGGCTTTGGGGGGTTGGAAAAACGGGGGATTAGATGACTTAATCTTGGGGGTTCTTTTATTGGTTGTAATATTTTTTGGGTCAGAATTTAGTCGTTTTTCCCAACCTTCTTTTCATTGCCTGCTATAAGAATTTCATTATTATGTTTATTTTTTATTCCTAAAATGGAGTCTAAGGTCAGAAGGGGGAGTTGTATAAAACCCGGCCCAAAAGCAAAGTCTAATTTTGATCTTGCGTATTGTAAAAAATGTTTGGTACCTTTTAATTCTTGAAGGTAAATCAAAAATTTGAATTAATGGCCCTCTCTAAATTTGTAAAATATTTTTTTTGCGGTCAAAGCCCGTTGAAGGATCAGTTATTTCTTGATCTTGCCCGTGCTTGTGAACCCCCCAAACACCAAAACGTAAATGCGAATTGAGTCGTTTATTGTTCTATTCCCCCTTTAGTTTGGCCCCTTTGAAGTGTTAAGTTTAAAAAATTTTTCCATTTCTGTTTTATGCTCTTTTCTTGGGGAGGGGAAACCTTTTTGGCCCCCCCGAAAGTTTTGCCCCGGAAAAAAAGTTTTGAAAGGGGGGATTTCCCCGTCATAGTTATACTTTTTGGGGCCCTTTCCCCGAAAATAAAGGTCCCCTTAGACCATGATTATGTCCAAAAGTTTTTTCTAAAGCCTGTTTTTTTTAATTTTTAATATTGAATTTGTTACAGATCCTTTCAAAAGCCCTTTATGGTCTATTTTGTTGTGAGTGGTTAAAAAGGTTTGTCCCTTTGGCCCAAAGGTGCTTTGCAGGTCAGTCAAAAAACGTTGAAGGTGTTTTTTTGAAATGAAATCTGGGAACTGACCTCAACCCAAAAGGGTCATGGGGGATTTAAATTTATTTGCATACGCAACTCCCCACCCAGTTGGGTGCGCAAAACCCCAGCAAAATTTAACTGGTTCTGATAAACTGGGATCGGAGACTAAAACCACGCTTTCTTAATTTTGGTCGTTTTCTTGGGGGGTTAAGTATCGGCCCCTTAAAAGTAAATCACCTTTTTTTGGAAAAAAAGGCGTCGGGTCACGGGAAAGTCAAAATATCAGTTGCTATATTTTTAAGATTTTAGGGGGCGGCCCAACGAAATTTTGCATCGTTATTTGAATGCAAAATTTTTATTTTGTTCAAAAAAAGTTTGTAAAAATAACAACCCCCGACCGTCCCTTTGGTTTTTTTTGGAAAAATTTCTATTGTTTTAAAAAGCCCGGGGGCCAAAACCCCAAAAAAAAAAAAAAAAAAAAAACCAAAACAAAAAAAAACTAAAAAAAAAAAAAAAAAAAAAAAAAAAACCTATTTAAAAAAAAAAAAACCCCCAAAAAAAAAATTGGAAAAAAAACCCCAACTTTAAAAAAAAAAATTCCAAAAAAATTTTAACCCCTTGGGAAAAAAAAAATTTTACTTTTTTTAAAAAAGGAAAAAAGGAGTTTAAATGGTTTAAAAGGGAAAAACTTCCAAAAACCTTTACCCAAAATATGGGTTTTACTTTTGACCAAAAAAATAACTTTGAGGGGGGGAAAAAGGATTAAATTCAAAATTAAAAAATTCAAAATTAAAAAAAAAGTTCATTTAAGCTGGAAAAGGAAAACTTATTTTTTATGGAAGGGGCCCCCAAATTTTTTTTTTTTAAAGCTTTTCCCCCTTTTAAAAGGGGGAAAACTGCAAAATTCTTATGAAAAATTCCCCTTTCCCTTAAATTTTACCTTTTGGTTTATTTGTGGGGAGGGGAAAATTTTTAAAATAAGGTCAAAAGACCCAAAGGGGGGAAAATCTAAATGGTTTAAACCCTTTTTTTATTTGGTTTTTGGGGGGGGAAATTTAAATTTAAAAAATTTAAAAAAAAAATGTTTAAAAGGTCGCCGTTTTGGAAAAAAAATTAAGGGTTACTTTTTTGGCCTGGGAGGTGGATTTAAAAAAGGTTTAAAATTTTTTCCCCTTTCAAAACGGGTTTCGGACTTTGAAAGAATGGTTTAGATAGGCGCTTTGTTTTGGTTTTGAGTACAATAAAAATGGTTTATTATTTAAAAGCAAAGAGGTTTGCGACAACAAAAGGGTTTCCCAAACTAGAACGCTGCGCAATTAAAAAGCAAATAAAGTTGGTCAGTTTGGAAATTTTAAAATGTTCGAAAACCCTGACCTCAAATGGCATTTTGAACCATATTTAGAATGGGACATAAATTTGAATTAAAAAGCCCTTTTTTCTTTTTTTGCCGTCAAAAAGTTTTAGAAAAAACATTAACCTGGCCCTTTACTTTTAAGTCTTATGCCAGATGACCCAAAAGTCGGAAAGAGATTTTAAATAAAACCGTTATGGGAAAAAAACGTACTTCTCCACAGAAGAGAAGCGGTTTTATAAAATGTTCTACAAAAAAACGTTCATGCCCCCAAAAAGAAAAATTTGGGGGCGCGTTCACAAAAAATTTTTTGGGAAATTTTTTGTCTTTTTAAAAAAATTAAAGGGGGAGGGATGGGGTTGTGGGCGTTAGTGAAAGTCCCTTTTTTAAAAGGAATTTTAATTTTGTGGCCCAAAAATTTTGACTTGACGTCTTTTTAAAATTACTGTCGTCATTCTTCCCCAATGGTGGGATATTAAGGTTTTTAAAAAAAGCAAAAAAAATTTAATATTTAAATCTAAATTGAAAAAATCTTACCCGCACTAAATTGGAAATTTAATTTTTACACATTTAGACTTATAGGTTTTTTTTAACTTTAAAAGTTTTTTTCAGAGGCATGATTTAAAAAAAAAATAACGGGGTTAGATTTAAAATTTAGTATTTAAAAAATGGGCAGTTAAACTTTATTTACAAAAACCCCTCATTGTTCCCTTAATTTTTGGAAGATGGTTGTGGGAAAAACAATTTTGTCCTCGGGCCTGGTTTTCAAACAGTTTTTTCGTTATAATTTTTAAAACATAAATTTGGTTTTTTTGTCCAAAACTTAAATGGAAAAAAAGCTATTTGGTAGAAGGTTTTTATGGACAGAAAGATGACATATATTTTGTTAATCCCCTTGCAAAAAAACTTAGTGAGTGTTTAGAACAGTTTTTTAGACTGTTTGGGAAAGGGAAAGCAAACATTTTTTTTTTTTTTTATGTTTATTTCGGCCGAAAAAAAACATAGTTTAAAAGGGAAACACTTTGTCAAAACTAGCTTTCAGTGGAAGACATGCTGGAATAAGTGTGTGGATTTTATGTCAAAAATATAACTCGGTTTTAAAAGACTTTAGAGAACAGTTAAAGACTGTAGTTCTATTTCACATGAAAGACAGAGACTCATTTGAAGAATGTTTGCGCGAAAAATGATGTTATTGAAAACGATCAGGAAAAACACAGGATTAAGCAAAAACTGAAATCTGAAAACTTTAGTAAATTAGTACTAAAAACGGATAACCCTGCACAGTATGTTTGTTTGTAGGGTCGTTATTTTTTGGTTACTTGTCAGAGAACAGGAATAGGCGGCTTTTAGGGCACTTTCGCCCAAAAACGTGGTGGAGTAGCAAGTGAGTCTGAATGAACAGGAATAGGCGGCTTTTAGGGCACTTTCGCCAAAAACGTGGTGGAGTAGCAAGTGAGTCTGAATGAAGGTTTCCCTGTTCTCTACAATCTTTTTAATTAGAGTGTCCGACGTTATTGGCCATATGGATACACACACACGGCTGTCGTATATATTTGAATACTGTTTCTCAAACAGATTGTCTGTATTTCTGAATGGTGTCTGTCGCCGTCGGCAAGCTCTTTAATTAGGGTGTCCGACGTGAAGCCTCATGTACACACTTGACTGTCGTTAGCAATTCCACTAAGATATCATGTGATGATGAAATGCGATTACTTGTGTCAGCTGTCGTTTCTTTTTTGGGCAGAAAAAAGCAGAAGAGACACGTTTATTTAGTTGCTGTTGTTGTGCATACCTGCGCTAAACACTCACAGGGTCACTTGGTACAGAGAAAGGTGACTCTTGTCATTCACAGTGGAAAGATTGCGTGCACGACCATTTTTGATTATCCCTCCTCGTAGGCAGCCGTACTCCGTCTTCGGAGGATGTTTATTCAGTGTTTTTATTCATATTCTGCTAGATCTTGACCTGTCCTTGATGTCCGAAGAAATGAAAATGACGAGAACTTCATGGGTCCTTATAATTACTGTCTATTTGGCTTATATTGTTATTATAACGTCACCTGATATAACGTCCATCGCTTTCCAAGTATAGTCATAATAGTGCACTCAGAGTGCAGTATCACTTTTCTCAGTTTGTCGGTTCATTGCATTTAGTGTTTACCTTTAAAATTTAGCCTGAGCGACCTACTCAGTCGACAAGACCAGTTGAAAGTGAAGCTCAGTCCACGCCGAGGGCAGCTGTAGTCAGTATACTACGGACGAAAAACAAACAAACAAACAAAAAACGTCGTAGTCTCTTCTCATCCTCTCGACCTCCTCCTGCCGTCATTTCAATAATCGACTTTTTTTTTATATGCGTGATTGAAGGACAGAAGTAGACAGATCCATTCGCACGCGCTCGCGCAGGAGTAACCATGCATGTATGTCGTGGACAGGACAGGATTATCCTCAGCCTTTTTGATGATGTCATTTTTTTCTTTCAATGAAAGAGACTTTCTCTTCGCAGCATCCTTAGCAGCAGTCGCCAATTTTCCAAACCGTCATGTCACATCCGTGAAATGTACGTGCGATGGGGCAGAGACTGCGGGGAAAACCAGAGCAGGTTCCGTAAGCGTGAAGAGGGAGGAGAGGTTGGTGGGGGTAGGGTAGAGAGAGTGAGGGGCACATCCGGCGTGAGGTTGTATGACTTGTAACTGAAGGCTGCAGCTGAAGCCGCTGTAATCGATGATTTTGCAAACTGCCATGGGGATTGGTATGACGTTATTACCGACATGGATGAGTGACGTTATAACTGGGTGACATTATATCCGGTGACGTTATATCCGAGGTTAAAATAGTCTTGGAAAGAAGGATTTGCGCCAGGACGGTCTTTGGGTGACGTTATAACGGGGTGACGTTATATCCGGCGACGTTATAAACGAAGTAGACTGTATATGCAGGCCTGCATATTTGCAAGCATGCATGCATACATCCATGCATGCATGTACATGTGCATGCACACATACACGCTCACCAAACACACTCAGACACACACACGCACGCACGCACGCATGCATGCATGCATGCACGTACACATGCACGCATGCATGCACACACACACACACACACACACACACACACACACACACACACACACACACACACACACATACATGCAAACACACACACACATGCACACACACACACATGTACACATAGAGATTCTGTACATGCTATTAAAAGTTTCACTTTAACAGGTATGCGTGCACGCACGCACAAACACACACACACACACACACACACACACACACACACACACACACACACACACACACACACAAGACGGGTTCTGTAAGTGCCCATGAAAGTTGCATGCAAACAATATTTATAGCAATTATTCTTTGTTCTACATGTTTCAATTAAGCGCTTGTACAGTTGTATGATTTTTACCATGTTTCAGATTTCATGGACCTGTTGTGTAATATTTCTGATCATCTAATACTAAATTGGACAGTATATCTTACTCATGTCAAGTACTCACCTTTTTTTATCATTGCACTTGTATATATGCAGAAGAGACACGTTTATTTAGTTGCTGTTGTGTGTGCGATGTGACTTCCGGGAATAGGCCGGAGGACGTCCGGGAAAGACCGGAGGACACTGGGAAAGACCAGAACCAAGGGCTCTGTGGGCTGGCTCCCCACTTTGCCTTAAACATGTGGTACTAAGAATAAAGGAAAAGATGCTCCCAGGATTCACCGAAAGGGGGGAGAGAATGATGAATCCATCGGTGCTCAACCAATCACGACTGCAAATCCCAAACGGACTATGATATGGACCAAATGGAATATCATGTGTCTGTGGAAAGCGTTTCGCTACCACCCGTGGCATGAAGATTCTCAGAACAAAGATGGGATGTGTGAAGACTCATCTGAATGAGCAGCAGCGCACTGCATCAGCAGATAAGACATCGGAAGACCAAGGCCAGGATTTAAACCACAGTGCCAAGGACATCCACGCTGTTGGTTCGGATGAGGAATTTGCACAGGCCCTCGATGCCAGGCGCCTGAAACTCAACCTGCCACGAGCAAACGAAACTGAAGATTGGGAGAAACTGGATGCAAAAATCGTCCAAAGACTCGATGCACTGATAGGGAAAAGCACCCTGGAACACAAACTAGCCACATATGGGGACATTGTGTATGCCACATGTAGAGACGCCTATGGAGTAAAACTACCCAAAGAGAAAACACCTCCAAAGAAATCCGGGACGCCAAGAAAAGATGGACAAGATCAGAGTCCAAAAGAACAACCTCAAGAAGCAAATGAAGACCGCACTGCCAGCTGAAAAACAAGGCTTGGAAAAACTGTGGGAAGACCTGAAAGAAAAACACAGTGCCCTCAGCAAAGCAGAATCTGCGAGGAAGAGGAAGAGCAAAAAGAAGAAGACACAAGAGCGCTTCTTCAGAGACCCCTTCCAGTTTGCCAGAACACTGTTTGAGCAGCCAAAATCTGGGACCCTAAGTGTGGACAAAGGAGTTCTTGAGCAGCATCTGAGGAAAACATACTCTGACTCACAGAGCAAAGCACCACTCGACATTCAAGGTCTGGTGTGGCCAACCAACCCTGAGGAACAGTTCAATGGCAAGCCTCCAACGTTGGTGGAAATCAAGAAGGTGGTCGACAAAGCCAGAGCCAAATCATCACCAGGGCCAAACGGAATACCTTACCAGCTTTACAAGAAATGTCCCAAGGTGATGGAGTGGCTCCACAGGCTGCTGCGATCGGCTTGGAGAAACCAGAAGATCAGCGGCCAGTGGATGACGGCAGATGGTGTGTACATCCCCAAAGAGCAAAACTCAAGTGACATCAGCCAGTTCAGGCCAATATCACTTCTGAACGTCGAAGGGAAAATCTTCTTCTCTGTCATGGCAGCAAGGCTGACCAAGTACCTCATGGAAAACAAGTACTTGGATGTGTCAGTCCAGAAAGGTGGCATCCCAGGTGTGGCTGGCTGTGTAGAACACGCCACAATGATCTGGGACGCAATCCAAAAAGCAAAAACAGAAAAGAGAGACCTGGACGTAGTGTGGCTTGATCTGGCAAACGCATATGGATCTGTGCCCCATGAGATGATACAGTTGGCTCTTGAGATGTACCATGTGCTAAGAATATCCGCAACATGCTCAAGAAGTACTTCAATGGCTTCTCAATGCGGTTCTCTACCAAGGAGTACACAACTGATTGGATCAACTTGGAGGTGGGCATTGCAATGGGCTGTGCAATTTCCCCGATACTGTTCGTGCTGGCAATGGAACTCATCTTGAAAGCAGCAACAAACAACGCGAGACAAACAGACCTTGGCGATGGATACAAGATGCCTCCTCTCAAGGCCTTCATGGATGACACTACAGTGATTTCATCCAGAGAAGACGAGACACGTTATGTGCTGGAGAGGCTGGCGACATAGTTGCCTCATCCAGAATGAAGTTCAAGCCAAAGAAATCACGGAGTCTCTCACTGAGGAAAGGAAAAGTGGCCGAATCTGTGGTCTTCAGTGTTGCCAACCAGGCCATTCCAACAGTCACAGATGAACCAGTCAAGAGCCTTGGAAGATGGTATGATGATACGCTGAAAGACACCAAAGAGCAAAAGAAACTAAGCAGATGGCGGAAGAAGGCTTGGAGACCATTGACCAGTGTGGGCTCCCTGGCAAATACAAGGTCTGGTGTCTGCAGTTCATGCTGATACCAAAGGTCCTATGGCCTCTGATGATATACGACATCTGCACCAGCACAGTGGAAGCAATGGAAGCCAAAATCAACAAGTTCACAAGGAAATGGCTTGGTGTCCCACCCTGTCTGACTGACATCGCGCTAGCCCTGTACTGTCGCCAAGCAAAGCTCAAACTACCACTGAAATCCATCCTGGAGGAATACAAAGCAGGGAAGATCAGACTTCAAAGCATGCTGGAGGACTCAGGGAGACAAGGTGGTAGAAGCAATCAAGCCCCAGCTGAAGACAGGCAGAAAATGGAAAGTTCAAGAGGCGATGGATTCTGCAAAAGAAAGTCTCAAGATCAGAGAAATAACAGGACACACACAGACCAACAGACAAGGACTGGGGGTGACCAAAACTGAATGGTGGTCAAAGGCCAAAGGAAAAGCCAAAAGAGACATGATGATTCAGGAGATGAGAAAAGAAGAAGACCAAAAAAGACTCCAAAAAGCAGTCCAGCAGAGCCAGCAAGGGCAATGGACAACGTGGGAGAATGCACTCCAAAGAAGTCTAACTTGGAATGACATTTGGCACATGGCCCCTCTCAGGATCAGCTTCATTCTCAGATCTGCATATGACCTTCTGCCCTCAAATGCAAACTGGTGAAGTGGGGGAAAACAGACGATCCTGCATGCCCCTCTGCCATGAAAAACAAACAGGGGAGCATGTTCTAAGCTCATGTAAAGTAGCCCTGGCTCAAGGAAGGTACACATGGAGGCACAACCAAGTGCTCACAGAGATTGTACAAGTAGTCTGGGCTAGTACCAACACCACAAAAGGGAGAATCAGGACTCCAAAAGCACCGCAACATTCTTCACGGCAGGAGGCAGCAAATCATGGCCAAGAACAAGAACATGCAGCCAGAGTCTGATGGACGGGGCAGATGACTGGGAGTGCACTGCAGACCTCCAGAATGGGAGTCACCCAGAGATCATCAGCAAGAGTGGCATGAGACCAGACATAGTAGTCCACTCTAAGTCAACCAAGCAGCTGATCATGATCGAGCTCACGGTGCCATATGAGAACAGAATGGAGACAGCTCAAATCTACAAGACTGAAAAGTATGCTGATCTGGCAAACAGCCTGAGGAGAGAAGGCTATCAGGTCAAAGTCCTCACTGCAGAAATTGGAGCTAGGGGATTTGTAGGAACGTCTGCATACAGCCTCATGAAACAGCTCTCAGTTGCAGGGAAGGAAAAAACCAGAGCCCTGAAAGCAATGGCAGAAGCGGCAGAGAGGTGTTCAAGCTGGATCTGGTCAAGGAGGAACAAAAGTGAACTTCATAAGGCTTAATTTCCCTACAAATATCAGGTGTCCATGTGGCTCAGTGGTTAAAGCGCGAGTCATTAAGTAGAAAATGAGCATGTCCAGAGGGTCATGAGTTCGAATCCCAGCCATGGCTCGTCCCAAGATGGGGGAAAAAAAAGGGGGCAGCAGAGGGACATCCGGAGTCATGAACCGGGTGTGGCCCAACCCCCCTAGAGTGTCAGGAGATAAGGGCCGAAACACTTGCTTGAAGGGGGCTTCTCTTCTGAGGACTCTCTGCTGCCACGCTCTCCACGAGTTTCTTTCTACTGTTTATGATAAGCACAACACAGGTCGTTGACTTCTGCCACTGTAAACAAGTGGGGTATGTTTTGCTCCCATAAGGAAACCTAACACAGAGTAACTTTTATTCAAGACTGGCACAGCCTTTTAAACTTGAATAAAGTCAGACAAATACATAGACGAACAATCTAATAGTGGGGGAAAAACAAGCGCAGGCCAACAACTGAACTGTCTGGCAAAGATTTGGACTTGAGGGGAGGGGAGAGGGGAGTTTGAAGATGGAGAAACTTGAATAAAAGTTACTCTGTGTTAGGTTTCCTTATGGGAGCAAAACATACCCCACTTGTTTACTGTTTATCGTTTACTGTTCCCTACCTCATTTCATTAACGATTCTGCCACTGATTTTTCTATTTGTGTGCATAATCAGGCCTGTAAAATTTCATCCACTTCAGCTATTTCAGCCTTTTTGAAATCATAAATCAACCGTTTTGAAATGTCTGACAAGAAATGATGGCTGATGATTAAAATTTTTTTTTCGTTATGTTTAAATGCTTTAACTGGGGAGGATTTCTGTTGTTCAAATTGTATTGAAAGTTCCAAGACATGCCTGCGTAGGTCTCGTGAGTTACAAAAAAAAATCTACAGCTTGGAGGGAGCTCTGCCACTAACCCCAGGGGGACTGTGTGGCCCTGAAGGTGCTCCGCCGTTGTGGTGATTTCCTGCTTTCAGACTTGGTCAATGTGATTTTAACAAAGAGAAACGTCATAAGACATGAACCTGATGGGACATGGTGACTTCCTGCTTTCAGACTTGATCAATGTGATTTTAACAAAGAGAAACGTCATTACAAGACATGAACCTGATGGGACATGGTGACTTCCTGCTTTCAGACTTGATCAATGTGATTTTAACAAAGAGAAACGTCATTACAAGACATGAACCTGGTGTGACATGGTAAGATCAGTTTGAAAACGGAGGGTAGAGTTTCATAGACTCCCTCCCTCTTTCTCTCAGTCTGTCTGTCTGCCAGTCTGTCTGTCTCTGTCTCTTTCTATGTATTTATACAAATGTGTGTGTGTGTGTGTGTGTGTGTGTGTGTGTGTGTGTGTGGTGTGTGTGTGGGTGTGTGCGTGCGTGCGATGTCAAGATCCGTTTGAAAATGTGAGGGAAGAGTTTGATAGAACGTTGTGTGTTGTTTTGTGTTGTGTGTGTGTGTGTGTCGTGCGTGTGTGTGTGTGTGTGTGTGTGTGTGTGTGTGTGTGTGTGTGTGTGTGTGTGTGTACTTGCAAGTAGCAGTGGTTGAGTCATGCCTGTGGCTCTGTAACAAGCCGTGTCAGTGTGGACAGAAAGCTGTCCTTTTAAGGCTGGCCAAGGAGACATTTTCATAGATTTGTTCACATGTTGAGAGGGATTCTGCTGTCTCTTGCTGAAGTCCTAGGTCTTTGTATGGCTTACAGGGGTGAACCCAGGTGACGTTTGTTCCGCTGCAGACCAGTGTGTGGCCAATGCTACGTGTGATGGTCTTCCTTCTGGGACCTGTCTGTGTGACGCTGGCTTCTATGTGGATGGTCAGCAGTGTTCAGCACGTGAGTAGTGTGTGACGTTGTGTGTGTGTGTGTGTGTGTATGTGTGTGTGTGTGTGTGTGTGTGTGTGTGTGTGTGTGTGTGTGTGTGTGTGGGTTTGTGTGTGTGCGTGCGTGCGTGCGTTCGTGCATGCGTGCGTGTGTGTGTGTTTGCAAGTAGCAGCGTTTCAGTGGTGTTTGGGTCTGTAGCCAGCAGTGTCAGAGTGAACTGTAAGCTGTCCATCGGGCCGTGGCAGGTGACAGACGTTCATTTGGGTAGAAGGACATGTTGGTAGAAAGGGACTGTATCGGGTAAAGGGGCATGTTCATTCATGGGTAGAAAGGGGACATGTTCATACAGGGTAGAAAGGGACATGTTCATACAGGGTAGAAAGGGGACATGTTCATACAGGGTAGAAAGGGCATTCATACAGGGAGAAGGACATGTCATACAGGGTAGAAAGGGCACATGTTCATACAGGGTAGAAAGGGGACATGTTCATACACGGTAGAAAGGGACATGTTCATACAGGGTAGAAAGGGACATGTTCATACAGGATAGAAAGGGACATGTTCATACAGGGTAGAAAGCGGACATTGTCATACAGGGTAGAAAGGGACATGTTCATACAGGGTAGAAAGGGACATGTTCATACAGGGTAGAAAGGGACATGTTCATACAGGGTAGAAAGGGGACATTGTCATACAGGGTAGAAAGGGACATTGTCATACAGGGTAGAAAGGGGACATGTTCATACAGGGTAGAAAAGGGACATGTTCATGCAGGGTAGAAAGGGGACATGTTCATACAGGGTAGAAAGGGGACATTGTCATACAGGGTAGAAAGGGACATGTTCATACAGGGTAGAAAGGGACATGTTCATACAGGGTAAGAAAGGGGACATGTCCATACAGGGTAGAAAGTGGACATTGTCATACAGGGTAGAAAGGGACATGTTCATACAGGGTAGAAAAGGACATGTTCATACAGGGTAGAAAGCGGACATTGTCATACAGAGTAGAAAGGGACATGTTCATACAGGGTAGAAAGGGACATATTCATACAGGGTAGAAAGTGGACATGTCATACAGGTAGAAGGGGACATTGTCATACAGGGTAGAAAGTGGACATTGTCATACAGGGTAGAAAGGGACATTGTCATACAGGGTAGAAAAGCGGACATTGTCATACAGGGTAGAAAGGGACATGTTCATACAGGGTAGAAAGGGGACATGTTCATACAGGGTAGAAAGAGGACATGTTCATACAGGATAGAAAGGGGACATGTTCATACAGGGTAGAAAGGGGACATCTTCATACAGGGTAGAAAGGGACATGTTCATACAGAGTAGAAAGGGGACATGTTCATTCATTTCAGGGTAGAAAGGGGACATGTTCGTACAGACACTTTCCAACTTGGAGAGGAATTCTGCTATCTCTTGTTCAAGCGCTTAAGCCCTAGGTCTTTGTATGGCTTACAGTGGTGATCCCAGGTGGTGATTGTACCTCTGCTGACCAGCGTGTGGCCAATGCTGTATGTGATGGCAGGCACTTCTTTGACCTGTCAGTGTGACACTGGCTTCTATCAGAATGATCAGCAGCAGTGTTTGGCACATGAGTAGGGTGTGATGTCTGTGTGTGTGTGTGTGTGTGTGTGTGTGTGGTGTGTGTGTGTGTGTGTGTGTAGTTAGTGACACTTCTTTAAGAGAGAGAGAGAGAGAGAGAGAGAGAGAGAGACAAGAGCGTGTGTGTATGTGTGTGTGTGTGTGTGTGTGTGTGTGTGTGTGTGTTGGTTGGTTTCTGTTTAATATGACTTCCCTACAAATGATATCAGATTTGAGAAAAAGAACCAGAGCAGTGGGATGGCAAGGAAGGCAGTTAGAGCGTAGCATGTGTGTAGATGTGGGTCTGTGTCTAAGTGTGTATTTGCTCATATAACTGTGTTTGTGTGAAAGTGTATCTACAGACAAAGGACTGTTTTATAAAGCAACAAAAAAGTAAAGATCAGTGTGGCTGAGCAAAACATTTCCTTCACTTGCACTTAGAAAATGAGGGAGTAAAGTGTTTCACTCTGTTGCTATACAGAATGTGGTCAGTAGTTATTTTATGTCCACATATTGCTGAGAGGTTTTTGTGTGTCTGTGTGTGTGGTGTACTTGGGTTTGGCAGCATCAGTTTTCCTTTTGCATCTTCTGTGTGGTTATGTTGAACATTGTAACATTTCTGTCATTATTGTTACATTTTTCAGGGTGCTTTGCAGCTGCATCCAAGCATATGATGACACAAAAGTTCAGTTGTCTCATGATCATTGTGAAACTAAACTGATTCTGAACTAGTTGTGCCCCCTTCTTCACTGCAGTGCTAACTTCATCTTCAGAGTCAATTTGTCAGTGAAGTGCCACCCAATAGAAAGTGATGTCCCTGGCTTGTAAAGATAGTACATGAGTGAAATGACTGATTCTGATCATCATTTCAAGTCTGGCTTTCAGTTTTCAAGGGTTTAATGCCAGGAGAACTGATCTGGAGACAAAACAGTAGGATTTAAATGAAATCTTAATGAAAAAAAAAAAAAAATTGAAAGGTAATTTAAAGCCATCAGGACTGAAACTAACTGTGCCATAAAGATTGACATGTTTGATCCTAAATGAAAGAAACCTTTGATTTTTAGTTTAGGTATTGATAAGAATCTGAGTCAGCTTGTTTCTCTGATATCTATCTATCTATCTGTCTACACACATATTCTATGTCTGACGTATAGATTTTAAAATGAGGGTCATAATGGTGTACATATATTTTGAAAGTACCCACTCAAATGATCTGTGACCAAAACTTCCAGAACTGATTAACAGAACTTGCTGATCGGTTCTTAGGGATCTGTGACATGCTAACACTCCTGTTAAAATCCATTTCCATTTGCTATAACAACCCTTTTGAGTAAGTTTTCTTCGATCATGATCAATCAGGTATGTAACTGCTGGTTGGAGTATCACACACAACAAATTGATTATTGAAAAATGATTAAACAGGTTTTTGTTTTTATTTTATGTATTTAATTATTGGCACAGTCAGAAAGGAATAATTGGCAGCAAAGTACAGTACATGGATTTAAGGAAGTGTATAACCATCAGTCATAGAGATTGAGCCTCTTTGTCAGTGAACAGAACATGACTTTTAAAACTGAAGCAGTTTTTAAAATGAGAATGAAATGATGAAGGTGATGCTATGGAGATCTGTTCTGCTTAGAGATGATATGACAGGACGATAATCTATGCTTTCTTCAGGACAATAATGTATGCTTTCTCTTTTTGTCTGTTTGGTTGTCATCTTGGCCACAGTAACACACACCAGAAGTGTTGGTCACAATATTTTGAGCAGTGCTGTCAGAGGTGCATCCAGTAAGGGGAGGAAACTCCACTTTTTGGTTAGAGACTACAAATTTCTCAACTCGGGGCAGGAGGCAGCCTGGACCCCCAAAATCCCACAGATTATTGCCCCTGATGAGACTGGAACCTGTGACCTCCCAGCCTGCTGCAGGCAAGGCATCCTCTGTTGGCTCTTGATCATGCCTCCCTTTTGGGGGCACAGACTGTCCACACCCACCAGCCACAGTCCCTGTGGATCTGCTGACAACAATGGGCACAAACTGACCACAGGAATGGATGCCAGGAGAAACTTGAAATTAATGTCATCCTGAGAGCAGGACGTGAAGGTCCGCAGAATTTCAGGCATAATGTCTCGCATTTTATTTGATGATGTTGATGATGATGAAGAAGCCTTGTCATATCGTACCCCTTTTTACTACCGTTTTATATTCCAAGCATGAAAGTTCATCTTTATCAAGGGACACAACTCTACTGATGTCATGAAGGAAGTGAAAATTGTATATTGAAGACCTCCATTTTTGGGGAGTGGGTGGGGTGGGTGGGGAGGGGGTATTTTTAGCATTAAACTTCTGCATGCCAATTGATATTTATAATCTTATTACCAATGCATTACTGACAACATTCTGTCTATTGTAACTTCACAGTGTGTGCTCATCTAAGCCCTCTGTGAGGGCCATGGAATTCGTTGATAAAAGAAAGAAAAGTGTCAATCTGACGTAAGATTTAAAGACAAAACTTCCTTCTGAGCAAAAAGCTGAGCGCTGTCATCCTTCAGTATTTTTTGAGAAAAAAAAGGTGACTTTACATGTTTGTTCAGCCACGTCAGAGTGACACACAGTGAATTACAATGTGAAAATCACTTTCAACAATACTTTGAAGTGCATTTGTTGTGACACACAGTGAATTAGAATTTGAAAATCACTTTCAACAATACTTTACAGTGCATTTGTAGCAAACACTGGGAATTACAATTTGAAAACCACATTCAACAATACTTTACAGTGCATTTGTAGCAAACACAGGGAATTACAATTTGAACATCACTTTCAACATTACTTTGAAGTGCATGGGTTCATTCAGACTGTCCACAGCCAAGAAAAACAAAACAAAACAAAACGAAACAAACAAAACAAAAACAAAAATAAAGAAAAGCTAGAAAAAGAAAATAATATAGTTAACTTCTCCATCTGAGGTCTTGAACAGGTACACATTGTTTTTTTTTCCTGTCAAGAATAGAGCTCAGTTCGAATGTTAAGTTCAGTGCAAAGAATTCTGGGCTCAGTCAGTGTCACAGTGATTATTATCAGGATGGTCAGCAGCATTTGCAATGTGAGTAGTATGTAATGCTGGTGTGTGTGTGTGTGTGTGTGTGTTGTGTGTGTGTGTGTGTGTGTGTGTGTGTGTGTGTAACCCTCAGTAAAGTTAATTTTGACTTGACTTGACACACACACACTCATGTACACACATGAACATACGCATATACAAATGCATACAAGCAAAAACTCGCATGTATGCCCACACTCATGCACGCATCAGTGTTTTTCATACAACTGATTTGAGGTGTTGCTTTGTTCTCTTTCAGTGAAATGAAATTGTCAGTTTTCTCCGAGTTGTATCCTGCATGTTTTGTGATGTCAAATCCCCATCTTTCTGTAACTCTATACATTAATAACCCTTGTGTCAAATCCCCATCTTTCTGTAACTCTATACATTCATAGCCCTTGTGATAAATCCCCATCTTTCTGTAACTCTATACATTCATAGCCCTTGTGTTAAATCCCCATCTTTCTGTAACTCTATACATTAATAGCCCTTGTGTTAAATCCCCATCTTTCTGTAACTCTATACATTCATAGCCCTTGTGTTAAATCCCCATCTTTCTGTAACTCTATACATTCATAGCCCTTGTGTTGAATCCCCATCTTTCTGTAACTCTATACATTAATAGCCCCTGTGTTAAATCCCCATCTTTCTGTAACTCTATACATTCATAGCCCTTGTGTTAAATCCCCATCTTTCTGTAACTCTATACATTAATAGCCCTTGTGTTAAATCCCCATCTTTCTGTAACTCTATACATTAATAGCCTATGTGTTAAATCCCCATCTTTCTGTAGGTAGGCATCCTGCAGTCTCGGAAGACTATGGAGTTGCGCTCTAGGTGTCTGGTACAGCGACGGGTGTGGCTGGCCAGTCCGATGCAGGAATGACAGTCCCTGTGGCAGAGGGCACAGATGAAGTCTGACGCTGGTCTGTCTGCCTGGGCTGCAGCCTTTCTTCTCATTCTCTTTTCCCCGTGCTGCTGAGCGAGTGTCTCTTCGAACTTGGAGAGACCTTTCTGCACAGTCTGTCTCCAGGCTGACCGTTCGAGGGCTGTTGCTTCCCAGTTGTTCTGGTCGATGTTCAAGGCTTTTAGGTCCCTCTTGCACACGTCTTTGAATCACAGCTGTTGTCTGCCTGTGGACGTTTTCCCTGCACAAGTTCTCCATAGAGGAGGTCTTTAGGGATCTGTTTGTCATCCATGCACACGACATGGCCGAGCCAGCGCATACGTCTCTGTTTCAGCAGCGTGCACATGCTGGTGCATCCGGCTCTTTCCAGGACAGTGTTGTTTTGGGACCTTGTCCTGCCAGGTGATGTTCAGAATGCGTCGGAGGCTACACATATTGTAGTCAAGTGGTCGAGGGGGTTTGGTTCGTTGGAACGTGTGGCTCATTCACTCAATGGAACAATTCACGACTAAAGGTGATAGGTGTTTATTCATCTTCACTACAACACACACAGAAAGGAGAAAGAAAGCCGTTTAAGGCACTGCGTGCCCCTCTTCGATTGTCGTCGGGTCTACGCCAGGCTTCAAATTGCCTGGTTTCCGTTCGTCAATGCTTTTTGTTCTTTCACGGACCACGACTTCCGATTTTGTGGCTATACCAGGGACGATGTTAAATTTACAATCTTTTAGCACCCTATAACACACACCCTTTGCTTTTGAACGCAATGTCCCCATTGCTCCCAAAGATATCCTTTTGCTAATGTCGAAATTAGTTTTCCGACCCAACCCAAACAGGTTAACATTAGTAACAAAGAAGAAAATTTACATTGGGAGTAGACTAATAGTTACCCTCAGCTCCCAAAGTACAGTCAGTATAGTATGGAGAACATTGACGGGATTTGTTATGGGTGAACAGGACCGATATCTCTTTGTATTAAGTGTTGCAAAACTATTACCTTCAACAAGTCCATGTACGCCTATCTTGATAAACTAACCATTACTTGCTTCCCTTAACTCTCTTGACAAGTGCGTGCCCGCTAGCCCCCGGGTAAAACACGCGACAACAATGGGCGCTGCCATGTTTTCTGATAAAAAGGAAGTGGAAGGCCCATGTCCAAACACTCTGGTGGAGGTCGCCTGTGTCCACCGTCAGCCCCAGCGTGTCCCCATTGTAATACACCACCTGTGGCGGGTCGTCCTCAAAAGCTGGGTGTGGACAAAGGTCAGGCCAGTTGTGGATCACGGAAGGACAGAGGGGCCCAGTGAAGAGTCAGGCGTGGTGAATATCTCCCCTCCTGCTTCTGCTGCTGTTGCTGCAAGCGCTGATGAGCCTGACCACTGGACACGGTGGTTGCTTGGAAGTCAGTGCGAGCACATCCACTTCTGTTCTCAACCCGGGAGGATGCAGACTGGATTCTAGACTGATGGTGGGCTGAATGATGGCCGCTGGTGGTGGGGACCGTTTCTGAGGCGGGGCTGGGAAGACTCCACGCTGATGGTGAGGGGCATGGACAGCAGCTGGGAGAGGGTGGCATTGGTCAGCGGGTCCCTGGTGATCTCCACCCTCCTTCCCTGAACTGCCCGCCGTCCTCCTCTTGACCTCCCGCCTGCGACCTGTCTTTGCCCCTGCGTCATCATCGGAGTTGCAACCCCTGAGCACTGGGCGATCTCCTGTCAGGGAACCACCCCTCCTCCGGCACCTCCATGTAGTGCCGCACGATGTGGGCGCGCAGTAACGCTTGGTGGTGTACTTGGGGCCCTGCACCCATTCGATGGGGCAGTAGAAGACCATCTTGTCCGCCTCCCTGTCCCTTGTTGAGGTGGACGTACAGGCTGCTTCTGGCCGTGAAACTGCTGTCGCAGCCTTCTAAAGGGCGGTGAAGGGCTTGACAACCTGTATGCTTGATGAGATGACCCTTCGGGTGCCGGGCCTCATGAAGCTCTGTCACACTGGCACATTTGTACTTGCGTAGGTTCAGGTTTTGGCACTGTGTCACTTCAGCTTGCTGCTGGGGTGAAAGCCCAGGTACAGCCATCTCTGGAACACTTAAAAGGTCTCTCCCCTGTGTGTTGCATGGTGTGAATCTTCAGCTTCGACCGTTTGGTGAAAGTCTTCCCACCCCCACGCTCTGGACAAACAAGCTTTTTCCCCCCCCTTCCTTTTGGGGCAGTGGTCCGTCCACTACAGCGCTAGCCCACCACAGGCAACAGGATGTACTGATCTTGAATGGTGACTTGTGTTTTTTGGGCATCGGCCAGTCAGGTCGGATTTTGCAGCCTTGTTGTCTGCCCCCACTGCTTGGGTGGACGCAGTAGAGGCGGCTAGTTTCCCCCCCCCCTTTGATTTTGTGGCTGTTCATCTTGTTTCTTCTTGCGGCAGAATCTCGCAATGTGACCCGCTTGCCGCAGTAGAAGCACTTAGGAGCTGGGTTGGATGGCCCGCTGTCTCTGGGGCTTGGCATTGTCATCCCAGTGATGGTGACCCGCATTGTCTTGACAGTATCTTTCAGGGGAGCTATTTCTTTCTTCAGCTCTTCCGTTTTGATGGGGGTTTAGGAGGGATGAAATGCTGGTACTGGGTGGGGTTTTCTGAAGGGTCTGCATCTTCTCTGCTCCACCTCAGCGCCTCTTCTCTAATAGATGAAAAAGTGGTGGTAGCGTCCCCTCTCACTTGTCGCCTCAGTTTTCCCCTTTCAGAGGTGTTTTGCGAGTCCCTCGATAAATCTAACCCTCAACATCTCGTCGGCACACTGCCTGCTCTTCTGGAATTTATTTGTGCCCCTAGTGTACGAAGTCCTTGGGAGAATCAAGAACAGTCTGCCCGGGGTGTTGCTGCTTTCCATGGAATGTTGACATCAGGCTTTTCAAGGGCCCTACTGTCCCCAAAAACTTTCTTGATGATGTTCGCACCTTCTCGGACTTGTCCTTTTCTTCGTCTGGCATGCTCAGGATTCGCAGCGTGGCTTTCCCATGGAGGTGGGGGGGCGATGATGAATTCTACCGCCATGTTG
Source organism: Conus ventricosus (assembly GCA_018398815.1). Taxonomy (NCBI): domain Eukaryota; kingdom Metazoa; phylum Mollusca; class Gastropoda; order Neogastropoda; family Conidae; genus Conus; species Conus ventricosus. The sequence goes on from CM031610.1 coordinate 90,753,810, forward strand.
TCTGGCATAGTGTAGGCCTGAGGACGCGTTGTTTCTTCCTCGATGAAATCCTCCGCTGGTCCGTCAGCAGGGTCTCCAGAGTAGCAAGGCAAGGGTCCGTGGGATGCCCACCATCGGGAGTTAGGCCTTGATCTTCCATCCTGCTGTGTGTTTGTTGTAGGGTCACTCTTGTTCCAATCCTGTCGGCGATGCCACGTGTAGTCAAGTGGGAGAGTGGTGTTGGTTCATTGGAACGTGTGGCTCATTCACTCAATGGAACAATTCAGGACTAGAAGTGATAGGTGTTTATTCATCTTCACTACAACACACACAGCAGGGAGCAAACCGTTTAAGGCACGCGTGCAGCCTCTTCGATATGTCGTCGGGTCTAAAGCCAGGCTTCAAATTGCCCGGTTTCCGTTCGTCAATGCTTTTTGTTCTTTCACGGACCACGACTTCCGATTTTGTGGCTATACGCACGACGATGTTAAATTACTCTGTATGCACCCTATAACATATGAAAAGCATTAAGCTTTCGCTCTTGTCGGGCACGCAAAGTTAAGACTCGCTGCCCTACAGGAGGGTGCTCCACGTGCAGGCTCTGTTAGATCTGGATCTTTGTGTGCTCAGTCAGCTTTCTGTTGTTCCATGCTTTCTTTGTCAGTCTGGTCATGGTGGTAGCTGTCTTGCTGATGCGCCTGTTGAGCTCTCCGTCAAGTGAGAGGGTGTCTGAGATTGTTGAGCCCAGATAAACAAAGTCATGGACGACATCCAGTTCATGGGCATTTTTTTTCAAGCTAATGGTAAGCCCGAAGTCTTGGCAGGCATCGCTGAAGCAAGTCATGAGCAGCTGTAGGTCCTTGGCTGAGTGGGCGGTTACTGCTGCGTCGTCTGCAAAGAGGAAGTCACGCAGGCACCTCACCTTGACTTTAGTCTTGGCTCTTAGTCTGGAGAGGTTGAAGAGCTTTCCGTCTGTCCTGGTTCGGAGGTAGATACCTTCAGTTGCAGGACCAAATGCGTGTTTCAGCATCACAGCAAAGAAGATTCCAAACAGGGTGGGAGCCAGGGCGCAACCCTGTTTCACTCCACTCCGTATGTTGAAGGCAGCTGATGTTGAGCCGTCAAAGACGACAGTGCCTTTCAATATCTTCATGGAAGGATCTGATGATGCTGAGAAGTTGGGTGGACATCCAATCTTGGGGAGGATCTTGAAGAGGCCATCCCTGCTGACCAGATCGAAAGCCTTTGTGAGATCTATAAAGGCAATGAAGAGTAGCTGCCTTTGCTCCCTACATTTCTCCTGAAGTTGTTTAAGGGAGAAGATCATATCTATAGTGGATCTGTTGGCATGGAAACCGCACTGTGATTCAGGATAAACTTGCTCTGCAAGTACTTGGAGCCTCTTCAGTACTACTCGTGCAGAGACTTTCCCAACGATACTAAGGAGGGATATGCCACAATAATTATTGCAATCGCTTCTGTCACCTTTGTTTCTGTACAGTGTGACGACGTTAGCATCCCTCATGTCTTGCGGTACTTCGCCTTCACTCCAACAGAGGCAGAGGAATTCATACAACTCGGTGATAAGTGTCTCTTTACAGCACTTCAGTACTTCGGCGGGAATACCGTCTTTCCCTGGTGCCTTGCCAGAGGCAAGAGAGTCCACTGGGCTTCGTTGAGTTCGTCTATGGTCTTTCTGTAACTCTACACATTAATAGCCCTTGTGTCAAATCCCCATCTTTCTGTAACTCTGTACATTAAAACCCTAGTGTTAAATCCCCATCTTTCTGTAACTCTGTATATTAATAGCCCTAGTGTTAATTAAATCCCCATCTTTCTGTAACTCTGTACATTGATAATCCTTGTGATAGATCCCCATCTCTCTGTAACTCTGTACATTAATAACCCTTGTTTTAAATCCCCATCTTTCTGTAACTCTGTACATTGATAATCCTTGTGATAAATCCCCATCTCTCTGTAACTCTGTACATTAATAACCCTTGTTTTAAATCCTCATCTTTCTGTAACTCTGTACATTGATAATCCTTGTGATAAATGCCCATCTCTCTGTAACTCTGTACATTAATAGCCTTTGTGTTAAATCCCCATCTTTCTGTAACTCTATACATTAATAGCCTTTGTGTCGAATCCCCATCTTTCTGTAACTCTATACATTAATAGCCTTTGTGTAAAATGCCCATCTTTTTGTAACTCTATACATTAATAGCCCTTGTGTTAAATCCTCATCTTTCTGTAACTCTATACATTAATAACCCTTGTCTTAAATTCCCATCTTTTAACTCTATACATTAATAAACCTTGTCTTAAATTCCCATCTTTTAACTCTATACATTAATAACCCATGTGTTAAATCCCCATCTCTCTGTAACTCTATACATTAACAACCCATTTGTTAAATCCCCATCTCTCTGTAACTTTTCATGAATAACTTTTGTGTTATGGGTCATGTGTTCATAATGACTGAGTTCCCAGATGGTGATGGCAGGACTGTGTGTGTTTTTACAGGAAAGGCTCCTGGTGTCAGTTGTTCCTCTGGTGATGAGTGTGTGGAGAATGCTGGCTGTTCTGGGACCTGTCAGTGTAACAGTGGCTATTATCAGAATGGTCAGCAGTGTTTGCCACGTGAGTAGTATGTAATGCATGTGTATGTGTGTGTGTGTGTGTGTGTGTGTGTGTGTGTGTGTGTGTGTGTGTAACCCTCAATAAAGTTAATTTTGACTTGAGTTAACATATGTTCATATACACACATGAACATATGCATGCACACATGCATGTATACAAGCACATGCTCACATGTATGCCCACACACATGCATGCACACATCAATGTTTTTCATACAACTGATCTGAGGTGTTGTTTTGTTCCCTTTGATGAAGTGATATTGTCGGTTTTCTCTGTGTTGTATCTTCCATGTTTTGTGATGTCAAATCCCCATCTTTTTGTAACTCTATACATTCATAGCCCTTGTGTTAAATCCCCATCTTTCTGTAACTCTATACATTAATAACCCTTGTGTTAAATCTTAATAACCCTTGTGTTAAATCCCCACCTTTTTGTAACTCTATACATTAATAACCCTTGTGTTAAATCCCCATCTTACTGTAACTTTATACATTAAAAACCCTTGTGTTAAATCCCCATCTTTCTGTAACTCTATACATTAATAACCCTTGTGTCAAATCCCCATCTTTCTGTAACTCTGTACGTTGATAGCCTTTGTGTTAAATCCCCATCTTTCTGTAACTTCATACACCAATAGCCCTTGTGTTAAATCCCCATCTTTTTGTAACTCTATACATCAATAACCCTTGTGTTAAATCCCCATTTTTCTGTAACTCTATACACCAATAGCCCTTGTGTTAAATCCCCATCTTTCTGTAACTCTATACATCAATAACCCTTGTGTCAACTCCCCATCCTTCTGTAACTCTATACATTAATTAATAACCCTTGTGTTAAATCCCCATCTTTCTGTAACTCTATACATTAATAACCCTTGTGTTAAATCCCCATCTGTATGCAACTCTGTATATTAAAAACCCTTGTTTTAAATCCCCATCTTTCTGTAACTCTGTACATTAATAACCCTTGTGTTAAATCCTCATCTTTCTGTAACTCTATACATTAATAACCCATGTGTTAAAACCCATCTTTCTGTAACTCTATACATTGATAACCTTTGTGTTATGGGTCATGTGTTCATAATGACTGAGTTCCCAGATGGTGATGGCAGGACTGTGTGTGTTTTACAGGAAAGGCTCCAGGTGTCAGTTGTTCCTCTGGTGATGAGTGTGTGGAGAATGCTGGCTGTTCTGGGACCTGTCAGTGTAACAGTGGCTATTATCAGAATGGTCAGCAGTGTTTGCCACGTGAGTAGTATGTAATGCATGTGTATGAGTGTGTGTGTGTGTGTGTGTGTGTGTGTGTGCGTGTGTGTGTGTGTGTGTGTGTGTGTGGTGTGTAACCCTCAATAAAGTTAATTTTACTTGACTTCACACACACACACAGTCATATACACACATGAACATATATATGCTCACATGTATGTATACAAGCACACGCTCACATGTATGCCCACACTCATGCGCGCATCAGTGTTTTTCATACAACTGATTTGAGGTGTTTTGTTCTCTTTCAATGAAATGAAATTGTCAGTTTTCTCTGAGCTGCATCTGCCATGCTTTGTGATGTCAAATCCCCATCTTTCTGTAACTCTATACATTCATAACCTTTGTGATAAATCCCCATCTTTCTGTAGCTCTATACACTCATAACCCTTGTGTTAAATCCCCATCTTTCTGCAACTCTATACATTCATAACCCTTGTGTTAAATTGCCATCTTTTTGTAACTCTATGCATTAATAACCATTGCGTTAAATCCCCATCTTTGTGGCTGATGCTTCTTGTTAGGTCCCATGGCAATTGATAACTGTTCTCTTTCATCCTTTCACTCATCTTCCTTCACCCCTGATCAACATGCTTTCTCTTTCACACTCTTCCCGCATACATGCAACACATGACACAAAGATGTTATATTGCGCTTAGGTCCACTCCACGAGGAGTGAAAATATAATTTGTCAGTTCTTCATATACCAGCATTATACCCAGTGGGTATCTGGACAGGTACCTATAATAGTGACCTGTAAACATCCAATTTCTTTTTATCTTGTAATTTCTTGACTTTATGTCCCATTCTTTCAAGTGTTTTTCTCTGATCACTTTGTTAAGTGAGGAGTTCAATGCATAAAATCAACCTTAGCTTCAATTGGACAATACCTTTTGTTTGTCAGGCAACGGACTTCAACGATTAAACTCACCCATAGCTTCAAAAGGACAATACATTTGTTTGCCAGGTAACTGAATTCAACATTTACATCACAAAAGATTCAAAAGGACAATACCATTTGTTTGCCAGGTAACGGCTAATAATCCAGTATTTCTTTCCATTTCTGACCAGCGCTTAGCGCCGATTTCTTTCCAACACTGCTGAAGGGGTTAAAAACATCAATTCCCCTGGGATCTGAACTTTGAGTTTGACTGAAGGGGGGAAAGCGCCAGCGCGTTTGAATGAAGGCGTGGGAGGGTGGGAATTTTTTCGGAGAGCAGAGAGTGCGTCTTCACTGCCAGCATGTTACTTTGAAAAGGAAGCGCTTTTGCGCATGCCGCACCTGCATTAAGAATTTTGTCTTACCGGAAAATACCGGAATGATTTGTACACATGCCTGGCCTACTTTAAGAATTTTGTCTTACCGGAAAATATCGGAATAATCGCACTCCGCCACAAATTCCCTTATGTCCCATAAGAATTTTTGTGGCTGATGCTTCTTGTTAGGTCCCATGGCAATTGATAACTGTTCTCTTTCATCCTCTCACTCATCTTCCTTCACCCCTGATCAACATGCTTTCTCTTTCACACTCTTCCCGCATACATGCAACACATGACACAAAGATGTTATATTGCGCTTAGGTCCACTCCACGAGGAGTGAAAATATAATTTGTCAGTTCTTCATATACCAGCATTATACCCAGTGGGTATCTGGACAGGTACCTATAATAGTGACCTGTAAACATCCGATTTCTTTTTATCTTGTAATTTCTTGACTTTATGTCCCATTCTTTCAAGTGTTTTTCTCTGATCACTTTGTTAAGTGAGGAGTTCAACGCATAAAATCAACCTTAGCTTCAATTGGACAATACCTTTTGTTTGTCAGGTAACGGACTTCAACGATTAAACTCACCCATAGCTTCAAAAGGACAATACATTTGTTTGCCAGGTAACTGAATTCAACATTTACATCACAAAAGATTCAAAAGGACAATACCATTTGTTTGCCAGGTAACGGCTAATAATCCAGTATTTCTTTCCATTTCTGACCAGCGCTTAGCGCCGATTTCTTTCCAACACTGCTGAAGGGGGTTAAAAACATCAGTTCCCCTGGGATCTGAACTTTGAGTTTGACTGAAGGGGGAAAGCGCCATGAGACACTTCTTGCTCATTTGAGCATGAAGTGTTGACCCCCCAGTCATAACCGAAAGGTAGTGGACCTAAGCGCATTAACCGTCTAAATTAGGATTATGACTGTCATGTGTTAGTGCTGATGTTGAACAATTAGTCACATCACTTTTCATTGTTTACACTGATTTTATATGGTGCAATTTGTTTATGTATACCTGAAAACTGGTGGTTTTTTTTTTTTTTTTTTTTTTTGTAAAACCACCGATGTATGTATCCCTGTCCATCCCCTAATGGCTCACAAAACTACATTATTGTTATATAGCATCAAAGTTTGTGGTATAAGGAAAGAGAAGCCATAAAATCTAAGTCATATGTAAAGAAATACATAAGCAGTGATTGAGGTACTGAGCCTACCCCAAAGAGTAAAATTATGCCCCTTTCTAGGAGAATTGGGGTACCCCCAGTAACAGGCAGATTGTTACACAGAGGGACATTTATTGACAACAGTATGAATCCCAGTCTGTAGTACTAGGACATCCTGGTCAGACCGATGAAGCACATAATAAAATGGGCAACCGAAAAACAAATTCAGAGTCTGTCGTGACAGTTCTAAGTGCACCGAAAATGGTCTGCCGTGTGAACAGATGACGCATCCATCCTTTGCCCCCCACTTTTTTTTTTTGTTTTGTTTTTTTTGTTGCATTCTGGTTCCAATGTGTGCTGATTAAGCAACATAGTAAGAGCATGACCGAAAAGGGGGCCAACCAGCAAGAACATCACATAAGTACTTGTGGTAAAGCCTAGTGTGAACACGTCACTGCCCTGTGTAACAACTACTTTGTGTGCATTCAGTTTTTACCTTGTACTTTGTTGCATGCTACTATCAAGGCTCCTCTGATTGATTTGTAGAACTTGAACTGCCCCTGATTTGACTGATGCACACCGTCACTCAGGAACAAGTGTCTTATGGAGCGTCTGAGAGAAAAATATTCGTGGTGGTTCCGTCAGTCCGGCTCTGCCGACTATCTCCACAGAGCAAGTGTCTTGCAACTTAATATTTGCATTCAAACGCACATCATCTGCATCACAAATATGCTGAGCAAAACGTTTGATGATGGAATGACCAAGTAACAAGGCATGTAACAAGGCATGTGGCATGTTAGACACCGTGTCGGCTTCGATGGATGAGGATCTTACCCTGCAATTTTTTCGGAGAGCAGAGAGTGCGTCTTCACTGCCAGCATGTTACTTCGAAAAAGAAGCGCTTTTGCGCATGCCCGACCTGCATTAAGAATTTTGTCTTACCGGAAAATACCGGAATGATTTGTACACATGCCTGGCCTACTTTAAGAATTTTGTCTTACCGGAAAATATCGGAATAATCGCACTCCGCCACAAATTCCCTTATGTCCCATAAGAATTTGTCTGTAACTCTATACATTCATAACCCTTGTGTCAAATCCCCATCTATTTGTAACTGTATACACCAATAACCCTTGTGTTAAACCCCCATCTTTCTGTAACTCTATACATTCATAACCCGTGTGATAAATCCCCATCTTTCTGTAACTCTATACATTAATAACCCTTGTGTTAAATCCTCATCTTTCTGTAACTCTATACATTAATAACCCATGTGTTAAATCCCCATCTCTTTGTAACTCTATACATTAATAACCCTTGTGTTAATTCCTCATCTTTCTGTAACTCTATATATTAATAACCCATGTGTTAAATCCCCATCTCTTTGTAACTCTATACATTAATAACCCATGTGTTAAATCCCCATCTTTTAACTCTATACATTATTAACCCATGTGTTAAATCCCCATCTCTCTGTAACTCTATACATTAACAACCCATGTGTTAAATCCCCATCTCTCTGTAACTCTATACATTAACAACCCATGTGTTAAATCCCCATCTCTCTGTAACTCTATACATTAACAGCCCATGTGTTAAATCCCCATCTCTCTGTAACTCTATACATTAACAACCCATGTGTTAAATCCCCTTCTCTCTGTAACTATACATTAATAAACCCATGTGTTAAATCCCCATCTCTCTGTAACTCTATACATTAACAACCCATGTGTTAAATCCCCATCTCTCTGTAACTCTATACATTAATAACCTTTGTGTTATGGGTCATGTGTTCATAATGACTTGAGTTCCAGATGGTGATGGCAGGACTGTGTGTGTTTTACAGGAAAGGCTCCAGGTGTCAGTTGTTCCTCTGGTGATGAGTGTGTGGAGAATGCTGGCTGTTCTGGGACCTGTCAGTGTGACAGTGGCTATTATCAGAATGGTCAGCAGTGTTTGCCACGTGAGTAGTATGTAATGCTGGTGTGTGTGTGTGAGGGTGGGGATGTGTGTTGTGTGTGTGTGTGTGTGTGTGTGTGTGCGTGTGTGTGCGTGTGTGTGTGTGTGTGTGTGTGTGTGTGTGTGTGTGTGTGTGTGTGTGTGTGTGTGCAACCATCAATAAAGTTAATTGTGACTTGACACACACTCGTATACACACAAGAACATATGCATATATACACATACAAGTGTACAAGCACATGCTCACATGTATGCCCACACACATGCATGCACACATCAATGTTTTTCATACATCTGATTTGAGGTGTTGTTTTGTTCCCTTTCAATGAAATGAAATTGTCCGTTTTCTCTGAGCTGTATCTGCCATGTTTTGTGATCTCAAATCCCCATCTTTCTGTAGCTCTATATAATAATAACGCTTGTGTTAAATCCACATCTTTCTGTAGCTCTATATAATAATAACTCTTGTGTTAAATCCCCATCTTTCTGTAGCTCTATATAATAATAACGCTTGTGTTAAATCCCCATCTTTCTGTAGCTCTATATAATAATAACGCTTGTGTTAAATCCCCATCTTTCTGTAGCTCTATATAATAATAACGCTTGTGTTAAATCCCCATCTTTCTGTAGCTCTATATAATAATAACGCTTGTGTTAAATCCCCATCTTTCTGTAGCTCTATATAATAATAACCCTTGTGTTAAATCCCCATCTTTCTGTAGCTCTATATAATAATAACCCTTGTGTTAAATCCCCATCTTTCTGTAGCTCTATGTAATAATAACCCTTGTGTTAAATCCCCATCTTTCTGTTGCTCTATACATTGATAGCCCTTGTGATAAATCCCCATCTTTATGGGACTCTATATATTCATAGCCCTTGTGATAAATCCCCATCTTTCTGTAGCTCTATATAATAATAACCCTTGTGTTAAATCCCCATCTTTCTGTAGCGCTATTCATTGATAGCCCTTGTGATAAATCCCCATCTTTCTATGACTCTATACATTAATAGCCCTTGTGATAAATCCCCATCTTTCTGTAGCTCTATACATTCATAGCCCTTGTGATAAATCCCCATCTTTCTGTGACTCTATACATTCATAGCCCTTGTGATAAATCCCCATCTTTCTGTGACTCTATACATTCATAGCCCATGTGATAAATCCCCATCTTTCTGTAGCTCTATACATTCATAGCCCTTGTGATAAATCCCCATCTTTCTGTAGCTCTATACATTCATAGCCCTTGTAATAAATCCCCATCTTTCTGTAACTCTATACATTCATAGCCCTTGTGATAAATCCCCATCTTTCTGTAACTCTATACATTCATAACCCTTGTGATAAATCCCCATCTTTCTGTAGCTCTATACATTCATAGCCCTTGTGATAAATCCCCATCTTTCTGTAGCTCTATGCATTCATAGCCCTTGTGATAAATCCCCATCTTTCTGTAACTCTATGCATTCATAGCCCTTGTGATAAATCCCCATCTTTCAGTAACTCTATATAATAATAACCCTTGTGTTGAATTCCCACCATTTTGTAACTCTATACATTAATAGCCCCTGTGTTACTTAAATCCCCATCTTTCTGTAACTCTATACATTAATAACCCTTGTGTTAAATCTCCATCTTTCTGTAACTCTATACATTAATAACCTTTGTGTTAAATCCCCATTTTTCTGTAACTCTATTCAGTCATAACCCTTGTGTTAAATCCCCATTTTTCTGTAACTCTATACATTAAGAACCCTTGTGTTAAATCCCCATCTTTTAACTCTATACATTAATAACCCTTGTGTTATGGATCATATGTTCAGAATGACTTGAGTTCCAGATGGTGATGGCAGGACTGTGTGTGTTTTACAGGAAAGGCTCCAGGTGTCAGTTGTTCCTCTGGTGATGAGTGTGTGGAGAATGCTGGCTGTTCTGGGACCTGTCAGTGTAACAGTGGCTATTATCAGAATGGTCAGCAGTGTTTGCCACGTGAGTAGTATGTAATGCTGGTGTATGTGTGTGTGGGTGCGTGTGCGTGTGCATGTGCGTGTGTGTGAGTGCGTGTGTGTGTGAGTGTGTGTGTGTGTGTGTGTGTGTGTGTGTGTGTTTGTGTGTGTGTGTGTGCGTAGTTTGTGACATTTCAATAAAGCTAAATTTGACTTGACTTGACACACACACACACACACTCATATACACACATGAACATAATTATGCATGCACACATGCATGTATACAAGCACGCACTCACATGTATGCTGTACACACATGCATGCATGCATCAATTCTTTTTATACAACTGATTTGAGGTGTTGTTTTGTTCTCTTTCTGTGAAATAGAATTGTCCGTTTTATCTGAGCTGTATCTGCCATGTTTTGTGATGTCAAATCCCCATCTTTCTGTAGTTCTATACTTTCATAGCCCTTGTGATAAATCCCCATCTTTCTGTAAGTCTATACATTCATAGCCCTTGTGATAAATCCCCATCTTTCTGTAACTCTATACATTCATAGCCCTTGTGATAAATCCCCATCTTTCTGTAACTCTATACATTCATAACCCTTGTGATAAATCCCCATCTTTCTGTAGCTCTATACATTCATAGCCCTTGTGATAAATCCCCATCTTTCTGTAGCTCTATGCATTCATAGCCCTTGTGATAAATCCCCATCTTTCTGTAACTCTATGCATTCATAGCCCTTGTGATAAATCCCCATCTTTCAGTAACTCTATATAATAATAACCCTTGTGTTGAATTCCCACCATTTTGTAACTCTATACATTAATAGCCCCTGTGTTACTTAAATCCCCATCTTTCTGTAACTCTATACATTAATAACCCTTGTGTTAAATCTCCATCTTTCTGTAACTCTATACATTAATAACCTTTGTGTTAAATCCCCATTTTTCTGTAACTCTATTCAGTCATAACCCTTGTGTTAAATCCCCATTTTTCTGTAACTCTATACATTAAGAACCCTTGTGTTAAATCCCCATCTTTTAACTCTATACATTAATAACCCTTGTGTTATGGATCATATGTTCAGAATGACTTGAGTTCCAGATGGTGATGGCAGGACTGTGTGTGTTTTACAGGAAAGGCTCCAGGTGTCAGTTGTTCCTCTGGTGATGAGTGTGTGGAGAATGCTGGCTGTTCTGGGACCTGTCAGTGTAACAGTGGCTATTATCAGAATGGTCAGCAGTGTTTGCCACGTGAGTAGTATGTAATGCTGGTGTATGTGTGTGTGGGTGCGTGTGCGTGTGCATGTGCGTGTGTGTGAGTGCGTGTGTGTGTGAGTGTGTGTGTGTGTGTGTGTGTGTGTGTGTTTGTGTGTGTGTTGTGTGCGTAGTTTGTGACATTTCAATAAAGCTAAATTTGACTTGACTTGACACACACACACACACACACTCATATACACACATGAACATAATTATGCATGCACACATGCATGTATACAAGCACGCACTCACATGTATGCTGTACACACATGCATGCATGCATCAATTCTTTTTATACAACTGATTTGAGGTGTTGTTTTGTTCTCTTTCTGTGAAATAGAATTGTCCGTTTTATCTGAGCTGTATCTGCCATGTTTTGTGATGTCAAATCCCCATCTTTCTGTAGTTCTATACTTTCATAGCCCTTGTGATAAATCCCCATCTTTCTGTAAGTCTATACATTCATAGCCCTTGTGATAAATCCC
>CM031610.1:90765891-90773391 GCA_018398815.1 Conus ventricosus
TATTGTGACATTCATCATAGCATCGGTTCAATTTTCATTAAAAAATGATGCAATCGATACATGACGTCTATTCGCTCTGCGCTTGATTAATATTTCTATGTCCAAACGACAAAACTAATTGTTAGTTTTTGCTTTACGGCAGTACGTTTATAATTTCAAGCGTCATGCAGACTTGCATTTGTATTAATGGTAAGGTAATTTACAATGGTAGGGTATGGAAAACCATCGTACTGACCAATCGCGACTGTCCAAGTGTCAGTGGTTTCTCCGTCCGCGCATGTGCAGTAAATAGTAACCGTTGCATCTACCATCTTGGACAACCCGGACGTCGTGGAACTGGCTCCGCAAGAAAGGTCAAAATATTCGAGAGCAAGAAACCTTTGGAAGATTTCAGTTGAGGCCGACTGAAGGGGCACTACGGGGATTAGGACGATACCCACAACTTTTTTTCGGGGAAAGTCTGAACGAGTCTCATCGTTTCGTGGGCGAGTCTGTTAGCCATAGTCCAAGAAGACTGTGTTGAGGTAAATAGATCGAAATCATTTTTTCGTATAGCGCAACAAAATTTATTTCAATATAATCGTATTAAGGCACAGTTATCGATTCAATAATGTTTTGTGCGCGTGATCATTTAAAATGGTCTGAATTAAATATTTCAGGTTTACCAGTCAACACGTATGATTGATCGTAGAGCTGTCATTTTCATCTGTTTGCTCTCATCACATCGTGTTGCCATGTACTAATCCATATTATGTAAAATTCTATTTCAGCTCACCGCAGTATGCAACCATATTTAGAAGATTGTGATATCTGTGTGAATGCAGATTTATTATTTAAAGAATCGTAAACGAGTTCAAGTTATGAACGAAGCATTTTTGTGGATCTAAGTGATCTGTATAATATGAAGATTGACGCCATTTGATTCAATCTGTTCAAGGATTAAATATAATTGTAATTCATCAAGCATTAAACCTTGGCGAATAACTCAGTCAAGGCAGGTTGGAATATTCATATACACTTTTCCTTCTTTGTTGATGAGTTTTATCGTAATGCAATTTTTGAAGGAAACCAATTGTAAATGATAGAGCAAGCTAGTGCAATTGTAAAGTGTGTTTAGAGCGTGTAATGGGTGGAATAGTGATGTGCCACTAAAGTGCAAGATCTAAGACAACTGTTATCTTGCAGGTTTTGTATTCCTGTTCCTGTTTCTACTACCACTCCTGCTACTCCTTTTCATCCCTCTTCGGCACACATCTTTATCCCGCTACATCCTTCATCGGAGGAACGTGCTGGTGTGTCGACCTTGCCGAGATCTGTGAGAAAGCTGTGAACATCAGTGGAACTCCGGAACGCTACACGATTCCGTGAAGCTGAGTGGCAATTACATAAACACATCCCTCCACATCAAAGCACGCCACAACACACTCAGACATTTTTTCTTATATTTTATCTTGTGTATGAGTATATCCTGTGTGTATCCTCTGGAAGATATTTTGTAGCACGAGCGGACAGTTGATATTTGTGCTACTGCAAGAAGCGGAGAGGAGAAGGACAGAGACTTTGTTGTTATTAGTATATGTGCATGATTTATTTCTTTTATATGTAACACATCTCATAGGGAGCAAACGGACATCAACATTCAAAGCAACCACACGACATATTCACTGCAGATCACCATCATCTTTATTCATAATTTATTAAATTCAGTTGTTGTATCAAAGATCAAACCTCTCGTTTCCATCTGTAGAAAGAAAGTGAAGGGTGTGGACGAAAGCTTGACTTTCCTACTACGGTCTATCGTTCTTGCCTGAGCATTCAACCATTCATTTATGAATGGGGTCTTAGTAAAAACGTCACACAGACTAGTGCGCAATTCCAACAATGGAAAGCTGAGGCACTAGAGTTAGGCCTAAAAGGAGCAGAACTCGCCTCATTACATCAAGGAAGAGAAAAGAACGAGAGAAGGAACGTGAGGAAAGAGAACGAGAGGAAGAGAGGCAGAGAGACAATTACAGCTAGAGTTAGCTAGAGTTAAAGCGGAAGCGTGGTGATGCTCAACCAAGTGCTAGTGCCCAATCCATTCTTCAGACTGTAGTGTCGGCTAAGGTCAAGTTACCTTACTTAGAAGACAAGGACGACCTTGAGTCATATTTAACTCAATTTGAGAAGGTGGCAGTCATTAATGGATGGAACGAGGAGGAATGGGGTGCCAGGTTAGCTCCATTACTCAAGGGCAGAGCTAGGGAAGCGTATGTAAAACTACCCGCGGCAGAGTCGGCGGACTATAACCTCATCAAACAGGCACTTTTGCATAAGTATCAACTGAGTGCTGGTCATTACAGACAGAAATTTCGTACAGCACGCAAAGAGAGCACTGACACGTCATTGTCACTATGGGATCGTTTGTCTATGTGCTAGAGAGATGGTTGAATTTGTCCAACAGGACAGAAAAGGATTTGAAAGAAATGTTAATCCTAGAGAAATTTCTGGAAGCATTGCCTTTGATCAGGCGAGATTTGTCAGGGAGAGAGATCCACAGACTGGAAAGGAAGCTGTTGCAGCAGCAGATCTATTTGAACAGACGAGACTTGTGGAGAAGAGTTATCGTGATAGCAAACCTGATCATCGTAGGTATGGTTGGCATGGCAATGATAACAGAGGTCCGCACAAGGAAGCTCGGAAAGAGGATAAACCAAGGGGATCTGTACCTGACAAGGGAGGCAACGACAGGAGAAATTATCGCTTCCAGATAAAATGTTACGATGTGGAGGACCGCCTCACCTGAGGGATTGTACACAGAAGAGAAATGACACAGCGATGTGTACTACGACAGCGGCTGCACAATGTCAGCTAAAGGATGATCAACAGTTGTGTGTAGTTGTAAAGGGATCGAATTCAATCCTTATTGCACGGTGGAAGTCAAAGGAGAAACGGTGGATGCTGTGAGAGATACAGGCTCTACCATGACGATCGTGAGGAAGGACTTAGTTCCAGAACATTGTTACACAGGTCAGAAAAAGGAGGTATCACTGGCATCGTCATCAGTCAAACAAAATCTTCCTGTGGCGAGTGTACACATGGAGACTCCCTACTTCTCAGACAAAACTGAAGTACTAGTTATGGAAAAACCCGTTTGCCCAGTATTGATTGGGAATACACGCAAGCAAGAAAGAGGAGGGATTATTAATGTACCCATCTATCCCATCCAAGCGGCAGCAGTTACCGGCAAGCAGATGAAACCGCTCAAGATCAAAGAAGCGACATGCAGCATTGTATCTCCTGCAGAGTTGAAAGAAGAACAGACTAAAGACCCATCACTCAAGAAGTTGATTGAGTTGGCCCGTAAACCAGACAACGCACGTACCAGCAAAACAGGTGTTGAAACATCATTTATGATCAAGAAGGGAATACTGTATAGGAAGGTGCGTACACCAACGACGCAACATACCCAAGTTGTGGTACCAGGACACTGAGATCTAACGTACTACAAGTAGCTCATGACATACCTATGTCTGGACACCTCGGTGTAAGACGTACGAAAGAGCGTCCTGCTACATGATTTTTTTGGCCAGAGTGGAAGGTGACGTCAAAAGATATTGTGCGTCATGCGATACGTGTCAGAGATGTATCGGCAGAAATATATTAGGAAAGCACCACTTCAGAGGATGCCACTGATAGAGATACCGTTCCATCCTGTTGCAGTGGACATCATCGGACCCATCAACCCCATGTCATCATCAGGGAAGAGATACATTCTCACCGTCATCGATTATGGCTACGCGCTACGCAGAAGCAACAGCACTCCGTAACATCAACACAGAGGCAGTGGCTGAAGCTTTTGGGAAATCTGGACGCCAGTGGGAATACCAACACAAATTATCACGGACAGAGGTAGTCAATTTTCTTTCTGGGACAATGCAAGAGGTCAACAGACTCTGAACATCAAAGGTATCACCACAACGCCATACCACGCTCAGACCAACGGACTAGTGAAAGATTCAATGGCACGTTGAAGGTCATGTTGAAGAACTTTGTTTAGATCAACCCAAAGAATGGGACAGATTTCTTCCTGCAGTATTGTTTGCTTACAGGGAAGCACCACAAGAATCACTCAAGTTCTCACCATTTGAACTACTATATGGGAGACATGTGCGTGGACCAATGCAGGTCTTGAAACAAATATGGACAGACGAGGAGCTAGAAACAGACGTCAGAACAACAGCGGAATATGTCATTGATCTGAAGGAGAGGATCGAAGAAACATGCAAGATAGCTGTGACAATCTAGACAAGGCTGCCGGACGACAAGCGAAGCACCACAACAGGAAGAACAAAAGGAGACATCTCATTCCTGGAAACAAAGTATTAGTGCTACTTCCACAGAAACATAACAAGCTCCAGTTAACGTGGGAAAGGACCATACACCATTTCCAGAAGGTCAATCCAGTCGATTACAAAATTGGAGTCAACGGCAAGGAGAAGACATATCACATCAATCTCCTCAAAGAATACTTCGAAAGAGAAGGATTGAAACAACAGGAGTACGTCGCAGTTGTTATGCAGGAGGAGGATCATGAAGAGTATCTGACTGATCATATACCACTCATACCTTTGAAGAGAACCGAGGACTTTGCAAAGATCGGAAAAGCAAAATACTTTTCCAAAATTGATCTGTCAAAGGGATTTTGGCAGATTCAAATGAACGAGAAAGACAAGCCAAAGACAGCTTTCAGTACCCCAAGGGACAGTATCAGTGGAGACGTATGCCCTTTGGCATGAGAAAGCAAGTGCCGTGTTCACAAGGATGATGAGGAAATTATGGAGTGACAAAAGTCGAAAGATGTCCACAATTTATTGATCACATTTGATCGCTTCTGAGACTTGGGAGGAACATGTTGAGGCAATCAATGCCGTACTCAAGAAACTACGTGAACAGTAGTACAGTTGTTGAAGAGTAAAGCACTCTGGAATCCTGCAAATGTATATATATTGAGAATGCAGAAGTTTGTGCATAATTTGATTATTTGATCCTGCATCGGTGTTATTTATGAGGTTTGATAGCATATTACTGTATTTGACTTATTAATGGACTGTCACTTTTCTTAGTGTTCTGCTTAAATAGGATTTTTTCGCTAAGTAGGGGGGTATTTGTGACGTTCATTCATTAAGCTCTGGTCATTTTCATTGGGAAAATGACGCAATCGATACCTGACGTCTATTCGCTCGGCGCTTGATTAATATTTCTATGTCCAAACGACGAAACTAATTGTTAGTTTTTGCTTTACGGCAGTGCGTTCATAATTTCAAGCGTCATGCAGACTTGCATTTGTATTAATAATAAAATAATTTACAATCGTGGGTATGGAAAACTATCGTACTGACCAATCGCGACTGTCCAAGTGTCAGTGGCTTTCCGCCCGCGCATGTGCAGTAAGTATTAACCGTTGAATCTTACGATCTGATCAACCCGGTCGACGTGGAACTGGCTCCGCAAGAAAGGTCAAATTATATTGAGAGCAAGAAACCTTTGGAAGATATCAGTGAGGCCGGACTGAAGGGGCACTACGGGGCATAGGACAACACCCAAAACTTTTACGGGGAAAGCCCTGAACGAGTCTCATCGTTCCGTGGGCGAGTCTGTTAGCCGTAGTCCAAGAAGACTGTGTTGAGGTAAATAGATCGAAATCATTTTTTCGTATAGCGCAACAAAATTTATTTCAATATAATCGTATTAAGGCACACACACACACATGCAAACATACACACATATTCAAAGAAAAAAAAACAAGATGCAAAGCATATAAACGTACTCCCAGTTTATCCTGAATACGCGTTGTGATATTCCATAAAGAGGAAAAACCGTCTTGGACTGGTGTAACCGTTAGCAATGACTATCCTGGTAAACATCGGCCATCGTCTGTGACCTATAATGAACATACTTACAAATATTCAGAAAGATCGGCCAAGAAATTTCTGAGATTTTCCATAAAGAAGAAAACCATTATGGGCCGTTAGTAATGGCTATAACGGTAAACTAAACATCGGGCATTATTTGTGACCCATAACGAACATACCTACAAATTTTCAGAAAGATTGGCCAAGTGATTTCTGAGATATTCCATAAAGAAGAAAAACCGTTACAGGCCGTTACAGCCGTTAGTAACGGCTATAATGGTAAACTAAAATATCAGCATTATTCGTGACCCATAGTGAACATGCCTACAAAGTTTCAGAAAGATCGGCCGAGTACTTTCTGAGATATTCTATAAGGAAGAAAACCCGTTACAGCCGTTAGTAACGGCTGTAACGGTAAACTAAAACATCGGGCATCATCCGTGACCCATAATGAACATGCCTGCTAATTTTTACAAAGATCGGCCAAGCACTTTCTGAGATATTCCATAAAGAAGAAAAACCGTTACAGGCCGTTACGGCCGTTAGTAACGGCTGTATCGGTAAACTAAAACTTGGGGCATCATCCTGACCCAAAACGAACATACCTACAAATTTTCAGAAAGATCGGCCAAGTACTTTTTGAGATATTCCATAAAGAAGAAAAACCGTTACAGGCTGTTACAGCCGTTAGTAACGGCTATAACGAGGTAAACCAAAACATCGGGCATCATCTGAGACCCATAATGAACATACCTGCTAATTTTCACAAGATCAGCCAAGTACTTTCTGAGATATTCCATGGAGAAGAAAACCGTTACAGGCCGTTACAGCCGTTTGTAACGGCTGTAACGGTAAACTAAAACATCGGGCATCATTCTTGACCCATAATGAACATATTTACAAATTTGCAGAAAGATCGGCCAAGTGCCTTCTGAGATATTCTATAAAGAAGAAAAACCGTTACAGGCCGTTACAGCCGTTGGTAACGGCTGTAACGGTAAACTAAAACATCACGCATTATTCGTGACCCATAATGAACATACTTACAAATTTTCAGAAAGATCGGCCGAGTACTTTTTGAGATATTCCATGGAGAAGAAAAGGCTGTTACAGCCGTTAGTAACGGCTGTAACGGGGTAAACTAAAACTTCGGGCATCATCCGAGACCCATAATGAACATACCTGCTAATTTTCACAAAGATCGGCCAAGTACTTTCCAAGTATAATGGTAAACTAAAATATCAGGCATTATTCGTGACCCATAGTGAACATGCCTACAAAGTTTCAGAAAGTCGGCCGAGTACTTTCTGAGATATTTCTATAAGGAAGAAAACCCGTTACAGCCGTTAGTAACGGCTGTAACGGAAACTAAAACATCGGGCATCATCCTTGATCCATAATGAACATACCTACAAACTTTCAGAAGATCGGCCCAGTAGTTTTGTCTGGAGCGAGTGGAACACATTTTGACCACAGACACACACACACACACACACACACACACACACACACACACACACACAGACACACACACACACACACACACACCACACACACACACACACACACACACACGCACACACACACACACACACACACACACACA
>CM031610.1:90783391-90786343 GCA_018398815.1 Conus ventricosus
GACACCAAGAGCACAGACACAATCAGCCGTGTCTCCCTGATGAGTCCGATCCAGCAGACGAAAGGCCTAGGAGCAGGCAATACAAATAAATGTGCCTTCGAGAGAGATTATGATGGTTCCCTCAGGCAGCTAGTGAAGGGCTTCTCATAGTTATAATATATATTCCCCCCATTTTCTTCATCTTCAATTTTTTATTTTATTTTATTAAAGTTCAAATCTTTGCCAAGTCATTACTATAACGACTGAAGAATTGTTAACCTGCACTTGTTTTCCCCCACTACTTAATTGTTCAGCATTCTATTGTTTGGTCAATCAGTGGGAGATTGCATCTCTTAAGAGATCCAAGTAAAGGTTGTTCTGTACAATTCTTAGCCACTCACAATGCTTGGTTATTGAACAGCAGAGCTGACCACTCAGACTGTTCCATATTTTGACCTCCCTTGCATCCTTGAATGGATCCTCAAGCATAGGCTCAAAGATTGTCCCTTACATTTTATACTGTTTGAATAATGCTTTTAGTTTTTCAGCAACTTTTTCCCTCTCCACACCTTTGTTTTGTTCCATTTTACTACCCTTCGCTGGCTGCTTTGGGGGTCTGTTGGATTCTTTTTTTGAACCCTTGGCAGTGAGAACACCACAGAATTGTGGACTGTGGTGTGTCTCTATTTGACACCAAGAGCACAGACACAATCAGCCGTGTCTCCCTGATGAGTCCGATCCAGCAGACGAAAGGCCTAGGAGCAGGCAATACAAATAAATGTGCCTTCGAGAGAGATTATGATGGTTCCCTCAGGCAGCTATTGAAGGGCTTCTCATAGGTATAATATATATTACCCCATTTTCTTCATCTTCAAATTTTTTAATTTTTTTTTTAATTAAAGTTCAAATCTTTGCCAAGTCATTACTATAACGACTGAAGAATTGTTAACCTGCACTTGTTTTCCCCCACTACTTAATTGTTCAGCATTCTATTGTTTGGTCAATCAGTGGGAGATTGCATCTCTTACACACACACACACAGAGGTGCCCTGTCCCATCCTCAAAGCAACACACACACACACACACACACACACACACACACAGGTGTCCTGTCCCATCCCCGAAGCAACACACACACAGGTGTCCTGTCTCCTCATGAAAACCCAACGGCACAGCAATCACACAGAAAGCAACACACACACACAGGTGTCCTGTCCCATCCCCGAAGCAACACACAACCACAGGTGTCCTGTCTCCTCATGAAAACCCAACGGCACAGCAATCATACACACAAAGCAACACACACACACAGGTGCCCTGTGCCAGCCCCATGAAAACCCAACAGCACAGCAATCACACAAAGCCATACACAACACACACACACACACACACACACACACACACACACACACACACACAGAGGTGCCCTGTCCCATCCTCATGGAACCCAACAGCAAAGCAATCACACAAAGCAACACACACACACACACACACACACACACACACACACAGGTGCCCGGTCCCATCCCCATGAACACCCAACTGTACACACACGGACCGCCGGACTTCACCTACCTGCAACACTGGGACTGTCCACAACGCCACCTGCAACCAACACACACAGGATTACATTCATGTCAAGGAACATGTCAGCAGTGAGGAAAAGCAGGAGCAGGAACATAATTCCTTTGTCACTTAGTTCAACTCAAGTCATTGAAAAACAAGAGAGAGAGAGAAGAGAAGAGAGAGAGAGAGAGAGAGAAAGAGAGAGAGAGAGAGACAGACAGACAGACAGACAGTCAGACAGTCAGACAGAGACAGAGAAGGAGACAGAAAAGATTTCATATCACGGGGGTGAAAAAGCAGTGATGAAAAGCAGCTGCAAGCAAACAATTCCTCTGCCACTTAACTCCATTCAGTCATTGATATACAGAGAGACAGACAGACAGACAGAGAGCGCAGGGAGAAGCAGAGAGAGAGAGAGAGAGGAGAGAGAGAGAGAGAGAGAGAGAGAGAGAGAGAGATTTCATGTTACAGAACAAATAAACAGTCATGAAAAGCAGGTGCAGTCAATCAATTCCTCTGTCACTTAGTTCCACTCCGTCATTGATCAAAAAGAGAGAGAGAAGAGAGAGAGAGAGAGAGAGAGAGAGAGAGAGAGAGAGGAGAGAGAGAGAGAGAGAGAGAGAGAGATTTCATGTTACAGAACAAATAAACAGTCATGAAAAGCAGGTGCAGTCAATCAATTCCTCTGTCACTCAGTTCCACTCCGTCATTGATCAACAGAGAGAGAGAGAGAGAGAGAGAGAGAGAGAGAGAGAGGAGAGAGAGAGAGAGAGAGAGAGAGACAGACAACAGACAGAGAGACAGAGAGAGAGAGAGAGAGGGGGAGAGAGAGAGAGAGAGAGAGAGAGAGAATGAGGGAGGTAGAGAGAGGCAGAGAGAGAGAGAGAGAGACAGAAAGAGATTTCATGTCACGGAACAAATAAGTAGTGATGAAAAGCAGGTGCAGGCAAGCAATTCTTCTGTCACTTAGTTCCACTCAGTCATTGATAAAGAGAGAGAGAGAGAGAGAGAGAGAGAGAGAGAGAGAGAGAGAGAGAGAGAGAGAGAGATTGAGAGAGAGAGAGAGAGAGAGAGAGAGAGGAGAGAGAAAGAGAGAGAGAGAGAGTGAAAGAGATTTCATGTCACGGAACAAATAAGTAGTGATGAAAAGCAAGCGCAGGCAAGCAATTCTTCTGTCACTTAGTTCCACTCTGTCATTGATCAACAGAGACACAGAGAGAGAGAGAGAGAGAGAGAGAGAGAGAGAGAGAGAGAAGAGAGAGAGAGAGAGAGAGAGAGAGAGAGGAGAGAAAGAGAAGAGAGAGAGAGGTAGAGAGAAAGAGAGTCAGAGAGAGGTAGAGAGAAGCAGAGAGAGAGAGAGAGAGAGAGAGACAGCAGACAGACAACAGACAGACAGAAGACAGCAGA
>CM031610.1:90787343-90789843 GCA_018398815.1 Conus ventricosus
CGGACCGACGTCTCGTAGGTCGGGTCAGACATCTGGCGCCTACCTAACCATCTAGCCAATTTACACTGACCAGTGCCCACACGTTAAGCCACACGGCGCCAGTTAAGTAGGAAGGGGGAGTAGACGTGGTGGGGTGAAATCAGCTAATCAATTAAATGACCAATTGACCACCACAGAGAGTAAGGCGTGTAGGCGTGACTGTCATGATTGAATATCCAATGGAATTAGAGGGAGATAACTTCGGGTATCAGGCGGTAAAAATACTGACCATGGTACTGGCCCTTGACACGGAGTTAGGCATAAAGTAATGCGTGAGTGAGAGAGAGCAGAACGAACAGAGAACAGAGAGAGGGAGAGGTTCTGATGTAGGTCTGCTCGAGAGAGAAGCAGAGAGATGAGGGGAGGAGAGAAGAGAACCAAGTTGAGAGATTAGCACGAGATAGTCTGCAGAGGGAGGACTAAGGAGAGATGTGGAGAGAGAGAGTTGCTAACTAATGAAGAGAAAAAGAAAGAAAAGAAAAGGAAAAGAAAAGCAACCATGTCCATTTAATAGAGCAGACTAGGAGAGAGAGAGAGAGAGTGCAATGCGTTAATGCAGGGAGAAAGAAAGGAGAACAGATCGATGTTGATAGTCACTGTTCCATCTAAACCGGGGTTCGACCTCATACTTGGCCAGCGCCACTTTCATCGGCAGTCCAACCTGACCAACGCCAGCGGTCTAACCTGACCAGTGCCGGCAGTCCAGCCTGACCGGTGCCAGCAGTCTAACTTGACCAGTGCCAGCAGTTGTGTCGTGTTGTGAAAGTGACAGTGAAAAGAAAAAAAAAGAAAAGAAAAGACAGTGATTCGTGAATAGTTAAGATCACCTGGCCAGGTAAAGTAGAAATCTATTTATACCCGGGTTAGTTAATGATGTTTTAGATAAATGATTTTGTGAAGTTCAGGAAAAGAGAGATGTTTTATTTTGTTTGATTCCATATGCATTGATGTTCGTTCTATGATCATGTGTAGTAAAGTTATAGACTTTACTAGTGGTTTGATGTGACGAATGCATGATATATGAATGAGATTGTAAGCAAGCTGTGAGGTGTGTTTGGGCTGTGCGCTAGTCCTTCCTCCATCGACATCACCCGAGGTTGACAAATGGCTGAATACATAATTTGAATAGGGCCATACTGTGGTTACCCATTCATGGATAACGATTTCTAATCTTACGCATCATTAGTTCAGTTCAATTCTCATATAGTTTGGATCAATAGGGTTTCAGTATTCTGAAATCGAACTGTTGTTAGTCACCATACCGGTCTGAGGCTCAGGCTAGAAGAAAGATATTTTGATTAATGACTGTGATTATTTCTTTTTTTTAAAAAGAACATTTAAATGGCTGCAAGTGCTCAGCATGAATTCTCAGGTCTGCGTGTGTAGGTACCGATCTCTTGTTTGATGCACTTCTCATGAATAAGGGCAAAATATCAAAAACCCTTGAATGAGACATAACTTATTTATGTGGATTCTTAGTCTTCTTCTTCTGCTGTCACTTCAGATGTTGCATTCCACTCCATCCATAAAGGCCACCATGGTCTGGAACCTGAACTGTCACAGAGACTTTACCTGCAGTGTTGTTGGTGATGACCATGGTGAACTGTCACAGAGATGTGACCTGCAGTGTTGTTGGTGATGTCCATGGTGAACTGTCACAGGAGACTTTACCTGCAGTGTTGTTGGTGATGTCCATGGTGGACTGTCAGAGATCTGACCTGCAGTGTTGTTGGTGATGTCCATGGTGAACTGTCACAGAGATCTGACCTGCAGTGTTGTTGGTGATGTCCATGGTGAACTGTCACAGAGATGTGACCTGCAGTGTTGTTGGTGATGTCCATGGTGAACTGTCACAGAGATGTGACCTGCAGTGTTGTTGGTGATGTCCATGGTGAACTGTCACAGAGATCTGACCTGCAGTGTTGTTGGTGATGTCCATGGTGAACTGTCACAGAGACTTTACCTGCAGTGTTGTTGGTGATGTCCATGGTGAACTGTCACAGAGATCTGACCTGCAGTGTTGTTGGTGATGTCCATGGTGAACTGTCACAGAGACTTTACCTGCAGTGTTGTTGGTGATCTCCATGGTGAACTGTCACAGAGACTTCACCTGCAGTGTTGTTGGTGATGTCCATGGTGGACTGTCAGATTTGACCTGTAGTGTTGTTGGTGATGTCCATGGTGGACTGTCAGATTTGACCTGCAGTGTTGTTGGTGATGTCCATGGTGGACTGTCAGATTTGACCTGCAGTGTTGTTGGTGATGTCCATGGTGGACTGTCAGATTTGACCTGCAGTGTTGTTGGTGATGTCCATGGTGGACTGTCAGATTTGACCTGCAGTGTTGTTGGTGATGTCCATGGTGGACTGTCAGATTTGACCTGCAGTGTTGTTGGTGATGTCCATGGTGGACTGTCAGATTTGACCTGCAGTGTTGTTGGTGATGTCCATGGTGGACTGTC
>CM031610.1:90797343-90801628 GCA_018398815.1 Conus ventricosus
CTGCGCTCAGTGACTCAAGTCAACCACCATCAACATCTTCCCTCTGCTGTCATATCCTGTTGAAGTGTCTACGACACGAAACGTCTCTCATCCCCTCTCCAGGTACTCCTTTTGCCACCTTTTCCCTTTACTTATTTGAAACGAGTACAGCAGTCACTACTTTGCAGTGTTGGTCAGGAAATTTGAGGAACACTCTCAGAAACGCATCCATTAAGTGGATGAAACTCGACTGTATGGTCCCAGTCTTCCCAACTGAGTCCGCAGCAAACTCAACTCTGGGTAGGAGCCAGTCGGGGCAGAAAAACCCACATGACTCTGATGGGATTTGAACCCATGACCTCCCAGCCGGGAGTCCGCGATGCTAACCACTTCGCCACGGCGGCTGGTCCCACATTTTATATTGTTTGCATAATGTCTTTAGTTTTTTTAAGCAACTTTTTTCCTCCCCACACTTTCGTTTGGTTTCATTTACTACCCTTCGCTGGCTGTTGTGTGGATTCTTTTTTGAATCCTTGGTGGTGAGAACACCACGTTATTATGGACTGTGGTTTGTCTCTATTTGACGCCAGGAGCACAGACATAACCAGCTGTGTCTCCCTGATGAGTTCCGATCCAGCAGACGAAAGGCATCGGAGCAGGCAATACAAATAGATCTGCCTTCAAGGGGAATTGCGATGGTTCTCTCATGCAGCTAGTGAAAGAGTTTTCATATCTATAATATATTTTAATTTCATTTTCACAGTTTCTTCATCTCCCCCCCCCCCCCCCCCCCCTCCCTTAAGTCCAAATCTTTGCCAAGCTGCCTGCGCTTGTTTTTCCCCCACTATTACATTGTTCATCTTTGTATTTGTCTAACTTTATTCAAGTTTAAAAGGCTGTGCCAGTCTTGAATAAAAGTTACTCTGTATTAGGTTTTCTTATGGGACCAAAAGTTACCCTACTTGTTTACTGTTTATTGTTTACTGTTCCCTGCCTCATTTCATTTTCAATTTCTATACATTAATAGCTCTTGTGTTAAATCCCCATCTTTCTGTAACTGTATACATTAATAGCCCTTGTGTTAAATTCCCATCTTTCTGTAACTGTATACATTAATAGCCCTTGTGTTAAATCCCCGTCTTTCTGTAACTGTATACATTAATAGCCCTTGTGTTAAATCCCCAACCTTCTGTAACTGTATTCATTAATAGCCCTTGTTTAAATCCCCATCTTTCTATAACTGTATTCATTAATAGCCCTTGTGTTAAATCCCAATCTTTCTGTAACTCTATACATTAGTAGCCCTTGTGTTAAATCCCCATCTTTCTGTAACTCTGTACATTAATAACTCTTGTGTTAAATCCCCATCTTCCTGAACTCTATACATTAATAACCCTTGTGTTAAATCCCCATCTTTCTGTAACTCTATCATTAATATCCCATTGTGTTAAATCCCCATCTTTCTGTAACTCTATACATTAATAACCGTTGTGTTAAATCCTCATCTTCCTGTAACTCTATACATTAATAACCCTTGTGTTAAATCCTAATTTTCCTGTAACTCTGTACATTAATAACCCTTGTGTTAAATCCTCATCTTCCTGTAAACTATGCATTAATAACCCTTGTGTTAATCGTCATCTGTCTGTAACTCTATACATCAATAACCTTGTGTTAAATCCCCATCTTTCTGTAACTCTATACATTAATAACTCTTGTGTTACATCCCATGTTCCTGTAACTCTATACATTAATAAAATCTGTGTTAAATCCCCATCTTCCTGTAATCTTACATTAATAACCTTGTGTTAATCCCCATCTTCCTGTACTCTGTACATTAATAACTCTTGTGTTAAATCCCCATCTTCCTGTAATTCTATACATTAATAACTCTTGTGTTAATATCCCCATCTTCCTGTAACTCTACATTAATAACTCTTGTGTTAAATCCCCACCTTCCTGTAACTCTATACATTAATAACTCTTGTGTTAAATCCCCATCTTCCTGTAATTCTAAATTAATAACTCTTGTGTTAAATCCCATCTTCCTGTAACTCTACATTAATAACTCTTGTGTTAAATCCCAATCTTCTGTAACTTTATACATTAATAACTCTTGTGTTAAATCCCAATCTTTCTGTAACTTATACATTAATAACCTTGACTCATATCCCCATTACTCTGTAACTCTATACATTAATAACTTTTGTGTTAAATCCTCATCTTCCTGTAACTCTATACATTAATAACTTTTGTGTTAAATCCCCATCTTTCTGTAACTCTGTACATTAAAAATCGTTGTGTTATGGATCATGTGTTCAGAATGACTAGAGTTCCCAGATGCTGATGAGAGGACTGTGTGTGTTTTACAGGAAAGGCTCCAGGTGACAGCTGTTCCTCTGGCCAGTGTGTGGACAATGCTGAGTGTTCTAGCTCTTCTTCTGGGACCTGTCAGTGTGACAGTGGCTATTATGAGGATGGTCAGCAGTGTCTGCCACGTGAGTAGTATGTAATGCTGTGTGTGTGTGTGTGTGTGTGTGTGTGTGTGTGTGTGTGTGTGTGTGTGTGTGTGTGTGTGTGTGTGTGTGTGTGTGTGTGTGTGTAACCCTCAATAAAATTAATTTTGATTTGACTTGACACACACACTCATGTACACACATGAGCATACGCATATACACATGCATGCATACAAGCACACGCTCATGTATGCCCACACATATGCATGCATCAGTGTTTTTCATACAACTGATTTGAGGTGTTGTTTTCTTCTCTGTCAATGAAATGAAATTGTCAGTATTCTCTGAGTTGTATCTGCCATGTTTTGTGATGTCAAATCCTCATCTTTTTGTAACTCTATACATTCATAACCCTTGTGTTAAGTCATGCACGCACGCGTGCAACACTCATGCACACACACGCACACACAAACATGTACACTTGCAAGCATCCATGCATGCCCGCGCACTCCTCACATTGCATAATATTTGTGGATTTAAACCTTATGAACGGTGAAATTTTGTAAAATTGACCTTTTTATGTCTCTGTTAAGGGGAAAAGATGTCAGCCTCAAGATTAACTCTTTTCTGTTAAATACTCCCACATTTTCAAAGTCTTGAGATTAGCTCTTTTCTGTTAAGTAATCCCACATTTTCAAAGTCTTGAGATTAGCTCTTTTCTGTTAAATACTCCCACATTTTCAAAGTCTTGAGATTAGCTCTTTTCTGTTAAATAATCTCACATTCTCAAAGTGTCAAGATTGGTTCTTTTCTGTCAAATAATCCCACATTCTCAAAGTGTCAAGATTAGCTATTTTCCATAAAAAAACCCACATTCTCAAAGTATCACGATTAGCTCTTTTGTGTCAAAAAAATACCACATTCTCAGTCATGAGATTGCTCTTTTCTGTCAAATGATCTCCAAATTCTCAAAGTCTTGGATTAGCTCTTTTCTATTGAGTAATCTCGCATTTTCAAAGTCTTGTGATTAGCTCCTTTCTGTCAAATAATCCCACATTTTCAAAGTCTTGAGATTAGCTCTTTTCTGTTAAATAATCCCACATTTTCAAAGTCTTGAGATTAGCTCTTTCTGTTAAATAATCTCACATTTTCAAAGTCTTGAAATTAGCTCTTTTCTGTTAAATGATCCCACATTTTGAGAGTCTTGGGATTAGCTCTTTTCTGTTAAATAATCCCACATTTTCAAAGTCTTGAGATTAGCTCTTTTCTGTTAAATACTCCCACATTTTCAAAGTCTTGAGATTAGCTTTTTCTGTTAAATAATCCCACATTTTCCAAGTCTTGAGATTAGCTCTTTTCTGTTAATAATCCCACATTTTCAAAGTCCCAAGATGAGTTGTTTTCTGTCAAATAATCTCACATTCTCAAAGTGTCAAGATTGGTTCTTTTCTGTCAAATAATCCCACATTCCCAAAGTGTCAGGATTAGCTCTTTTCCGTCAAAAAAACCCCACATTCTCAAAGTCTCAAGATTAGCTCTTTTGTGTCAAAAAATACCACATTCTCAGTCATGAGATTGCTCTTTTCTGTCAAATGATCTCCAAATTCTCAAAGTCTTGGGATTAGCTCTTTTCTATTGGGTAATCTCGCATTTTCAAAGTTTTGTGATTAGCTCTTTTCTGTCAAATAATCCCAAATTCTCAAAGTCTCGAGATAGCTCTATTCTGTCAAAGAATCACACATTTTCAAAGTTTTGAGATTCACTCCTTTCCATCAAGTCATTTCACCATGTCAGAGTGCTGTCTCCGGGATGAACAGTGTATGATGGCACTTCAGATTCACTTCCAGATC
>CM031610.1:90801728-90819592 GCA_018398815.1 Conus ventricosus
AGCTCCTTTATATCGGATCATTTCTCAGTGTCAAAGTGCTGTCTGGGGGATGAACAGTGTATGATGGCACTTCAAATTCACTTCCAGATCAGCTCCTTTGCATCAAAACATTTCACAGTGTCAAAATGCTGTCTGGAGTGAACAGTGTATGATGGCACTTCAGATTCACTTCAAACCTTGTCTGGACCCAGCCCTATCAGAGCCTTAGTGCGTTCAATGAAAAGAAATCCCGACTAGGATAGCAGTGTAAACTCACTCACATGCACGCATGCACACAGCGCTCACACAGATCACTGAACACACGCTGTCTCTCCACTAATTCCTGACAATGCTGTATGTCCTCAGGAATCCCTGTGGGAAGGTCCTGTACAGGGGTCTGCTAGTCAGGGATGTGTCCTCTGGTACTGTCTGTGACTCTGGTACCTGCAGTAAGTATTCCCTCATATGTGTGTGTGTGTGTGTGTGTGTGTGTGTGTGTGTGTGTGTGTGTGTGTGTGTGTGTGTGTGTGTGTGTGTGTGTGTGTGTGTGTATGTGTGTGTGTGTGTGTGTGTGCATGTATGCGTGTGTGTGTTGTGTGCACTGTGTGTGACACTGGTACCTGCAGTAAGTAATCCCTCATGTGCTCTTGTGTGTGTGTGTGCATGTGTGTGTGTGTGTGTGTGTGTGTGTGTGTGTGTGTGTGTGTGTGTGTGTGTGTGTGTATGTGTAAGTGCGTGTGTGCGCGTGTGCGCATGTGTGTGTGCGCGTGCATGTGCGTGCGTTCGTGCGTGCACGCATGCGTGTGTGTGTACGCTCGTGTGTGTGTTTAAAAGAAAAATGAAAAGATGAATTGCTTTATCAACAGGTAGGAAGAAGACATTTACGAGGAGTGTTATGTGAAAACAGTGACAATAATAAATTGACAGCATCTGTCTTTAGTTTAAAAAAAAGGAGAAATGAATCTCAAGGACAGTAATATTGGCTTGATTAACAAAATCATGGAGAATTATTGATTGTGAATATGATTGCTGTGATTACTGAACAAAATGTCGAAACGAAAGACTGCTCAAAGTTTGAAATCATGCCAGAGAATGTTGCACTGAAACTGGAACACTAAGATCAAGTTTTATTGTTACCATGCTGTCATGTGATTCCCATGGTGACAGTTCAATAGTTTTTGAATGCCAGTGTGATTCTACAACAAGAATTAGAGTTCGGAGAAGTCTTGTTAGATTATTCATGATGGAATGAGTAGAAAGAAACTCGTGGAAAGCGTGGCAGCAGAGAGTCCTCAGAAGAGAAGCCCCCTTCAAGCAAGTGTTTCGGCCCTTATCTCCTGACACTCTAGGGGGGTTGGGCACACCCGGTTCATGACTCCGGATGTCCCTCGCTGCCCCTTTTTTTCCATCTTGGGACGAGTCATGAGAAATATATGAGTGAACAGTTTGTGAGTTGAGTATACGGCAGGAAACAAAATGCAAAGTGGTTTCTGCTCAGATATTTACTGCTGTCTGTTCAAGACACTACTCATTACATGACAGGTAGAAACAATCCTTCCTGTAAGGACATCCTACATTGAACAAACTTTTAGGTTTTCCAGTTTGTAATCTTGACATTTTTGTCTGTGTCGTTAATTGCTTTATTTTCTGAGTGAGATTTGTGAAGCTCGCATATTCTAGGTTCGCCCCAAAACGAAGATGGCCTATCATGTTTTTGGAAACGTTTGGTCTGTGCAAACAGAAGTGACCATTTGACAGTTCTTTATAGTGGAATGTGATTTGTGACCAAACAGAAGTGACCATTTGACAGTTCTGTATAGTGGAAATTGATTTGTGATCTAACAGAAGTAACCATTTGACAGTTTTTCATAGTGGAAATTCATTTGTGATCTAACAGAAGTAACCATTTGACAGTTCTTTACAGTGGAAATTCATTTTTGATCAAACAGAAGTAATCATTTGATAGTTTGTTAAGTGGAAACTGATCTGTGACCAAACAGAAGTAACCATCGGACAGTTCTTTATAGTGGAAATTGATTTGTGACGAAACAGAAGTAACCAACCGGACAGTTCTTTATAGTGGAAATTGATCTGTGACCAAACAGAAGTCACCATTTGACGGTTCTGTACAATAGAAATTCATTTGTGACCATTCTGCTGAGTAAATCAGTGAAGGAAATCAGTTTGTGATCGGTTGACTCAGTTGACCAAAATTTCCATGCCAGATACTTGATGAAACATTTGCATTCAGTATAGCCAAAATATTCAAGTTCACTATGCTTTAAAAATAAATAAGTTCAATTTTGGAGAGGGGCTGCTAAAATCAACTGAACTGTGTATTCAGAACAGTTATGT
The DNA here is from genome assembly GCA_018398815.1 of Conus ventricosus. NCBI lineage: Eukaryota > Metazoa > Mollusca > Gastropoda > Neogastropoda > Conidae > Conus > Conus ventricosus. The sequence continues at coordinate 90,804,063 of CM031610.1, forward strand.
AGAAACGTGTGCAGTATTTCACAGATTGTGTTGCCTCCCTGGAGGAGAGATCATTCCAACTTTGACAAAAGAGTTTGTCAGTTTGTTGTGAACTCAGTTGTGGATCGCGGTCTTCAGTTAAGAGATATGCTGGAGGTTGTCATACTTTGCGATTTACATTTATGAACCAGTGATCTGTTCAGATAAGAACGGCCTGTAATGGACACACACGCACACACACACACACACACACACACACACACACACACAGACACACACACACACACAACCACACACACACACACACACACACACACACACACACACACACACACACACACACACACACACACACACACCACACACACACACACACACACCACACACACACACACACAACCACACACACACACACACACACACACACACACACACACACACACACACACACACACACACACACACACACACACACACACACACAACCACACACAATGAACCAATATTTTCTTATACTTACCTCATTAAACTTAGTCCTGCATGGCCTGAGCTATGCCCCAACCGATCAAAATACCCCAAACCAAAAATCTTACGAGAGAAGGGAGCTAAATCCATACCTCCAGTCACCTCAACTCTACTTTGACACACAAGTCACTTGTGACTTGAGAACACGCTTGTTTCTGCTGTTAGTTTTATTCCTTTCTTTCCGCAGCAAAAGAACACGCCCGCGTTTTGCTGTTTGTTTCATTCTATTTGCACTATAAACATATTGAACCCATCAAATGGCCTTACAAGGTCATTTTTGCCACTATTGGAATGAGTTTGCTATGCCTTCACAAGGTCACAATTTAAATAAATGTACAGAAAACATTGATGTGGCGGCTGCAATCAGACCTTCATCTCTAATGTCAATGGCCAGAAAACATTGATGTGGCGGCTGCACTCAGAACTTCATCTCTAATGTCAAGGACAGAAACCATTGATGTGGCGGCTGCACTCAGAACTTCATCTCTAATGTCAATGGACAGAAACCATTGATGTGGCAGCTGCACTCAGACCTTCATCTCTAATGTCAATGAACAGAAAACATTGATGTGGCGGTTGCACCCAGAACATCATCTCTAATGTCAATGGACAGAAACCATTGATGTGGCAGCTGCACTCAGACCTTCATCGCCAATGTCAATGGCCAGAAAACATTGATGTGGCGGCTGCACTCAGAACTTCATCTCTAATGTCAATGGACAGAAAACATTGATGTGGCAGCTGCACTCAGAACTTCATCTCAAATGTCAATGGACAGAAAACATTGATGTGGCGGCTGCACTCAGAACTTCATCTCTAATGTCAGTGTAGAGAAAACATTGATGTGGCAGCTGCACTCAGAACGTCATCTCCAATGTCAATGGACAGAAAACATTGATGTGGCGGCTGCACTCAGACCTTCATCTCTAATGTCAATGAACAGAAAACATTGATGTGGCAGCTGCACTCAGACCTTCATCTCTAATGTCAATGGACAGAAAACATTGATGTGGCGGTTGCACCCAGAACTTCATCTCTAATGTCAATGGACAAAAACATTGAAGTGGCAGCTGCACCCAGAACTTCATCTCTAATGTCAATGGACAGAAAACATTGATGTGGCGGCTGTACTCAGACCTTCATCTCTAATGTCAACGTACAGAAAACATTGATGTGGTAGCTGCACTCAGAACTTCATCTGCTGTTGTTCCATGCTGCCCTGTGGTTTCTGTTGCCTTGCTTTCTTTGGCCATGCCTTTGTCATCTGCTACTACAGCTCTAGCATTGTCCGTTGATGTTTGGTGTCTGCAGTTTGACATGCATGAGACTTGATCTTTCCGCAGGGAATGCTCCCCACTACAGCCCAGTAATGCTGGCGAACATATGAGTGTTTCAACTTGGAGACATATTTTCAGTTATGACTTGCTCATCAGTCTTTCAAGGTTTGAGTTCCACTTCCTACAGTCCTCAGGGTTTAGGTCGTGAGTTGTTCAGTGCTTCCAGCCTCACTGAATTACACTGAGTACCAAGGGCAGAGGGCAGCCAGGCCCTTTTCCGTTCCCACTGTTGCTTTTGTTCGGTGAGCACATGACAGTGAAGTTCGTATTGGTCAGGGATGGGCACATGACAGTGAATTTCGTATTGCTCAGGGATGGGCACATGACAGCCAGTTTCGTATTGGTCAGGGATGGGCACATGACAGTGAATTTCGTATTGTTAAGGGATGGGCACATGACAGTGAATTTCGTATTGGTCAGGGATGGGCACATGACAGTGAATTTTGTATTGGTTCGGGATGGGCACATGACAGTGAATTTCATATTAGTCAGGGATGGGCACGTGACAGTCAATTTCGTATTGGTCAGGGATGGGCACATGACAGTCAATTTCGTATTGGTCAGGGATGTGCACATGACAGTGAATTTCGTATTGGTCAGGGATGGGCACATGACAGTGAATTTCGTATCGGTCAGGGATGGGCACATGACAGTGAATTTCGTATCGGTCAGGGATGGGCACATGACAGTGAATTTCGTGTTGGTCAGGGATGGGCACATGACAGTGAATTTCGTATTGGTCAGGGATGGGCACATGACAGTGAATTTCGTATTGGTCAGGGATGGCACATGACAGTGAATTTCGTATTGGTCAGGGATGGGCACATGACAGTCAATTTCGTATTGGTCAGGGATGGGCACATGACAGTGAATTTCGTATTGGTCAGGGATGGGCACATGACAGTGAATTTCATATTGTCAGGGATGTGCGCATGACAGTGAATTTCGTATTGGTCAGGGATGGGCACATGACAGTGAATTTCGTATTGGTCAGGGATGGGCACATGACAGTGAATTCGTGCTGGTCAGGGATGGGCACATGACAGTGAATTTCGTATTGGTCAGGGATGGGCACATGACAGTGAATTTCGTATTGGTCAGGGATGGGCACATGACAGTGAATTTCATATTGTCAGGGATGTGCACATGACAGTGAATTTCGTATTGGTCAGGGATGGGCACATGACAGTGAATTTCATATTGTCAGGGATGGGCACATGACAGTGAATTTCGTATTGGTCAGGGATGGCTTTGTTCTCCCATCAAGGTGAGGTCCCAGGTGAAGAATAGAGTGGTAGCCAGCCCCCTTTCCCTTCCCACTTGTTGCTTTTGTCCGAGTATATGACAGTGTGTTGAGTGTTTGGAAGGCTTTGTGATTGGTCAGTGATGGTTTTGTTCTGCTATGAAGCTGATGTTCTAGCTGACGTATAGAGTGGTGGACCACCAGTGGAGGAGATGGTAACAAAGGCTCATCCCCCCACCCCCTCCTCCCTCCCTCCCCTGTCTCAGTCAGCTGGGAGGACAGGATGAGCACAGAGAAGACCGACTATAATCGTCAGGACTGGGTTATGTCCCTTGTGAGTCAGGACTGGGTTATGTCCCTTGTGAGTCAGGACTGGGTTATGTTCCTTGTGAGTCAGGACTGGATTATGTTCCTTGTGAGTCAGGACTGGGTTAGGCCTGGGTTATGTTCCTTGTGAGTCAGGACTGGGTTATGTTCCTTGTGAGTCAGGACTGGGTTATGTCCCTTGTGAGTCAGGACTGGGTTATGTTCCTTGTGAGTCAGGACTTGGTTATGTTCCTTGTGAGTCAGGACTGGGTTATGTCCCTTGTGAGTCAGGACTGGGTTATGTTCCTTGTGAGTCAGGACTGGGTTATGTTCCTTGTGAGTCAGGAAGTGAGGAAATTTCGACCAGTCAGCGGATGAATGTGTTGATGCATTAGATGAGTATGATTAACTTCCCCTGATCAAAGCTCTGAATCCAGACTTGCTGGCACCACTGTTGGCTGTGAACCTTGAAAGTTTCTTGGCAGAGGACAGAGTCCGGTTGTCCGTCCGCTCAGCTGTGGTGCAGCATGAGAAACTCTGAAGTCAGACTCCAGACCGTCAGCTAATGGATTAGAGAGGTCACCAGACAGGCTTGGTCTTATGGACAGAGACCTATCCCCATCCTTCCCTCACCCCCCCCCCCCCCCCATTACCTCAGAGTGGATTTAAAGACACAGAGCTGCTCAGTGTTTCCCTTATGGCGATGCATGCTACAATGTCGTCAGCACTGCTGCACTTTCTGATGAAAGGCTACGCCACAAAAACTCCTTTTACAGCTTAAGGCAACCTGACAGAAGTAAGACAACGTAGATCTCTAGACTGTTGTCTTTCTTCAAAAAGAAATGGCCATGTTCAGTTTGGAGAGAGAAAAAAAAACACAGGAAAAAGACACGAATAATAATTGCAATTTTGCTGCTTTATCGATTGCTTTTATTGTTGGCCATTTTGATTTTTGCAGATCGATTCAAAATCATGTAATAACCAGTGAGACGTAAGTCTTCTTTCTCTGCCATCATGTCATGCGTTCAACAAAATGTGAGTAGTAGGATTAGGGCCTTCTCACCCCTTAAAAGTGGAGCAGGGAGGGGAGCAGGAGTTCACGACAGCGCTTAAGGGGCCGAATCATATGACAGAGGATCCTCGCTGATGACATCGTGAGATCAATGTGACTTCCCTATTGATAGACCCTACAGGCGATTGCATCGCGCTGGTGCAATCAGCTGTAAAAAACGTAAGACTGGTTATAGCGACTCGTGTTGTTTTGTTTTTGTTTAGGCCCTCTCCCAAGGGTGACAACACACCAACACATGATGAAAAAAGGCAGTCAGCTCCCTTGAAAGGCCCAAAGTTTAACCGCTACATCCTTACTATCTGATCATGACTGACTCTTTAGACTGGTTCATTAATAGTTAAAGAATAAGATTTGGGGCTAGATCTTCACTGAATCTTGAATGAAAACGCCTTAGGGGCGAAGGATATGACATACGATCCTCGCTGAATGCATCGTGAGATCGATATGTGCTCGCTATTAAGGACCCTAAGGATGATGAAAACGCATGCACGATAAATTAATACGCCTGTCTGTCAACTTATAAAAAAGCTGAATGTTTTCTAAACCATCGAACTGTATAATTGAATCTGGAAGGCTATATCAACGTATTTGCGTGTGTCACGACCGACCCCTGGAGGTCTGCCCTGACAGGATCGGTCTAGATGGGAGTGAAGGGAGTGACTGACCTCACACGCCCCCGCAAGAGCCCACACAAGAAAGATACGATACAACACCCCATTTATTCACATCAACACACACAATCACAAATAAATATTTCAACACACGCACCATGCACAATCACAATCAAGCATTCCAACACACACAACATGCACAATCACAACAAGCATTTCAATACACGACATACACAATCACAATCAAGCATTTCAACACATATGACATACACACAATTATAAAATAAACATTTCCAGCACCCATCCCTTTTCAGGTCAAGTAGTGCCCCCACACCCCTGCCTCTCCAAAGTCTAATGGGAGCACCCTGTCGCACTAGGTGCTCCAAACCGGGTCGGTTCTTGAAGAGAGTCGTTCAAGGCCGACACCCTTGACACACACAAACAGACGGTGGAGAGCGCGTCCCAGGGAACGGGCGTTGTCGCTGGAGGCCCTGGACGGGGGTCAGGACAGTCCAGCCAAGTCCACGGGCCTTTCCACCATACGCGGTCCCAACCAGTGCGTGACCCCAACCAGTGCGCGGCACCAACCAGTGCGCGGTCCCAACCAGTGTGTGGCACCAACCAATGCGCGGTCCCAATCAGTGCGTGGCACCAACCAGTGCGCGGTCCCAACCAGTGCGCGGTCCCAACCAGTGCGCGGTCCCAACCAGTGCGTGGCACCAACCAGTGCGCGGTCCCAACCAGTGCGTGGCACCAACCAGTGCGCGGTCCCAACCAGTGCGTGGCCCCAACCAGTGCGTGGCACCAACCAGTCCAAGCTCTGGGTGAAGCCCCCGGGAGGAGGGTAAAGGTAACTGGGAGGAAAGAAGAGAGGAGGGAAGGGTACTGGAACCCCGCAGTCAGTACAGTCTGACCCATGCTGTTAAATCCTAACAGCCACTCGCATGATGGGCGAGGGGAGGTCTACTAAATACACCAACAACACCAGCTCAACACAGACCTGAGCATAACACAGCAAACCAACCCCAATCAGGAATATTCCTTAAAGTCTTCTCACACGAAGCAGGTAAGAGACTGCATTAAATTAACAGGCTATAAAACAAATATGAATTATCTTCATCCTTCTCTCACTCACGTTTAACATTTTCCTTTCTTAGGAAATGAACCAACACAGCAACCATCGCTTTATAACTGCCCCACATTTGCAAATAATAATTCAATGGCATAATTATCACATTTTATAGCCACATTTCAAAATAACACAAATCTCCAACCATGCATCCAAACGACAAATCATGCGTACGCACGCTCGCGAACATAAAACTCGTTCTCCTTGCACACACAAACAGACGGTGGCCGAAGAATAAGAGTCCGGCGAATGTGACAGGGGCGGACGAGCGAGACCAAGCAAGTACCAACCCTGAATCACCAGGTTCTCTCCCATCCCCACCGACTACCGCATCACCAGATGCATAAACAGGAGAAAGAATTTTGGATATAATTTAGAATGGCCAGGTTAAAGATTGAATTAACCAGAGAAAAGGTCTCAAACAATATTTCTTTTACAATTTTGAAAACAAAAAAGAACATTGCGCAAAAGAGAAGAATAAGCCGGCTAACAACAAAAAAACCAAAACAAACAAACCACGAAACTGATGCTTACCAGCTACCCGTGGGTGACCCAGAAGAGGCGGGTCAAACGACTCTCTCTGCCCTCTGTCCAGTCGAGAGGACAGCAGTGCAGATGCGGAAAAAAGATGAAGTGATGTCCCTCTCCTACAGGCCGACTGTAGGAATGAAGGTACCGACTGTACCTTCGACGATAAGGTGAAGAACCAGGACCGGAGCAGGCGCTCCCAGAGACATCTTCCGCTCGAGTGAAGAGAAAACCTGCCTAAGCGATGGCGGCCAACATGCCACGCTACGTCACAGAGTGAGCATACCTCAAACTAAAAGAAATGAAGCACGTGCGACAGGTGAAAAGACAGGCGAGAGGCCGACAGACAGCAAGTTCGAGAGGAAGGTACCAGCCACCCGTGAACCTGCAGGATGAATTGCACGGGCAGTGGAATTAAGAGAGAAGAGAGAGAGAGAGAGAGAGAGAGAGAGAGAGAGAGAGAGAGAAAGCAAACCTAACCTGAGCTGAACTGCACCAAGGTGCAACCGCACCACAAGCCACACCAAGGGACGGACACGCGACAACAACAACGACAATAAACAAATGAACAATTGCACCACCCCAGATGGGCCAACCGTCGTAGGCCTCGTGACAAACTCGTGACAAACCCCCCTTCTAAAAGTATCTTTTTCTCTGAGATACAGTGCTCCTTTGAACCTTGACGCATGTGCAAATTCACAACATGGGACCGAACCCAACCCTCTGTGATCGACAGAGTACGATAAATCCAATACAAACATTCCACGATAGAATTACACAGGGAGATACATAATACTACATTTATCAAACAACTAAGCAAATCTTCCAACAATGAACGTAGCAATCCGAACCATTGATGATTCACTACCGTTAACACCACTGAAGCGAAAACTGTCACTACACCTGATACAGAGACCAATAAGGGGACATAACCCTGGTTGAGGGGAAGTGTCCCTCTGACTGATTTCTAAATGTGCTGACTACGGAGCTCGGCTGAGATAGTCAGCATCCGTATTGCTGGAACCCTTGATATGGCGAAAAGTGAACGCATGACTCTGCAGTTCCACTGCCTAACTCATGAGTCGACGACTGACTGGCCGGATCCGGTCCAGCACGGAGAGGATGATGATCGCTCTCCAGTACAAACTTCCGGCCGTACTTCTTCTTGGACACACCAGTGCGCGTCCAAATCTGCCGGAGAGCCACAGCAACAGTAGGGGCATCGATAGTCCTAGGCGGGACAACCTCTGGATATCGAGTCGCGTAGTCCACCACTACTAAAATGTAGCGGTGACCGCGATCGGATGGTGGATTAATGGGTCCCACCAGGTCAACCCCAACCTTGCTGAATGGCTCCCCAACCAGTGGCACCGACCCTAGGGAACACGCTTCAAGCGACCCTTAGGCGTTGTCCGTTGGCAGACATCGCAACTGCGGCAGTACTGCCTAACCTGTGAGTTCATCCCCGGCCAGAAGAAGTCCTGTCTTACTCGCTCGAGAGTCTGCTTTGAGCCCATATGACCTGCCATGGGTGAATCGTGGGCCTGCCGGAGAACAGATTCTCTCAGCTTTGGGGACAACTAGTTGCTTGGCCACACGATCTGCCTGAGTGGAAACCCTAAAGAGGATCCCCTTGTGGAGCTTGAAGCTCACCTTGGCATGTCGGGCAGACTGAGCGGGACGATCCACCAGTTGTCGCAGGCGTTGGACATCCAAGTCCCTGGCCTGAAGACGGACCATGGTAGCAGGATCGGCCCTGGCCAGAACCTCGTCAGAGATAGGCTGTAGAACGGGACGCAATTCCTGCTCCTGCTTCTTAGCTTTGGCGCGTGTGGTAACTCCCACACACGCCTGTACGGGCAGATCCGTAGACACGGACTGACTGCGTCCGTCCGCAAAGGTGATAGTATTCCCTATGAGAAGGGAATACATAGGTCGCTCCACCGCAATGGCCCACACTTCGCCAGAGAAATAGGGGTGGAGATAGAAATGAGTACAGAAGGACGGGTGGAGGTAAAACCAGCCTCCAACCCGCACACATCGTAACTGGCGCCTCGCTGAGCCTCAGGGGAAACCAAATCCTTATCCACAAAGATCGTTGATGCTCCCGAATCCCTGATGGTGTCGACCAAGGAAGAACCAACAACAGAAAGAAACACCGGGCACTCCGCACCTCCAGAAGCTGGACGGACCCCACGTTAGCCGAGAGGACACGAAACGCAAACTACCCCATGACTACCGGCGGCTTTAGGGCAATTTCTCCCCTCCTTCCCCCCCTTTCCTAATGTGGCCGTGGGACCGACCACAAAGAAAACAACAATCGGGGTTCTTCAATCCCCGATGAACTCTGCCTGCCTGTTCAACCCGCTAGCCGTCGTCGGCGCCTTATTGCCACTAAATCCTGTGGGGTCTTCCTGATCCGTGTCTGAGCGATGCCCATACGCGCTAACGGGCCTCAGCAAACACCTCACATATGAATAGCCGCCGCGAAATCCTGAGTGCCTGGTCTCGCCTATACGGATCCTCAACCTCTGGACACAGTTTGTGGAGCTTTCAATGAGAATCACTCCTCCAGCTCCAGCTAGCTTAGCCAATCGACCCAGTAACCCTAGCGTTTTGCGCAGCCTATCTCCCAAACTGCAACGAAGGTCTCGTCCGTATTCTCTTCAAAAATTGGACCTGAACTCTCCTGTACTCTCTGGGGTAGAGGTGGAAAACGCTTACTCAGAGCCACTGGCATGTCATCATAAGACGCGCCGTCATTTAATGAGCCACACACTCCAAGCAGCACAGACAATCCAAAAAAAATGCATGCCTTTAGATCCTCAGACAATTGGTATGACTAGCCCACTTTGTCCAACATCTCGAAGAACATATCAATGTCCTCACTAGTCTGAACTCTGGAAGCTTAATTTTGGGACTCTATCTCTATCACTTGCCTGTCGATTAACCCCCTGATTTACAGATTGCGGGAGACGCGAAAGAAGTTTTTCCATATCTTCCCTAAGCAGGCCTCCATCCTATCTAGTTCTTCCCTACGGAGGATTCCGCCTGGCACATCCTCTCAATCGCAACATAGGCCTCTTCCCCAACGCAATTTCCTGTCTGTCAGTCTCCTCTCTGCGCAAAAGCCTCTATCCTATCCCAGCTCTTTCCCTCCACAGAGCAGCCTCTTTCCCTACCAGAGTGTCAGCCTACACCTCATCCCTACGCCAGGGCTTCCTCTTCCCTACCCGAGTTTCCTCTTCCCTACCATAGGGCTTCCTGCATGGCACATCCTCTGTCGCTGTCGCTCCAAAAACATCCGGACGGAACGATATCCTGGCAGGATTCACCACTCGCCGACACGAGGATGACCCCGTCTGACCCGTCCCCTTGGGTCTCGACTTTCCATGAGGAAAGTCGTCCCCGCGTACTCTTACGAGGGGAAGCATGGAGAAGAGAGGGCTTTGGTTTTGCGACTCAACAGAAGCCCTACAACAGTTCTTGGCTATACTCTAACGCTTCGACCGGGAAGTGCCATCGGGAGTCTCAGCAGAAGATCCCCTAGCAAGAAGTAGTAAAGTACTCGCTGGACTATCGACTGACACACTGGAATAAGTAGAAGCACCATAGTCGATGTACTGGTACTATAGTAGGACCTTACATTTGAACACCTTTCGTCCGACGCACGCTCGCCATACACCCAGCACCTGGAACGTTGCATGACAACTATATCCTAATATCCTACGTTCTCAAATACAGGGGAAAGACAATTCCACTTAAAAAACGCGATATTTTAAGTGTGGTGTGTGTGTGTGTGTGTGTGTGGTGTTGTGTGTGTGTGTTTGTGTGTGTGTTGTGTTTGTTGTGTGTGTGTGCGTTTTTTGTGTTGAATTTCCGGCTGCTCCCACTCTGGCACACCGCCTCCACAACACGAGCAACAGTGCGGTGGGGCTCACCGACAATAAGGGGAAATGTCAGCAGCTCCCACTCTGGCAACACCGCGCTCCACAACACGAGCAACAGTGCATGGCTCACCCAACAATGAGGAAATGTCCACTGCCTCCCACTCTGGCACACGCGCTCCACACAAACACGAGCAACAGTGCGTGGGGGCCTCACCGAACAAAAAAAACAAAAAAACAGAAGAATCCGAGAAAGGCAAAAGTGTTACTACGTTCCGATACACCACCTGTACTCAACAACCACCCGTTAAGAAAACTATTAACCGCAAAACAGGAAAGGCATACTGAGCGCAACAAGGCAAGTCCTAACGCCGGACCTGCGTGAGGCACACGGCGGAAAGAGGTCTGGACCGGTTCGATCCCCCTTCGTCTCGACTCGACTCCCCAGTCACACGGAATGTTCTTCAGGCCCACCAGAAGAGACTCCCTAACACTAGAGTCACCCAGCCAACCACCCACAAACAACCACCAACAAACTAACTAAACTATACAAAACAGACAGAAAACCCCCTGAACAGGTACTCCGCGAAACGAGAGAGACAGTCAAGCCCTTCACATCCCGGACGAGCCCCCACAATTGATCACAACGACCCCTGAGGTCTGCCCTTACAGGATCGGTCAGATGGGAGTGAAGGAGTGACTGACCTCACACGCCCCGCAAGAGCCCACAGACAAGAAAAAGATTACGATACAACACCCCATTATTCACATCAACACACACAATCACAAAAAATATTTTCAACACACGCACTTGCACAATCACAATCAAGCATTCCAACACACACAAACATGCACAATCACAATCAAGCATTCAATACACGACATACACAATCACAATCAAGCATTTCAACACATATAACATATACACAATTGAAATAAGACAGTTCCAGCAACCCATCCCTTTTTCAGTCAAGTAGTGCCCCCACACCCCTGCCTCTCAAAGTCTAATGGAGCAACCCTGTCGCCACTAGGTGCGCCAAACGGGTCGAGTTTCTTGAAGAGAGTCGTTCAAGGCGACACCCTTGACACACACAAACAGACGGAGGGAAGCGCGTCCCAGGAACGGGGCCTTGTCGCTGGAGGCCCTGGACGGGGTCAGGACAGACCCAACCAAGTCCCGCCTTTCCACCATACCGGTCCCAACCAGTGCGTGACCCCAACCAGTGCCGGCACCAACCAGTGCGCGGTCCCAACCAGTGCGTGGCACCAACCAATGCGCGGTCCCAATCAGTGTGTGGCACCAACCAGTGCGCGGGTCCCAACCATGCGAGGTCCCAACCAGTGCGTGGTCCCAACCATGTGCGTGGCACCAACCAGTGCGCGCCCAAACCAGTGTGTGGCCCCAACCAGTGCGGGGCACCAACCAGCCCAAGCTCCGGGTGAAGCCCCCGGGAGGAGGGAAAAGGTAACGGGAGAAAGAAGAGAGGAGGAAGGGTACTGGACCCCCCGCAGTCAGTACGGGTCTGACCCATGCTGTTAAACCCTAACAGCCACTCGCATGATGGGCGAGGGGGGTCTACTAAATACACCAACAACACCCTCAACACAGACCTGAGCAAAACACCAGCAAACCAACCCAAATCAGGAATATTCGTTAAAGTCTTCTCAACACGAAGCAGGTAAGAGACTGCATTAAATTAACAGGTTTATAAAACAAATATGAATTATCTTCATCCTTCTCTCACTCACGTTTAACATTTCCTTCTTAGAAATAACCAACACAGCAACCATGCTTTATAACTGCCACCACATTTGCAAATAAAATTCAATGGCATAATTTCACATTTTATAGCCACATTTCAAAAAAACACAAATCTCCAAACCCCACATCCAACGACAAATCATGCGTACGCACGCTCGCGAACATAAAACTCGTTCTCCTTCACACACAAACAGACGGTGGCCGAAGAATAAGAGTCCGGCGAATGTACAGGGGCGGACCCAGCGAGACCAAGCAAGTACCAACCCTGAATCACCAGGTTCTCTCCCATCCCCACCGACTACCGCATCACCAGATGCATAAACAGGAAAAGAATTTGGATATAATTTAGAATGGCCAGGTTAAAGATTGAATTAACCAAGAAAGGTCTCAAACAATATTTCTTTTACAATTTTGAAACAAAAAAGAACATTGCGCAAAAGAAGAGAATAAGCCGGCTAACAACAAAAAAACCAAAACAAACAACCCCCGAAACTGATGCTTACCACTACCCGTGGTGACCCAGAAAGGCGGTCAAACGACTCTCTCTGCCCTCTGTCCAGTCGGGGGAAAAGCAGCGCAGATGCGGAAAAAGATGAAGTGATGTCCCCTCCTACAGCCGACTGTAGGAATGAAGGTAAACCCACTGTACCTTCGACGATAAGGTGAAAAACCAGGACCGGGCAGGCGCTCCCAAGAACACTTCCGCTCGAGTGAAGAGAAAACCTGCCTAAGCGATGGCGGCCAACATGCCACCTACGTCACAGAGTGAGCATTTCCTCAAACTAAAAGAAATGAAGCACTGCGACAGGGGAAAAGACAGGCGAGAGCCGACAGACAGCAAGTTCGAGAGGAAGGTACCAGCCACCCGTGAACCTGCAGGATGAATTGCACGGGCAGTGGAATTAGAGAGAGAGAGAGAGAGAGAAAGCAAACCTAACCTGAGCTGAACTACACCAAGGTGCAACCGCACCACAAGCCACACCAAGGGACGGACACGCGACAACAACAACGACAATAAACAAATGAACAATTCCACCACCCCAGAGGGGCCAACCGTTGTAGGCCTCGTGACAAACTCGTGACAGCGTGTCAAAAACAAGAAAAAATCATGGTGCATCAGAGCATCGTAATATTAGTGGAAATGACATCTTTTCCCCGGTCCGCTGATCGTTCGAGCTATAAAACGGACTAATGTTAAACCAAAAACTAATTTTAACTTTAGTCAGTCTTACAGAACGAAGGACCATCCAGGAAAGACCACGAGGAGGTGGAGGACTGTTTCCCATAAAAATAATGATTAAACAGCACACTCTGATACAAGAAGAAATAAACGACTATTAGAACACTCATCAAGACCACAATCACGTTGGAACGCTATCATACAAATAAAGAAGCTACTGGGGAGGGTTCCACGAAACAAAAGTCTATACAGGCGTAGGAAAAGTTGTGACACCGTCAGAAGCGAGAACTCGTTTAATGTAAAAAAAAGGAAAGGAATTGCGGGTTTGAGCGTACGTAAATATAGATTTTCCGTCCGTTCTGAACCCTATGTTTTTTCCACTCCCACTCTCTTGCGTTTGAAGAACCTTTTGGTAGGTTTCCTTGGTGAAGGCATTGTGTTTTTTACTCAACCCTTTACAGCTGAATTTGGTTTGTTCTTTCCCAGAACAGAAATAGGTTTTAGAACAGAGCCCACAAAGAAATTCCCGTATATTCGACTTTGAACAAGCCGGTGTCCGTTTGTCATATTTGGCACGTGCCAGGCAATCGGCGCACTGTTTGGGGTCCCACGCGCGCTCGGCGTTGTAACCAGTTTGAAAGAGTGAAACGTGTTGTTGACAAGTTTGACTCGGAAACCACCGATTGTACTCCACGAAAAACTGCTGTCGCATGGAGGGTCGTACGACTTGGTCCAACCTTGGACGACTGAGTGCCATGTACAGCGAATCCGTATCCATCTCCAAAAGTTGAACATCTGATCTGTTGACAAATTTGTCCAAACAATCATAATAAAACTGCAACATTCGCAACTTGCATATTGGTAGACGAAATAGCCAATCTGGATCAGGAGTGCTCAGTTGATCTTTTTGTTGTTGCTCATTTCCACTTCTACAGTGTTTTTGAAACCGACCTTCATTGACGAGTTTGGGGGCTTGATCCACGGTGACATAATGAATGTCTCGGTGTTTTGGCGATGTTAGTCAGCGTTTTACCATAGGCACTGTTGCCTAGCAAGTTGAAGGTTTCAGCCAAAATAGTCTGCGATGAATCCTTATCACCCTGTCTGCGTGCGTCAGACACCCGTTCACCAACTTCCTTGAAACACGGGTTGGGTGTGTACTCAATGACTAATGTGATGTTGTTCACAACAACACCATGTTCCAAGTACCACTTGAGTAATGTGTGTATGTGTGTGTGTGTGTTTGTATCGATTCTGACACATCACTTGATGTGTATGAGTTAGCAGTAACAGTTAAATCATACAAATCAATATATGGTGGGGTTTCGGCTGAGTCAAGGGACGCAATCGCCTTGAAGTATAGTGTGTTAGGTTGGGTGCTTCACCCATAGCAAGGTCATTTCCGGCAAGCGACTAAGGGAAGCAACCGTCTCCGATCTTTACTTTCCTTTTACCGAGAGTGTAACAAACCTTAGCCAACGTTGACACATTTTTCCTGTCATTATCGTGGGGACCGATCAATAACACTAAATCAAGGGAGGCTAGAGGGGGGTTAGCACCTGACGTTTAATACCGCCTCTGTCACGAGTTTGTCACGAGGCCTACGACGATTGAACCATTTAGGGTGGTGGAATTGTTCATTGTTTATTGATATAGTTGTCATGGCAACGTCCGTGCTGTGGTATGGCGACGCGTGCGTCGAAGAAGAAAGGTATTCAAAATGTAGTCCCTACTATTAGTACCAGTACTTCGACTACAGTCACTTCTACTTATTCCAGTGCTGTAGCAGATAGTCCAGTGAGTACTTTTACTACTTCTTCGCTAGGGATCTTCCTGTTGAGACCCCGACTGGCACTTCCGCTCGAAAGCGTCAGAGTATAGAGAAGCAACTGTGGGCTTCTGTTGAGTCCAGAAACCAAGCCTCTCTCTCATGCTTCCCTCGTAAGGATACCGCCAGGAGACCTCAGGAAT
>CM031610.1:90821765-90846765 GCA_018398815.1 Conus ventricosus
AGACCCCGAAATTTTCTAAAACTTTTTTTGGGTTTCCACAAAGGTCAACTTATTTTTAAATTACTGCAAACCCTGAAACCTGGCAAAAAAAAAGGGCAGACTGCATTTTACCCTGGCTATACTACATGACACAAGGCAACGTATTTATCCGGCAGACGATCTCACAGTCACGAGGTCAATTATTTTATCCTGGCAATCTGACATGACACGAGGTCAGACTGATTTTTCCTGGTGAAAATTGACATGACACAGAGGTCAACGTTTTTACCTGGCTGAAAATTGACTGCCCACAAGGTCAGACTGTATTTTATCCTGGAAATTTGCCCTGACACAGAGGTCAGACTGTTTTTTTATCCTGGTGATAATCTGATTGACACAGAGGCCCAGACTGATTTGACCCCGGCAGAAAATCTGAATGTCACAGGGGCCCCAACTGAATTTTTTTTTATCCGCAGACAATCTGACATGTCCAGGGGTCAGACTGTATTTTACCCTGGAGAAAACCGATATGCACAGAGGTCAGACTGTTTTTTATTTGATCCGGCAGACAATCTGACTGTCACGAGGCAGACTGTTTTAATCCTAGAAACAATCTACTGTCACAGAGGTCAGACTGTATTTTCCGGGCGAAATCTGTCATGTCAAGAGGTCAGACTGTATTTTACCCTGGCTGACGACAGACAACGAGAAAAATGATGGGTGGAGCCGTCCCATGTCTTCCCCTTTTTTTTAAAACAATTAACCTCTACCCCCCTCCCAACCCCTCCTTTTCCCGTCTTTACCCCCGGCCCTCCTTCCCCTTCCAACCCTGGCACATTTCCCCCCCCTCACTGTCCAGGGCACAGCTGAAGGGAAAGATTTGACGGCTTGGTCGGTCCCTGCGGGGAACATGTTCACCGCAGTACATTCTATGACCATCCGGGTGCTTGAATGACGCAGGTCTTGGGGGGCCATGCAGATAACATGTTCACCCTCAGTACATTTAGTAGACCATCCCGGTGCTTGATATACGTCGTGTCATTTGGGGGTGCCGCGCAGGGAAAAAATGTTCGCCGTCAGTACATTCAGTATACCATCCCGTGTGTTGATTCGTCTTTTCATGGGGGTGCCCGCAGATAACATGTTCCTGTCAGTACTTCATTACCATCCTGTGTGCTTTATATACGTCAGGGCATTGGGTGCCGTTTCAGGGGAAAAGTTTACCCCTACATTCAGTATGAATGATCCTGGAGGCTGAATACCGGGCAACAAAGAGAAGTGGCGAGTGTGTGCGGTGTGGCGCTTGGGTGCGTTGCTGTGCGTTTCGTGCGTGCGCGTTGGAGAGAGAGAGAGAGAAAAAGAGAAGGAAGAGAGAGGGGGTGTGTGTGTTGGTGTGGGGTGTGTGTGTGTGTTGTGTGTGTCGTTCTTGTGTGTGGCGCGCGCGCGCGTGTGTGTGTTCGTGTGTGTGCGTGTGCGGTGTGGCGTGTGGTGCATGCACAGCGCGCGATCTCTATGTTATGTGTTTTTTGCGGAATGTGTCACCTTTCAGTTGCCCTACAGAACACATTTGCCCCCCCCCCCCCCCCCCCCCCCCACCACCTCTCCCACTACTCCTCGCTCATGTCACCCTAACTTCCTCTTCTCCCAAAAACACTTCCCCCGTTTCCCTCCCCTTCTTTTTTCCCTTCTCCTCCCCCCCCCCCCTCCTCCCCCCCCCCCCCCCCCCCCCCCCCCCCCCCCCCACCCCCTCCCCCCCCCCCCCCCCCCCCCCCCCCCCCACTTTTCCCCCCCCCCCCCCCCCCCCCCCCCCCCCCCCCCCCCCCCCCCCCCCCCCCCACCCCCCCCCCCCCCCCCCCCCCCCCCCCCCCCCCCCCCCACCTCTCCCACACTCCTCGCTCATGTCACCCAAACTTCCTCTTTGGGCCCAAAGAAAATTCCCCCCCGTTTCCCCCCCCCTTATTTTCCCCTTCCATTCCTCACCCCCCCCCCCCCCTCCCCCCCCCTTCCCCCCCCCCCCCCCACCTCTCCCACTACCCCTCGCCCCTGCCCCCCCAAACTTCCTCTTGGGTCCCAAAGACACTTGCTCCCCTTTTTCCCCCCCTTACTTTCCCCCTTCCATTCCTCACCCCCCCCCCCCCCCCTCCTCTCCCAAAAAACAACAAAATCAAAGAGAGGAGCAAACAAAAACTTTTTTTTTATACCTCGGCTTTTTTCATTCCGACATCCCCTCCACATTTTTTGATGCCAGACTTTTTACGAGCATCCTGCTATAAACTGCCGGGTGCCGCCTAGCAGTGTGGATGTTTTTTTGATGGGGATCCCGCCATCAGGGACCACCAAGCAAAAGGGGCAACAGAGAGACAGGGGGATGGGGAGGGGGGGGGAAGGGGGGGACGCCAGCCGTCGGTGTAAATCAAAGTTCAGATTTTCCCTCCCGGGCGGGCCAAGACCGTTGTCCTCATTGCACGGAGAATGGGTTTCCAAGGGGTTTTTAATGGTTTCAATTCATTTTCCGGGTTACAAACGAGTCCAGCACAAAAGGGGCCTACACAGCGTGCCCAAATTTTGGAAGAAGAGAAATCCCCCCCCAACAAGGGCAAAGAAATTACACACACACACACAAAACACACACACACACAACACACACAAAACCCCACAGATTTATAATTCCTAAAATAGAAAAAAAAAAACAACCAATAATGCAAAACCCTTAAGACAGCCCAAAAGGGGCTGTGCCCCGAGCACCAGCCTTTGGGCTCGTTTTTTTTAAAGTTAAAATTTAAAAAGTATTTTTTTAAAAAAATAAACCCAAAAATTTTTTGAATGCAATGAAGAATACAGAAGAAAAGGGAGTACCCAGAAAACAGCGGGAAACCCAAGTCTGTGCCCCTTTCCAGGGGAAAATTTGCCCTGGGCCTTTGGTTTTTCCCAAATCCCCATCTGTCCCCCCCTTTGGTTCCCCAAACCCCCCAAACCCGTCTCCCCTTTGGTTGCCCAAATCCCATCTGTCCCCCCTTTTGGGTTGCCCCAAACCCCAAATCTGTCCCCCCTTTGGTTGCCCAAACCCCCATCTTTTCCCCCCTTTTGGGGTTGCCCAAATCCCATCTGTCCCCCCTTTTGGTTTTGGCCCAAATCCCATCTGTCTCCCCTTTGGTTCCCCAAAAACCCACGTCTCCCCTTTTGGGTTTGCCCAAAATCCCTCTTTTTCCTCCCCTTTGGTTGCCCAAATCCCATCTGCCCTCCCCTTTGGTTGCCCAAACCCCAAACGTTCCCCCCTTTTGGGTTGCCCAAATCCCATTTTGTTTCCCCTTTTGGGTTTTGCCCAAATCCCATCTTTTCCCCCCCTTTTTGGGTTCCCAAATCCCATCTTCCCCCCTTTGGGTTTTGCCCAAATCCCATCTGTCCCCCCCCTTTGGTTCCCCCAAACCCATCTGTCTCCCCTTTGGTTGCCCAAATCCCTCTTTCCCCCCCTTTGGGTTGCCCAAACCCCCATCTGTCCCCCTTTTGGTTGCCCCCAAACCCCATCTGTCTCCCCCCTTTGGTTCCCCCAAACCCCAAACTGCCCCCCCTTTTGGGGTTCCCCAAAAACCCCCACTGTCCCCCCTTTGGGTTTTGCCCAAATCCCATCTGCCCCCCCTTTTGGGTTGCCCAAACCCATCTGTCCCCCCCTTTGTTCCCAAAAACCCCATCTGTCTCCCCCTCGGGTTTGCCCAAATCCCATCTGTCCCCCCTGCTGCCCAAAACCCCTTTCTGGGGTCCCCTTTGCCCAAACCCCCATCTGGGGCCCCCCTTTTGGCCCAAACCATCCGCCCCTTTTTCCCCAAAATCCCATCCGTCTCCCCCTTTTGGGCCCAAATCCCACCCTTCCTCCCCCCTGTTGCCCAAATCCCTTTCCGCCCCCTTTTCCTTTTGGGCCCAAATCCCTTTCCGCCCTCCCCTTTTCCCCAAAAAATCCCATCTGTCTCTCCTGTTGCCCAAATCCCATCTGTCTCTCCTTTTGGGCCCAAACCCCATCTGTCTCTCCTGTTGCCCAAATCCCACTGTCCTCCTGTTCCCAAATCCCATCGTCTTTTCCTGTTGCCCAAATCCCATTTTTCCCCTTCTCCTGTTCCCCCCAAACCCCATCTGTCCCCCCACCCTGTTGCCCAAATCCCATCGGGTCCCCTCCTGTTGCCCAAATCCCATCTGTCCCTCCTTTGCCCAAATCCCCCCATCCTCTCCCCCCTTTTTCCCAAAAACCCCCATCTTCTCTCCGGGTTCCCAAAAATTTCGATGAATTAGCATCTACTTTTTTTGAATTGACAAAAACGGGGACAAAAAATTTTGGGGGGGGGCAAGTAGTTTATTTGTGGGAATGAATGAGGGGGGAAAGATTTCCCCTGTGTCCTACATTTACTTTTCCAACTGTAAAACCGTCTTTTGCAATGAGTTCTTTATCATCATCACACAATCTTTATTTTTATGGGTTTTTTATGATTTTTTTCATTTCATCATATTGAATAACTATTGGTGGAAATAAGTTTGATTTCCCAATCGTCTTTTTAAACAGATTCAATGAAAAAATCGCAAAAAAGAAGGAAAACGGAGCGAAAGGAAAATGCAGCGACAACGAGTTTCGCCCGGGAAAACACTTCTAAGGCAAGCCCAGACAAAACGTAAAACCATAAAAAAACGAAAGTGAAAAAAAAACAGTGACTTAGCTGTGCTTTTTTTAGTTTTTCCCGGGGAAATGGGGGGGGAAAGGGGGAAAGGAGGGGGGGGGTCCACATTGAAAAAACCCATGCGTTTTAAAGTCACGGGGGGGTTCCCATTTTTTTTTCACATCCCGGTGCGGGTTTAACCGGGGGGAAATCTACCAAGGGCAGTTAGTATTTCGGGGACAAAAGGTGAAAAACGAATTCAAGACGAACTATTTCTTCTGCGGGCGTAACGCCCTGACTCATCAACACCCAAAATCCTGACACCTCTCTCCTCTCTCTCCCCCTCTCCCCCCCTCTCCCTCTCTCTCCCCATCATGGCTTCCCCGTTTTCCCCTGAATCAAAAGGGGTCAGCCTACTTGAATATTTCCCCGACTGGGGAAGCCGGCCGCAAATGCTTCCTTTTTAGAAAAGAAAAAACCCCAATAATACCCAGGGATCATTTTCACACAGTTAAAACCCAAAAACCCAAACGTTTTAAAAACCCCTTTCCGGGTTTCCATTTTTCAAATACCCCGAACCCCCGCTGCCGGGCTTTTAGATTTCAGGGTGTAGAACTCATCCAACAGCCCATCTTTGCTTTATTTTTGCTCCCCCAAACAATTCCGGGTCTGCTGGAATCTCCAAACATTATACTCATGTGTGTATGAAACAAGGGGAGGGGGGGGGGGGGCTCAACTTTCAGCCACACCATGAATTCTGAGAACAATGCCATCGTGCCTGTATATGTATACTCCAAACATTCACATCCTTGATTTAGCGTGTCGCCTGCATGAATGGGACATTGTGGTTAGAGTTAACACCCTTGGTTAGGTAAACTCCATGATTGGAGGAAAACAATGAACAAGCCGAGAAGAGTTAGTGGTTAGGCTGTAAAGTGAATGAAAATGGAGATGGAAAACAAAAGCTTTGCGAGTCAAAATGACTTATCTACACTGTTACTTCCTTTCCTTTCTCTGACCACTCTCCTTTCATTCCCTCACTCACGCCCTACCCCCACCCCCACCCCCTATCCCAGCCCACGCATGACCCCTTCGTCTTATTTCTGTCTCCCACTTCCTCAACCTTTCCCAGAAAAAAAAAAGACAGTGTCTTGCCTAACGTTTCCGTTGACATTTTAGTTGATGCCAGACGTTTATGAGCTTCCCGGCCCCTATATTTGACGCCAGTGCTACTGTTTTTAATTGATGGGGGCTCTCCCCCTCCCCCCCTCTCCCACCTACCCCCCCCCCTCCCCTCCCCCTCTCCCCCCCCCTCTCCCACCTACCCCCCTCCCCTCCCCTCCCCCTCTCCCCATCAAAGCCAGCACGCGCCGTGCTCATGTCAGAAGACGGAACTATGAGACACAGGGCGCGCCACATGGTGGCGGCTAATTTCAGACTTCCTGCCGACAGACAGCAATCGTTGCCGTCACGACACGTGATTCTCGTTCCCCTGCTGTGCAGAAAGGGATGGAAGGGGAGAGAGTTCTGTTCTCACCCCAGCTATAGTCTCACTCACTGGCTTTCCGCATGTTAAACATGCTTGCTGGCGCGAGTTATGGTGATGATGATGATGACAATGACGACATTAACGATGATGACAATGACGATGATGATGATGACGACATCGACGACGATGATAATACTGATGACGATATTGACGATGACGACGACGATGATGATGATGACGGTGAGAATGGCGATAAAGATGATGACAATGATGAGGAGGAGGACAATGACAACAATGATGAGGATGAGGACAATGATGATCTTAAACATCAGTCTCTCTCTGGCACCTTGAATTGTTGTCATGTTATGAGTGAGAATCATTCCACTAACTTAGTGAAATAACAAGAAGAAAGGTGAGTTGTTATCATGTTATGAGTGAGAATCATTCCACTAATTTAGTGAAATAACAAGAAGAAAGGTGAGTTGTTATCATGTTATGAGTGAGAATCATTCCACTAATTTAGTGAAATAACAAGAAGAAAGGTGAGTTGTTATCATGTTATGAGTGAGAAAACATTCCACTAACTTAGTGAAATAACAAGAAGAAAGGTGAGTTGTTGTCATGTTATGAGTGAGAATCATTCCACTAACTTAGTGAAATAACAAGAAGAAAGGTGAGTTGTCATGTTAGAGTGAGAATCATTCCAATAACTTAGTGAAATAACAAGAAAGGTGAGTTGTTGTCATGTTATGAGTGAGAATCATTCCAATGACTTAGTGAAATAACAAGAAGAAAGGCGAGTTGTTGTCATGTTATGAGTGAGAATCATTCCAATGACTTAGTGAAATAAGAAGAAAGGCGAGTTGTTGTCATGTTATGAGTGAGAAATCATTCCAATGACTTAATGAAAACAAGAAGAAAGGCGAGTTGTTGTCATGTTATGAGTGAGAATCATTCCACTAACTTAGTGAAATAACAAGAAGAAAGGCGAGTTGTTGTCATGTTATGAGTGAGAATCATTCCAATGACTTAGTGAAATAAGAAGAAAGGCGAGTTGTTGTCATGTTATGAGTGAGAATCATTCCAATGACTTAGTGAAATAAGAAGAAAGGCGAGTTGTTGTCATGTTATGAGTGAGAATCATTCCAATGACTTAATGAAATAACAAGAAGAAAGGCGAGTTGTTGTCATGTTATGAGTGAGAATCATTCCACTAACTTAGTGAAATAACAAGAAGAAAGGCGAGTTGTTGTCATGTTATGAGTGAGAATCATTCCAATGACTTAATGAAATAACAAGAAGAAAGGCGAGTTGTCATGTTATGAGTGAGAATCATTCCAATGACTTAATGAAATAACAAGAAGAAAGGTGAGTTGTTGTTGTCATGTTATGAGTGAGAATCAATCCAATGACTTAATGAAATAACAAGAAGAAAGGTATTCTTTCGCAACCATCTGTTGCTTATTGTTTGTATATTTGTTGTTGTTTTGTCAGTCGGTCGACAGGCCGATTTGGTTTTGCTTTGTTTATGTGATGAGGGATGGAGGGGGGGGGGGGGGGGGGGGGGGGGGGGGGATGGAGGTGGCCGGAAAGGGTGAAGGATAGATGGGGAGGGGGGGTGCGCTGTTTCCCCATAGCTACTGAAACAGGCTACTTATTATCATCACCATTATCATGACTGTTATTATCATCATCTTCGTTGTCGTTGTTCGTACTTCAGTGCAGATGCAGCACAGCAGAGGCGATGTATTCGGTCAGTGCAGATGCAGCACAGCAGAGGCGATGTATTCGGTCAGTGCAGATGCAGCACAGCAGAGGCGATGTATTCGGTCAGTGCAGATGCAGCACAGCAGAGGCGATGTATTCGGTCAGTGCAGATGCAGCACAGCAGAGGCGATGTATTCGGTCAGTGCAGATGCAGCGCAGCAGAGGCGATGTATTCGGTCAGTGCAGATGCAGCGCAGCAGAGGCGATGTATCGGTCAGTGCAGATGCAGCACAGCAGAGGCGATGTATTCGGTCCTGTATTTATTTGTTCAAGTGTCTTGTCTGCTTGCATGTTCATGCGTCCGTTTGTGGATTCTGGTGTCTATCTGTGCAACCAAAGCTTTGCCCTGTTGGCATATTGCTGCTCTGTCTGTTCATAAGAAGCTGATGAAATAGAGGAACAACTGTGTACATGAGAAAGTAAACCTGTTTGGAAACAAGTGAAAACTGTGCGGTGTCTAGAAGATATCCAATTAGAGAGATAGAGATGCATGCATGCATGCATCCATCCATCCATCCATATATACATTGGGGTGTGCGTGTGTGCATGCGTGTATAAAACACCATTGAATTGGTATTGCTTTGCTATTGTTTTTGCTGTTTATAACGGTAATTACAATAACAAGGATAACAACGATACTACTACAACTATTACCTTACTACTGCTGCTGCTGCTAATAATAATAATGATAACAATTATAATAATAATGATAATGAGGATGATGGGGATAACTGCCTTGTTCTCGAAATTCTACTTTTTGACTGAAAAAAAAACAGCATAGGAGTTTCGCAAAAAATGTAAACACAGAGAAGAAGAACAACAACAACAGCAACCACAACACAACAACAAGAGAAGACACTCGCTTTTTCACACACGGCCAGTTATGAAAGCAGTAACAGCATGTTGACTCTCACGTTTTTGATGGCGCACTGTACGTGCATTTCACACACACACGTACGTACACGCGCGCGCATACGCACGCACGCACTCATGCGTTTGCACACACACACACACACACGTGCGCGCACACACACGTATGCACGCACGCACGCACACACACACACACACACACACACACACACACACAACACACACACACACACACACACACACACACACACACACACACACACACACACACACACAACACACACACACACACACAACTCTGTCCCAATAAAATCCAACTTAAAATCATTTATTCAGCTTCTCTTTGCCAGGTTCGCATGATAGTTTAAAGGTCAGATCACAGTGGCTCGTCAATGCTTTCTGGACCTTTCAGTATCCTAGTCCCTTCGTTTCCTCCTCCGAGGACCTTGCCATTCGCCTCAGTGGCACTGCACCCACACCGCTCATCTCCACCCTCATGTCCCCCAGCACTTCACCCACACCGCTCATCTCCACCCTCATGTCCCCCAGCACTGCACCCACACCGCTCATCTCCACCCTCATGTTCCCCAGCACTGCACCCACACCGCTCATCTCCACCCTCATGTCCCCAGCACTGCACCCACACCGCTCATCTCCACCCTCATGTCCACCAGCACTGCACCGACACTGCTCATCTCCACCCTCATGTCCACCAGCACTGCACCCACACTGCTCATCTCCACCCTCATGTCCCCCAGCACTGCACCCACACCGCTCATCCACCCTCATGTCCACCAGCACTGCACCCACCGCTCATCTCCACCCTCCAGTCCACCAGCACTGCACCCACACCGCTCATCCACCCTCCAGTCCACCAGCACTGCACCCACACCGCTCATCTCCACCCTCCAGTCCACCAGCACTGCACCCACACCGCTCATCTCCATCCTCATGTCCCCCAGCACTGCACCCACACCCCTCATCTCCACCCTCATGTCCACCAGCACTGCACCCACACCGCTCATCTCCACCCTCATGTTCCCCAGCACTGCACCCACACCGCTCATCTCCATCCTCATGTCCCCCAGCACTGCACCCACACCGCTCATCTCCACCCTCATGTCCACCAGCAACTGCACCCACACCGCTCATCTCCACCCTCATGTCCCCCAGCACTGCACCACACACCGCTCTCTCCACCCTCAGTCCCCCAGCACTGCACCCACACCGCTCATCTCCACCCTCATGTCCCCCAACAACTGCACCCCACACCGCTCATCCACCCTCATGTCCACCAGCACTGCACCACACCGCTCATCTCCACCCACATGTCCATCAGCTACAGCCCGCCCGTCAGCCATGGCCCTTGACACTGCAATCACAGGGAGCATCAACGTCTAGTCGTCACACGGCAACCCACCTGAGGAGCACTGCACTGCTGCCGTGTCACTCCGGGACATTTATGCATTCATCCATACCCGTTGGTTGGTTTGTCTGTCAGCAGGATTACGCCCAGAGATGATGCCACTTTTTAAGGAAAGATGGAACGTGGACCCAGGATTGAATTCTTTTCATTTTTGTGAGAATCTGTGTCGGGGAATCTGGATCAAAGGGCGGATCCGGGATCCGTTCAACCCTGGCAGGTGTCTGCGCTCTCTCGCCTGCCTGTTTTGTCCGTGGAGTTTATTTCTCTTTTTTTTTGTTCTGTGCTTCGCTCGTAAACACGAATAAGAAGATGGCAGAAGCTGGGCTGTTTTCGTCCGAAGGTCATCAGATAAGTTGTGACAGAACGGATTGATGGCGTGTGTAAAAACTGTACAGACAAACACGATCATAAACATGACCGTCTTTCACCTGGCCCGGCCTTCATCTGGACCGATTCCCCCCACACACAAACATTCACACACAAGAACAAGCACACGTGCGCGCAAGTAGCTAACAAACAATACAAAACACACACACACACGCGCGCGCGCACGCATACGCACATTTATGTGTACATACGTACGTACGTATACACACACACGCAGACAGACGCGCACGCACACACACCACACACACGCACACACACACGCACACACACACACGCACACACACACACACATGCACGCGCGCGCACACACACACACGCACGCACGCACGCACGCACGCGCGCGCACACAACCACACAAGCCGACGTGCGAGTTCTCCCGATCTCTCCTACTTCCACGCCACGAGCCCCCCCCCCCCCCCCCTTTCCTCCCCCCTTCCTCACTTCCCCCTCCCCTCCTCTCCATAATACCCATTCCCCTTACACTCATCCCCATCCGCCGGCCCTGACCCTCCATCTTCCCTTCCTCCCCAGCCAAGACAAAATATTCGTTTCCCCCACCATCCCCCCCCCCCCCCCCCCCCCCCTCCTTTTCGTTAGATGCCAGACAGTTTATGAGCCTCCTGTTATTTTCAGCCAGTGTCGCCGTGCTAACACCCACGTGACTGCTTTTCACCGCTTGGACGCCGCTGTCCTTAGAGTGGACACTACACAAAGTCAACCTGTCATCCATCCTGCTCTTCTCTGATAACAGCGAATGTGAGAAATCTGTTCTGTTGAGCACTGTACCCAGTTTGAACAACATAGCCCTATGTGAGTTAGGAAAACAGCATGCTGAAGTATACTCTGCCTGCCTGCCTGCCTGCCCCCCCCCCCCTCTCTCTCTCTCTATCTCTCTCTCCCTCCCTCCCTCACACACACACACACACACACACACACACACACACACACACACACACACACACCACACACACACACACGCACGCACGCACGCACGCACGCACGCACACATTGAGAGAGAGACAGAGAGACAGAGAGAGAGAGAGACAGAGAGAGGGAGGAGAGACAGACGGACAGACAGGCAGACACATAGAGATCACTGCATCAGTTCCTGAACTTGATGCCAAGAAATATTACATCCAGTTTAAGTGCAGACTGTCACATTCAGTGCACTGCCATGATCACTCTTCGCCTTCCCCTCCAACCATCAGATCCGCTGACAACAGACACACAGCCACAGTGACACTGCTCCCCTCCAACCATCAGATCCGCTGACAACAGACACACAGCCACAGTGACACTGCTCCCCTCCAACCATCAGATCCGCTGACAACAGACACACAGCCACAGTGACACTGCTTCCCCTCCAACCATCAGATCCTCTAACAACACAGCCACAGTGACACTGCTTCCCCTCCAACCATCAGATCCTCTGACAACACACAGCCACAGCGACACTGCTTCCCTCCAACCATCAGATCCTCTGACAACACACAGCCACAGTGACACTGCTTCCCCTCCAACCATCAGATCCTCTAACAACACACAGCCCCAGTGACACTACTTCCCCTCCAACCATCAGATCCTCTGACAACACACAGCCACAGTGACACTGCTCCCCTCCAACCATCAGATCCTCTGACAACACACAGCCACAGTGACACTGCTCCCCTCCAACCATCAGATCCTCTGACAACACACAGCCACAGTGACACTGCTCCCCTCCAACCATCAGATCTTCTAACAACACACAGCCACAGTGACACTGCTCCCCTCCAACCATCAGATCCTCTGACAACACACAGCCACAGTGACACTGCTCCCCTCCAACCATCAGATCCTCTAACAACACACAGCCACAGTGACACTGCTCCCCTCCAACCATCAGATCCTCTGACAACAGACAGCCACAGTGACACTGCTCCCCTCCAACCATCAGATCCTCTGACAACAGACACACAGCCACAGTGACACTGCTCCCCTCCAACCATCAGATCCGTTGACAACAGACACACAGCCACAGTGACACTGCTCCCCTCCGACCATCAGATCCTCTGACAACAGACAGCCACAGTGACACTGCTCCCCTCCAACCATCAGATCCTCTTACAACAGACACACAGCCACAGTGACATTTCTTCCCCTGCAACCATCACATCCTCTGACAACAGACAGCCACACTGCCGAAATGACCAAATGTTTTCTGGACGAGGCCAGAACCTGCACGGTTCATAAATCAGTCAGTCAGTCAGTCTGTCTGTCTCTCTCTCTCTCTCTCTCCCCACATCTTTCTGCCTGAGTATTCACGATATTCTTACCAAGCCAAAGTCACCTCATATTCCCTTCGGCTACTGTATTTCTTCACAGGCTGCTACTACCTGCATATGACTTCCCCTTGCCTCGTCGTCTCCAAGACGCCCCCCCCCCCCCCCCTTCACCTTCCCCCCCCCACACCCACCCCCAAAAAACCCTCCATAAAAAACACCCTCCATAATCTGTTCCCCTACCTCATCCATTCAATTGCAGCTTGCACGCCTTCCCAACCACTACTATTCCCCCAGCCAACTCCAATTTTAAAAAAATAATAAAATTAAAAAAAAAAAAAAAAATATATATATATATATATATATATATATATATATCAGCTTTTCCGATCTGAACTCCCTCCATTCTGTTTGGTGTCAGAAGATAAGATAAGATAAGATAATGTTGCTTATAGCCCAGCCGACCGCAAAGGGCCACATCAGGGCTGTCACCACGTTAAAATCAACTCACCAGTCATTTAAAAAAAAAACAAAAAAAAACCAACCTTTCACACATCTCTTTAAATGACATCGTCTAGAAACGCACCAGAAACTTCGTTAAAAATCTTTCTTCCGTAAAATCTTAAAATCAGATGAAAAATGTTAATCTCTCTCAAAAACTCAAGGATCACGTCAGGCGGGACATCCCTGAACAGGATCTTCATGGACTCCGCCGTAAAATGTTTGTGTCTCACATCGTGCAAGTCCCAACACTCTAAAAGAACATGTTTCATTGTGAGTGGTGCATGACATGGAATGCACCACGGAGCTTCTTCACGCTTTAAAAGGTAAGAATGGGTAAAATACGAATGGCTGGTGTGCAGCCGGCACAGAACCGTTTCCTCTTTACGACCACCAGACGTAGATGGGAGGAAGTCCTTAAGGTTTGGACGGATCTGCAAGAGTTTGTTATTCGTCTGTGTGTTCCAATCCTCCTGCCAGAGGTCTCTCACATAATCGTTAAATTTTGGGTTTCACATCTGAGCAGGGGATATAAATGTTGGACAGTTTCTCTCTTGTGGCGTTCTTGGCTAAACGATCAACCTTTTTCGTTCCCGCCGATACCAACATGACCAGGAACCCAAGCCAGAATAATGTTGCAACCATCCGCTTTCAACTTGCTAAAAAGTTCAATGAAATGTAAAAGTTCCGGATGCTAAAGGTTGCGGCCAGCTATGGCCTCCAAAGCTGACAGCGAATCCGACAGAACCAGAAAGTCGCTCTTCGAAGAATGTGAGATTATCTTCAAAGCCAGAACCAGAGCAGTAAGTTCAGCAGAATAGACAGAAGCATCTGAATGTATATGTTCCAACAGTATCTGAGAAGGAGCTCCAGGGCAGTAGGCTGCACAGGCCACTCCATCTTCAGACTTGGAACCGTCAGTGAAAACTTTTTGATAGGATGGAATTTCGAACAGAGGTCAGCATACAATGCCTTGTACGCCAGAGAGCTGGTAGACTCTTTACGAAAGGCTGCAAGATCAAAACAAATCTCTGGTGTTGAAAAAGGCCCACGGAGGTGATCCGGAAACTTGGAAAAATCCGACACAACTCCTAGGTCTAGACCTGCATTCCGCACGTGAGGCTGCATACGAAGACCAAAACGGCGGAATACATTTAGGGTTGTTTTCAAACTTACTTTGGAACGGAGGGTCAAAGACATAGTCATAGGCAGGGTTTTCTGGTTCCGAGAACAGTCTGACATAATTCAAAGACAATTAATTTTCAGCCTGCGGTTGGACAGTGAAGGTTCACGTGCCTCTGCCTACAGGCTGTACACAAGGGGTGGTGCGGAATGCTCCAAGACAGAGACGAACCCCTTGATGGTGGATAGGGTCAAGAGTTTGAGGTAAGACGATCTTGCAGAGCCGTCACAGCACAACCGTAGTCCAGTTTGGAACGGACCAAGGCTCTGTAGAGGTGCAGCAAAGTTTTCTTATCAGCGCCCCAGTCAGTGTGCGCTACGACCCGCAGAATATTCAGTGCTTTCTGGCAAGCAGTTTTGAGGTTTTTAATGTGGCTGAGAAAGTTAAGTTTCTGGTCAAAAATAACTCCTAGACATTTGGCCTCTTTGACAGCTGGAATGGGAGATTTCCCTACTTGAAGTTCAGGATCTGGAAAAAACTGACGGAAATTATGGAAGTGAATACACTGTGTCTTTGTAGGAGAAAAGGTGAAACCGTTTTCATCCGCCCACTGATGAATTTTGTCCACGCAAAGCTGGAGCCTGCGCTGGATACTCGGATACAGGCTTCCAGTTGCGTAGACAGCAAAATCATCCACAAAAAATGAGCAGTCTGAACCCTGCTGAACTGATTTAACAATGTTGTTGATCTTGATGCTAAAGAGGGCAGGAGACAGTATGCTCCCCTGTGGAAACACCAACTCCTGCTCGTGAACATCAGAGAGAGAGTGGTGCCAACCCGGACCTGAAACTGTCGTTCTGCCAAAAATGTTGTATGAAAAGTGGAAGATGACCGAAAACCAAGATCATGGAGGTCATGACGTATCCCCGACTTCCAGGTGGTATCATAGGCCTTCTCCAAGTCAAAGAAAATTGCCACTGCATGCTGTTTGTTCAAAAAGGCGTTCTGAAGTGTAGATTCCAGACGAATCAAATGGTCAACTGTAGTCGATGTTTGCCATCGGTTTCCAGTTTCCACATGAGTCTAGCATTGACCATTTTCTCCATCAATTTACAGACACAGCTGGTCAAAGCTATGAGACGGTAGTTTGATGGGTTAGAAAGATCTTTTCCAGGTTTGGGGAATGAGAATAATGAGGGCTTTTCGCCAAGAAGGTGGAAAGAAACCAGTAGTCCACACATGGTTGTATACCTGTAGCAGTATGTTCAGACCTTTTTGCGGAAGATGTTTCAACAGTTTTAATGGATTTCATCCATACCTGGAGAGGAATCGCTGCAAGAAAGTAAGGCAGATTTCAGTTCGTTTAACGTGAAAGGAAGATTGTAGTCTTCCATGTTGTTTGACGAAAAGTTGCAGGGCGATTTTTCTTTAAGGGCTTTGTTTTTGACAAAACTGGCCGATTTGTTAGAAGAGGAGGAATTCTTTTCAATGGTTGAAGCGAGCAGATTAGCAACTGCTTTTTTCTCTGTTATTAAAGAGTCAGAAAACTTGAGATGGTTCACAGTGGGACAGGTGTTCTTCCTTTTGATTTTCTTAATGTTCCACTTTTTTCTTGGAAGTTTTAGATGTCAGCCTGGAGCAGAAGCTTCTCCAGGACTGACGTTTACTGATTTTAAAAGTGTGTCTCGATTTGGCACGGAGTTTTGATGGGCTCGAACGTTGGGACCCGAAGGTCGTTGGTATACCCGACGCTGAGCCCGTTTGCAAACTTTCGAAACCTGTTGGCAGTCTGAATCGAACCAGGGTGTTTTTGGCATTTGGAGTTTGTCGGAAGACACTGGAATACAGGCTTTAGCACATTTGATCACAATGTTAGTCAGAGATTCTGCTGGGTCTGGACTCTGAAGAAAATCAGTGTCCTGGAATTCCTTGGAAATAGTGGTTGCAAATAGATCCCAGTTTGCCTTTTATAATTTAGATGTTGCGAGACAGAGACGTTTTCAGTTATTACGGGTTGTAAAAGGACAGGGAAATGGTCACTTCCGTGCAGATAGTCATGGACAGACCACTCATAGTCCAGGACCAGCGAGGGGTCACAAACCGACAAATCTAAACACGAAAGTGAACCTGTGGAAGAGTGGAGGTAAGTGCAGATCCGTCGTTCAGACAACACAAATCAAATCAGAAAGGACATCCTCAATAAGCAGACCCCTGGATGACAAACTGACACTACCCCAAAGAGGATTGTGACCGTTAAAGTCACCCAACAGCAAAAAAGGTCGAGGAAGTTCTCTTATCAGACTGACAAGGGCCTGACGACAAACCGGGACAGAAGGTGGTAGATAAAGCGAGCAGATTGTCACAGTCTTGTGGGAGTGACTCTCGCAGCTACAGCCTGAAGGGAGGTAGTCAGAGCGACAGGACTATACAGCAGAGTTTTATGTATGAGAAGGGCAACACCGCCCGACAGTCCCAACGTGGATGGTTGTGCAGGTTTAGAAAGAATATTAAAGCCAAAAAGAGTGAAGGTCTTCTGGCTTTGAATTTGAGTTTCCTGAAGGGGCCACGACGGAAGGTTTATAGATGACACAGAAGCTGCAGCTCCGAAGTTGGAATTTAGTCCACGGTTTTTCCAATGGAATATTGTACTATCCATGGTGCAGAGGGCGAAAAGGAGAGAGATCAGGTCATCTCCTCATCAACGTCTGCTTCTAATGGTGTAAATTTATTTGAGAGTTGTACCGGACTGTTTGGGCCTTCAGACCTGCTGGCAGACTTGCCAACAGATGAAGAAGGTCTGGATTTGGGAGACGGTGGAGGTTTCTTCCTCATCTCCACCATCTCCACACTGGGTTGAACTCCCTTGCCCGCACGGGCACTGTACCGAGGAGTTCGAGGCGGGAGAGCTGGTTTTTTAATCTGCCAGCAGCAGATGTTGTAGACTGCTGGGCAGTCTGAGGGGTGGTGGATTTTTTGCCTCCACCAGGGGCATTCACTTTGGGTTGGGAGGTGGTGGACCTGCTTCCACCAGAGTTTACAATTCTTCCTTGCAGTGTCTTTGAAAAGATAAATTCATAAGTCTGGCAGCAGACTGACCGAGTAGGAACTTTCTTTACGGCCGAAGCATATGAAGATGCTGTTGGCGTCTGACTGCCACAAACCTGTTTGCGGGCCTCAAAAAAAGGAGATTTTCTTTTGTTTTGACTCTTTGTATTGTGGAACTCCTGAATCCAAAGAGGGTAGTTTCGTGAAGAGGAGGGATGGTCGCCACCGCAGTTAGCACAATGTGCCGGGTCTTGACACGGCCCATCATGGGTTGCCTTGCAGCAAACACCCACACCTCCTGCCCAGAACAGCGGTCTCTGACATGGCCAAACCTCGGCACCTGAAACACCTCAACGGGGACGGAAAAATACAACTGAACTCGAACATTCAGGTAACGACTTTGATGACCGGAGGCAGCACAGGGTTGCAGAATGTCAGAAAGAGGGTGTTGGTGGCCACTCTTTCTGCACCTTGTTTTTTTTACCGTCACCCTATGCACCCCCGTCACACCCTGGGACGCCAGTTCCGTCTTGATCTCCGCCTCCGAGACACCTGTCAAATCCCGGCATCGAATCACTCCTTTGGACGAGTTCAATTGTTTATGGGGAGTCACCCGGATCTCTCTGTCCACGAGCTTTGTAGCCTCAGCAGCTGTTCCGATTGTTTTTTGGATCTGCATTGAACTAGAAATGAACCTTTTCGTAACCTTTTGATGGACTGAGGATCACCTGCTAATCCTTGAAAGCACTTCTGGATGGCGAAAGGACTCAGAGCTGAAATGGGCCTTTCCTGCTCCGTCCCTTCCATCACGAGCCAGGAAGCCCAGAA
Source organism: Conus ventricosus (assembly GCA_018398815.1). Lineage (NCBI taxonomy): Eukaryota > Metazoa > Mollusca > Gastropoda > Neogastropoda > Conidae > Conus > Conus ventricosus. Next base: position 90,840,082 of record CM031610.1, read on the forward strand.
ACCTGTCCTCTGTCTTGCCTCGATATCCGAGTCACTATCAGATTGAAAGTCCCCTGAAATGGGGGGTTGCTGCCTTCCTCTTCTTTTTGGGGGGATGTTTATAGAAAAAGCCATGATTTATTTTATTATATTTCATCTCTTCCTTACCCCCCCACCTTGGAGTCCAACTAAGGGGCCAGGGACAAGAAACCACTGTCCTGACCCCTTCCAGGCTTCAGGAGAGACATACAACAGACAGAATCCACCAACCCTATCCCCCTGATCATGCTCAACTCCCGGGAACAGAGAGCTGAGCACTGCAGGGGTTCACTTGGCCAGCCGGAGAAATGCCTGGTTTGACCAGCCCCAAGAAGGGGACCCGATTAGTACACCCGGGCCAGAGTGTACTCCCTGTCTAGGAGAGGTCCGAGCCAAATTTGATGTGTTGAGAGCACTGGCCCTCTCAAGCACTGGCCCTCTCAAATCACCAGGATCTCATCCCCCTCCGACACAGGTCGCACCGCACGGCAAACGCGGCGGATCTTAAGGAGACCACAGAGAGAAAAAGAGCGTGGAAAAGAAGACTTGAAGGGGAGACGAAGATAGAAAAGGGCCAAATAAGAAAGGCAGAAAACAAGAAAAGGGAAAGAAAGGCGGGTTACTCTTAGTCAGGATCCTCACCCTTAGCCTATCTGACATGGGAAGCCCTACCAGGGGCATCAACTCCTTACCACGTTATGCTTAGGCCAGGCAGCATCTTGACTTCTCAGGCTAGAAGCAGTTTGAAAAACCAGCCTATCTCCAAGTATTGATGCCCCCGGCAGCAAAGCCTAAGGGATCACAGGACCACGCAAGCCCTCCGACCACGTCAAGGTTGCAACCCCTGGAGGGTTGGTGTCAGAAGATTTTTTACGAGCGTCTTCTAATATTCCGCCTATGCCTCAAGGCTGTTGTTGACAATATTCCCCAATGCCCAGGTGTTGTTGACAATATTCCGCCAATGCCTCAAGGTGTTGTTGACAATATTCCGCCAATGCCTCAAGGCTGTTGTTGACAATTTTTCCGCCAATACCTCAGCTGTTGTTGACATATTCCGTCAATGCCTCAGCTGTTGTTGACAATATTCCGTCAATGCCTCAAGGCTGTTGTTGACAATATTCTGCCAATGCCTCAGGTGTTGTTGACAATATTTCCCCCAATGCCTCAAGGCTGTTGTTGACAATATTCCGCCAATGCCTCAAGGCTGTTGTTGACAATATTCCGCCAATACCTCAGGTGTTGTTGACAATATTCCGCCTATGCCTCAAGGCTGTTCTAGACAGCATTCCGCCAATGCCTCAAGGCTGTTGTTGACAATATTCCGCCAATACCTCAGCATTTGTTGACAATATTCCGCCAATGCCTCAAGGCTGTTGTTGACAATATTCCGCCAATGCCTCAAGGCTGTTGTTGACAATATTCCGCCAATGCCTCAATGTTGTTGTTGACAATTTCCGGGCCAATACCTCAGCTGTTGACAATATTCCGTCAATGCCTCAGCTGTTGTTGACAATATTCCGTCAATGCCTCAAGGCTGTTTTTGACAATATTCCGCCAATGCCTCAAGGCTACTGTTGACAATATTCCGCCAATGCCTCAAGGCTACTGTTGACAATATTCCGCCCAATGCCTGAAGGTTACTGTTGACAATATTACGCCAATGCCTCAAGGCTGTTGTTGACAATATTCCCCCAATGCCTCAAGGCTACTGTTGACAATATTCCGCCAATGCCTCAAAGCTACTGTTGACAATATTCCGCCATGCCTCAAGGCTGTTCACAATATTCCGTCAATGCCTCAAGGCTGTTGTTGACAATATTCGCCAATGCCTCAAGGCTACTGTTGACAATATTCCGCCAATGCCTAAGGTTACTGTTGACAATATTCCGCCAATGCCTCAAGGCTGTTGTTGACAATATTCCGCCAATGCCTCAAGGCTACTGTTGACAATATTCCGCCAATGCCTCAAGGATACTGTTGACAATATTCCGCCAATGCCTCAAGGCTGTTTGTTCACAATATTCCGTCAATGCCTCAAGGCTGTTGTTGACAATATTCCGCCAATGCCTCAAGGTTGTTGTTGACAATATTCCGCCCAAAGCCTCAAGGTGGTTCTTGACAATATTCCGCCAATGCCTCAAGGCTACTGTTGACAATATTCCGCCAATGCCTCAAGGCTACTGTTGACACTATTCCGCCAATGCCTCAAGGCTACTGTTGACAATATTCCGCCAATGCCTCAAAGGGTCTTGTGACGCTCCCATTGACCGGGGACCTTCCGGCACATCAGGGCAACAAACACAGTCCCCCTGTAAGAACACAGCAAACAAAGAGACAGAGGAACACAACACAGTCCCCATGTAAGAACCCCAGCAAACAAAGAGACAGAGGAACACAACACAGTCCCCCTGTAAGAACACAGCAAACAAAGAGACAGAGGAACACAACACAGTCCCCATGTAAGAACACAGCAAACAAAGAGACAGAGGAACACAAACAGTCCCCATGTAAGAACACAGCAGACAAGAGACAGAGGAACACAACAAAGTCCCATGTAAGAACACAGCAGACAAAGAGACAGAGGAACACAACACAGTCCCCATGTAAGAACATAGCAGACAAAGAGACAGAGGAACACAACACAGTCCCCATGTAAGAACATAGCAGACAAAGAGACAGAGGAACACAACACAGTCCCATGTAAGAACATAGCAGACAAAGAGACAGAGGAACACAACACAGTACCCATGTAAGAACATAACAGACAAAGAGACAGAGGAACACAACGCAGTACCCATGTAAGAACACAGCAAACAAAGAGACAGAGGAACACAACACAGTACCCATGTAAGAACACAGCAGACAAAAAGACAGAGGAAACACAACACAGTCCCCATGTACGAACACAGCAGACAAAGAGACAGAGGAACACAAACACAGTCCCCATGTAAGAACACAGCAAACAAAGAGACAGAGGAACACAACACAGTCCCCATGTAAGAACACAGCAAACAAAAAGACAGAGGAACACAACACAGTCCCCATGTAAGAACACAGCAACAAAGAGCAGAGGAACACAACACAGTCCCCATGTAAGAACACAGCAAACAAAGAGACAGAGGAACACAACACAGTCCCCATGTAAGAACACAGCAAACAAAGAGACAGAGGAACACAACACAGTCCCATGTACGAACACAGCAAACAAAGAGACAGAGGAACACAACACAGTTTCCCCATGTAAGAACACAGCAAACAAAGAGACAGAGGAACACAACACAGTCCCCATTTTAAGAACACAGCAAAACAAAGAGACAGAGGAACACAACACAGTACCCATGTAGAACACAGCAGACAAAGAGACAGAGGAACACAACACAGTAGCCATGTAAGAACACAACAAACAAAGAGACGGAGGAACACAACACAGTCCTCATGTAAGAACACAGCGAACAAAGAGACAGAGGAACACAACACAGTCCCCATGTCAGAACACAGCATACAAAGAGACAGAGGAACACAACACAGTATCCATGTAAAAACACAGCAAACAAAGAGACAGAGGAACACAACACAGTACCCATGTACGAACACTGCAAACAAAGAGACAGAGGAACACAACACAGTCCCCCCTGTAAGAACACAGCAAACAAAGAGAGAGGAACACAACACAGTACCCATGTAAGAACACAGGAGACAAAGAGACAGAGGAACACAACACACTACCCATGTAAGTACACAGCAGACAAAGAGACCGAGGAACACAACACACTACCCATGTAGAACACAGCAGACAAAGAGACAGAGGAACACAACACACGTCCCCCATGTAAGAACACAGCAAACAAGAGACAGAGGAACACAACACAGTCCCATGTAAGAACACAGCAAACAAAGAGACAGAGGAACGCAACACAGTACCCATGTAAGAACACAGCAAACAAAGAGAGAGGAACACAACACAGTACCCATGTAAGAACACAGCAAACAAGAGACAGAGGAACACAACACAGTAGCCATGTAAGAACATAGCAGACAAAGAGACAGAGGAACACAACACAGTCCCATGTAAGAGCACAGCAAACAAAGAGACGGAGGAACACAACACAGCACCCATGTACGAACACAGCAAAACAAAGAGACAGAGGAGCACACACAGTCCCCATGTAAGAACACAGCAGACAAAGAGACAGAGGAACACAACACAGTAGCCATGTAAGAGCACAGCAAACAAAGAGACAGAGGAACACAACACAGTACCCATGTAAGAACATAGCAGACAAAGAGGAACACAACACAGTCCCATGTAAAGAACACAGCAGACAAAGACACAGAGGCCCCATGTGAGAACACAGCAAACAAAGAGACGGAGGATCACCAACACAGTCCCCATGTAAGAACACAGCAAACAAAGAGACGGAGGATCACAACACAGTCCCATGTAAGAACACAGCAGACAAAGAGACGGAGGATCACAACACAGTCCCCATGTAAGAACACAGCAACAAAGAGACGGAGGATCACAACACAGTCCCCATGTAAGAACACAGCAAACAAAGAGCGGAGGATCACAACACAGTCCCCATGTAAGAACACAGCAGACAAAGAGACGGAGGATCACAACACAGTCCCATGTAAGAACACAGCAAACAAAGAGACAGAGGAACACAACACAGTCCCCATGTAAGACACAAACAAAGAGACAGAGGAACACAACACAGTGCCCATGTAAGAACATAGCAGACAAAGAGACAGAGGAACACAACACAGTCCCCATGTAAGAACACAGCAGACAAAGAGACGGAGGAACACAACACAGTCCCCATGTAAGAACACAGCAGACAAAGAGACAGAGGAACACAGCACAGTCCCCATGTAAGAACACAGCAAACAAAGAGACAGAGAACACAACACAGTCCCCCTCTAAGAAACAGCAGACAAAGAGACAGAGGAACACAACACAGTCCCCATGTAAGAACACAGCAAACAAAGAGACAGAGGAACACAACACAGTCCCCATGTAAGAACACAGCAAACAAAGAGACAGAGGAACACAACACAGTCCCCATGTAAGAACACAAACAAAGAGACAGAGGAACACAACACAGTACCCATGTAAGAACATAACAGACAAAGAGACAGAGGAACACAACACAGTACCATGTAAGAACATAACAGACAAAGAGACAGAGGAACACAACGCAGTGCCCCTGTAAGAACACAGCAAACAAAGAGACAGAGGAACACAACACAGTCCCCATCTAAGAACACAGCAGACAAAGAGACAGAGGAACACAACACAGTCCCCATGTAAGAACACAGCAAACAAAGAGACAGAGGAACACAACACAGTCCCATGTAAGAACAAAACAAAGAGACAGAGGAACACAACACAGTCCCCATGTAAGAACATAGCAGACAAGGAGACAGAGGAACACAACACAGTCCCCATGTAAGAACACAGGAGACAAAGAGACAGAGGAACACAACACAGTCCCCATGTAAGAACACAAACAAAGAGACAGAGGGAACACAACACAGTTACCCATGTAAGAAAAACAGCAGACAAAGAGACAGAGGAACACAACACAGTACCTATGTAAGAACACAGCAAACAAAGAGACAGAGGAACACAACACAGTCCCCATGTAAGAACACAAACAAAGAGACAGACGAACACAACACAGTGCCCATGTAAGAACACAGCAGACAAAGGAGACAGAGGAAACAAACACAGTGCCCATGTAAGAACACAGCAGACAAAGAGACAGAGGAACACAACACAGTACCTATGTAAGGACACAGCGAAACAAGAGATAAAAATGTAAGAAACAGCAGACAAGGCACAGAGGAACACCAGCTGGCAGAGCATGAGGTCAGGAAAACAGGAGCCGCCGTGGACAGGCGACAATCGTTCCCTTAGATTATGGAACGGGACGAAGGAGGGAAGGGGTTCCTTTCTCACCCCGCCGCCATCCTTTTGCTGTTCCGGCGCCTTCCCGCGTTTACTGTGCCGGCTTTGTCTGAGTTCATCGTTCATGACTCTGCCAGAAAGGTTATATTAATTCACATCCATTTACATCAGTACTGCAGGCTGTTAAAAAATCATCATAACACGGAACTCAACTCCCTTGTCTCTGCCCAGGCCGTTCTGTATCAGTCCACTGAGAACACCGTCATCCCGTGGATACCCTCACACTGCAAATGTTGGCAATGAGGAAGCTGACTTGACCGGCAAAGGAAGGAGGACAGCAGACCCCAACTGGAGCAACCCCCCAGAGGAGACGCTGCACTGCTGCCGAGTCACTTTGTCACGGTCAAAATTCAACACAACCAAAGTGTGGTCCGTCGCCGGCCACTTCAACTGGACATAAGTCCAAACGCAGACATCTTGGCGCCACGAAGACGGCTCCATGCGTCGCATCCAGCCAATTTAGCACAGCGGGGAGACAGGAGACAGTCTGAGTGGCTGGACCGACAGGTCTCGGTAGGTTTGGTCAGACGTCGTGGCGCCTACCCAGACTCATCTAGCCAATTTAGAGTGACCAGTGTCCACGAGTTAAGCCACACGGCGCCAGTTAAGTAGGAAAGGGGGGAAGGTAGTGTGTGGTGGGGGCGAAATCAAGCTAATCAATTAAATGACCAATTGACCACCACAGAGAGTAA
>CM031610.1:90854265-90866352 GCA_018398815.1 Conus ventricosus
CAAACTGCATCTACAGCGCTCATTCCGACATCCTAGTCCACAGTTACAGCCTTCTGTGCCACCTCACGTCAAACTGCATCTACAGCGCTCATTCCGACATCCTAGTCCACAGTTACAGCCTTCTGTGCCACCTCACGTCAAACTGCATCTACAGCGCTCATTCCGACATCCTAGTCCACAGTTACAGCCTGACCCATCCCATCATAGCCCCTGAACCGGCAATCCACAGGGAGCGGTCACTGTCAAGTCGTCATGAGGCAAACTCATCAGAGGAGACGCTGCACCGCTGCCGAGTCACCTCAGGACATTATGTATTCATCATCGTCCACTGGTTCAACTCTGTCGGCAAGATCACCCACAAGAAGACAAACCGGTTTTGCAGTCAAACGTCATGGAAAGACGGAATGCGAAACCAGGGCAACCTCTGTGATGGTTGTATGGATCTGTGTCGGGGATCCCGGATCAAAGGGGGATCCAGGATCCGTTCGACCTCCGCAGGAGTCTGCGCTCTCCCGCCTGCACGTTTTGTGATTTGATTAATTTGCCTCACCTGTAAATACCATTGTGAACACGAGATCGCTGTTTTTGCTTCACCCGTAAATACCATTGTAACACCAGAAAGCCCGGGCCGTTTTCTGATCGCTGTTTTAGCCTCACCCGTAAATACCATTGTGAACACCAAAAAAGCCGGGCCGTTTTGTGATTGCTGTTTTTGCCTCACCCGTAAATACTATTGCTGTTTTTGCCTCACCCGTAAATACCATTGTGAACATGAGAAAAGCCGGGCCGTTTTGTGATTGCTGTTTTTGCCTCTACCCGTAAATACCACTGTGAACACGAAAAAGCCGGGCCGTTTTGTGATTGCTGTTCTTTTGCCTCGCCCGTAAATACCATTGTGAACACGAGAAAAGCCGGGCCGTTTTGGATTGCTGTTTTTGCCTCACCCGAAAATACCATTGCTGTTTTTGCCTCACCTGTAAATACCATTGCTGTTTTTGCCTCACCCGTAAATACCATTGTAAACACCAGAAAAGCCGGGCCGTTTTGTGATCGCTGTTTTTACCTCACCCGTAAATACTATGGCTGTTTTTGCCTCACCCGTAAATACCATTGTGAACATGAGAAAAGCCGGGCCGTTTTGTGATGGCTGTTTTTGCCACACCCGAAAATACCATTGCTGTTTTTGCCTCACCCTAAAATACCATTGCTGTTTTTGCCTCACCCTAAAATACCATTGCTGTTTTTGCCTCACCCGTAAATAACATTGCTGCTTTTGCCTCACCCGTAAATACCACTGTGAACACGAGAAAAGCCTGCCCGTTTTGTGATCGCTGTTTTTGCCTCACCCGTAAATACCACTGTGAACACGAGAAAGCCCGGGCCGTTTTGTGATCGCTGTTTTTGCCTCACCCGTGAATACCATTGTGAACACCAGAAAACCGAGCCGTTTTCGTCCGAAGGTGACCTATCAAGTTCTGATGTAACATAATAAAGCAATATGTATTAATAGCTTGTTCAAAAACTGTGCCGACCAACATGATCATAAAGAGACCGTTTCGCCATTGCACGGCCTCCCTCTAGACCATCCGACTCCCTCTCCCTGCCCACCAACGTTCATGCTAGGATGTGCGATACACACAACAGGCACTGGGGACACATAGACAAGAGACGCGCACACACAACACACACACACACGCAACACACACACACACACACACACACACACACACACACACACACACACACACACACACACACAAGAGCGTGCACTCACACATAATTTGCACGCACTCACGAACACGTGCACACACACCACACCACACACACAACACACACCACACACACACACACACACACACACACACATGCAAGAGCGCGCATCACACAGAATTTGCACGCACTCACGCGCACGTGCACACACACACACACAACACACACACACACACACACACACACACAGCGCGCGCCCACTGTCCTCTCGATGTACCCATTTCCCTTACCTTCCCACATTTTCATTCCGTCCACCCCCACCCCCCACCCCCGCTCCCATTTCCTCCCCATGACCCACACACCTCCCCCTCGACTTCTTTCCCTTCCCCACCAGGAAAAAGAAACTGGATGTCCATCATTTTTCTTTTAATCCTGACTCTCCATTTTGTTTGATGCCAGAAATGTTGCGGGCATTTGTTATTTTCAGCCAGTGCCGCCTGGCGTTCACGCACGCGCCTGTTGTTTATTGCTTGATTGAAACGTCTGTGCAACAGACATGCAGAAAGTGCACTGTCGCCCACCTGCTCTCTCTAATAACAATGATGATGATAAACAACTTAACTCCATTGATTTAGGAAAACGAAATGAAGTATGCTTTGAAACACCGCGCGCGCGCACACGCGCACACACGCGCGCGCACACACACACACACTCACACACACACACACACACACACACACACACGCACACACACACCAACACACCACACACCACATCACAACCGCGTGCAGACACCCGCGCACCAATGCACACACTCAATACACACAGACAGCGACAGAGAGAAAGAAAGAGAGGAGAGAGAGAGAAAGAGAAGAGAGGAGAGAGAGGAGAGGAGAGGAGAGAGGAGAAGAGAGAGAGAGAGAGAGAGAGGAGGGGGGAGGGAGGGAGGGAGGGAGGGACAGACAGAGGGATAGGCAAAAACAGAGACAGGGACAGACATACAGGCAGGCGGACAGACAGACAGACAGACAGAGGCAAAAAACAGATCACTGCACCGATCTGTGAACAGGGTAGCAAGAAATACCACATCCAGCCACATTCAGCTTAGTCACATTCCTACACACTGCCATGTCATCCACATTTCCCCTTCTCATCCAACGACGATAATGTGAGAAGAAACAAACACCACAGAGCACTACATGCTGAAATGATCAACTGTTTCCTTGAAGAATGTGAGAAGAAACAAACACCACAGAGCCACTGCTGAAAATGATCAACTGTTTCCTTGAAGAATGTGAGAAGAAACAAACACCACAGGCCACTGCTGAAAATGATCAACTGATTCCGTGAAGAATGTGAGAAGAAACAAACACCCACAGAGCCACTGCTGAAAATGATCAACGTTCGAATTTGAGCTTCACAATTTAAAGCCCCCCCCCCCCCCCCCCCCCCCCCCCCTTTCTCTCTCTCTCTCTCTCTCTCTGACTATGCCATTTTATATCAATGCCCTTTTTTCAGATCGAACAATTTTTCTGGCTCGACGAAATTCCTTCTTCCCTACCCACGCATTGATCTATACAAAACAAGCCTAGTTTACTCTGGACCATATGTCTGGAATCACTTCCACCGAATCTACAAAATACGAATACTTTAAAACTTTTCGACAAACATTTGCATTAATATTTTATGTCTCAGTAATTTAATTATTCGATTAAACTGATTAGCGTCCAATCGCAAAGTCTTCTGTGAACTTACTTTGAATGCATCGTCTAAAATAGCCTACTCCGCTAAAATCACTCATCCCCACTCCCACTCTGTCTACCATCCCTTTTCTCCTCCCCTACCTACCATTCTCTCTTCCCACACCTCCTCTGACCTCTCTCTGTAGTTTTGTTTGTTTGTAAGTTTCCTTCTGTTTCACTATCCCCCCTCTCCTTTAGTGCTTTTATGAATAGTTTGCTTATCATTGTAGAATTAGATTACTATGTTGCTATGTTGAATTGTCAGTATGGATGATATGTGTTGAAATAATGTATGCATGACAAGGACAGATTGTAAGACTAGGCTTTGGCCTATAATCTTCATCTTTGCGTATTAAAAGATCAATCAATCAATCAATCAATCAATCAATCAATCATCAATCTCTGTCTCTCTCTCTCTCTCTGCTGAGTGTAATACTCTTACCAAGCCAGTCACCTCATTTCCCTTCGCCCATTTCTTTATTCTCTAGAAATTTTTTTTGGTCACCTAATTATTTTCTCCATTCTCTGCATTCTCTAACTTGATCCGTCCCCTATCCTTCCCCCCTTTTGTCCCCCCCCCTCCCCCACAATCTCCTCTGTTTATTCTCCCTGTCGCAGCCGGACCCCTACAACTCCCAACCCTCCCCCCCCTCCCCCCCACCCCCCCCCAAAAAAAAAAAAAAAAGTTCTCAGCCTCTCCCATCCTCAACTCTCTCCGTGCTGTTGATTGCCAGACGTTTTACCGAGCGTCTGCTGTTTGCCGCGATGCTTCCGGTTTCTGTTGATGATGCACTGACTGGGGGGGGGGGGGGTGGAGGGGAGGGGGGAGGAGCCACATCTATCAGGGCACGCACGCAACGCACGCAACACACATACACACAACAACACACACACACACAAAACACACACGTACACACACACGTACACACACACACACACACACACACACACACACACACAACACACATGAAAAAAGAAGATAATATCATTTGATATCAATAGAAGCAAAAGAACATTGAAAACAATCCACATCATCTTAAAATCTACACGGATGTTCAGTTTTAGAATCTATACAGGAGCTGGATTTGTAATCGATTTAAAAGTAAAGAAATCATTTTGTTTAGAGAACTTTTCAGTTTTCACTGCTGAACTATACGCAATCTTATGGCTATCTTGGATATATATCTAATGTGCAATTACAGCATTTTAATCTGGTTGATTAAATCTGTACTTTGTAACTTACGAAATTGGGATGCAAATGTAAGAAAGACCTAATTTTTGATATAAAATTTATGATACATTCGTTATGCGAAAGGAACTTTTGTAGAGTTTTGCTGGATCCATCCCATTGTGTATCTATGGAAATGAAATAGCTGATAAATTAGCAAAAGAGGGTGCTCTTAGAAAAATCCAGATAGTAAATTAAAATTGGATAAACATGAAATCAGTTCTCTATTAGAAAATTGTATGAACAATGAAAAACTTCCTGCAAAAAGGAAAGCGTTATTATGTCAAAGATCGTTGTCCAGTATAATTTATAAAATGCGTTTTTAAACTCGTGGAAAACCAAATTTTCTAAGGATGTAGATTGCGCTTGTGGTCTCCCATTATCTATTCAACATATTCTTTTGAATGTCCAGTTCTAACATCTTTATATACTATTCTAAAGATAGATATTGCTTCATTAGGGGCTTTACATGAAATTCTTTACAGCCCCAAAATGATTGATATAGCAAAGGCTATATCGAGTTCTGTTATTATTCATTTGCTGTAATTGATTTATCAGTTATAATTATTGTTTGGTCGTTAATAGGCAAACTTTCATGTATTTGTGTGTGTCTCTCTCTCACTCTCACTCTCACATACACACGGGTGCGCGCATGCATGCCACGCACGCACATGCACACTCGCGCTCACACACTCTCATATAACGCACTTACACACAAACACACATGTATATAAGGTGGGTTTTTATTTTTTTTAATTTTTTTATTTTTTTTTTTTTTTTAAAGTCTAATATCACCATCGTTGTGAAACAGACTCTAAATTAAATCAATCCAAATCCAAACACACACACACACACACACACACACACACACACACACACACACACACACGCGCTGTACACACACACACACTACGCGCACGCGCCACATTACATACACGCGTGCATCACACCACACACACTACACCACACACACACGCACACACACACACACACACACACCAAAACAAAGTAGGAGAGAGAGAGAGGAGAGAGGAGATGAGGAGAGAAGAGAGGAGAAGAGAGAGAGAGAAGAGAGAGAGAGGGAGAGAGGGAGGAGAGAGAGAGAGATTGTTAAAAAAACAAACCAAAAAACAACCAGAGAGAGAAGAGGCGCTAGCAGCTGGCAGCACCAGAGGCCGGGATACAGGAGCCGTGCCCATGACACGTGGAACTCGTTTCGCCTGGTCTATGGACAGGATGACGGGGGAAGCGTTCGTTCTCAGCACCCCACCATCCGTCCTGTTCCAGCGGCTTCCCACTGTTCACGTGCATCATTTCCACCGGCTTGTTCTGCACGACCTGCGCTACAAAGGGTCTTATTTTCGACCTGCGCTACAATAGGGTCTACTTTCGACCTGCGCTACAAAGGGTCTATTTTCGACCTGCGCTACAAAGGGTCTACTTTCGACCTGCGCTGCAAAGGGTCTACTTTCGACCTGCGCTACAAAGGGTCAATTTTCGACCTGCGCTACAAAGGGTCTGCTTTTGACCTGTGCTATAAGGGTCTATTTTCGACCTCTGCTACAAGGGTCTATTTTCGACCTGTGCTACAAAGGGTCTATATTTTCGACCTGTGCTACAAAGGGTCTATTTTCGACTTGTGCTGCAAAGGGTCTATTTCGACCTGTGCTGCAAAGGGTCTATTTTCGCCTCCTCTGTTGCTTTCTGTGTCCCTCTGGCGTTGAAACGCTAAACTGATGGACTGATATCACGCAATTTGTCACAAAGATCAAATGTGTCCCAGGACAAGCCATTTCAATGTTGGCTCAGATCTGCCGATCCGAATCAGCAGCGGGTCTATTATCCCGTTGATCAAAAATGGATGCACTAACAAAAAAATTGGAAAGACATTATGTGGCCCCCAAAATGAACCTATGAAATCCTGGTGTGGATTTTTGATGGGATCTTTTATGTGGATCTGTGGTGTAGATCCATGGCGTGATTTGTGGTGTGGATCCGTGATGTGCATCTTTGATGGGGATCTGTGGTGAGGGTCTGTGGTGTGGTGTCTACGGTGTGTCCGCATATGCGCGTGCGTGCGTGCGTGCGTGCGTGCGCGCGCGCGTGTGTGTGTGTGTGTGTGTGTGTGTGTGTGTGTGTGTGGTGTGTGTGTGTGTGTGTGTGTGTGTGTGTGTGTGTGTGTGTGTAAGGGTTTATACATATGCGCGTGTGCGTGTCAGTGAATGTGTGTGCAGAGGGAGGGAGTCACGTCAAAGTCCTTTCTGTTCCCCTTATCCACTTTTACTTTCTTTCTCAGATAGTTCCCTTTACCCACTCTTACTTTCTTTCTCAGATAGTTTCCCTTACCCACGTTTAGTTTCTCTCTCAGATAGTTCCCCTTACCCACGTTTAGTTTCTCTCTCAGATAGTTCCCCTTACCCACTTTTACTTTCTTTCTCAGATAGTTCCCCTTATGTTTTTAAATTTCTTTCTCAGATAGTTCCCCTTAACCACCTTTACTTCCTTTCTCAGATAGTTCCATTTACACACGTTTCGTTTCTTGCTCAGTTCCCCTTACCAACTTTTACTTTCTTTCTCAGATAGTTCCCCTTTCCTATTTTTACTTCCTTTCTCAGATAGTTCCCCTTTCCCATTTTTACTTCCTTTCTCAGATAGTTCCCCTTTCCCATTTTTACTTTGTTTCTCAGATAGTTCCCTCTACCCACTTTTACTTTCTTTCTCAGATAGTTCCCTCTACCCACTTTTACTTTCTTTTTCAGATAGTTCTTCTTACCCACTTTTACTTTCTTTCTCAGAATTTCCCCCCTTACCACTTTTACTTTTTTTCTCAGATAGTTTCCCTACCCCGTTATTTCTTTCTCGATTTTCCCAAATACCCATTTTTTTTATTTCTTTCTCAATAGTTTCTTCCCCCTTTTTACTTTTTTTTCTCAGTTTTCCCTTACCCACTTTTAGTTGTTTTTTTCTCATTCCCCCCTTACCCTTTTTTTACTTTTTCTCAGAAGTTCCCCTACCCCTTTTACTTTCTTTCTAAATGGTTCCCCCTTACACATTTTTATTTTTTTCTCAATACCCCCCTTCCCCCAACATTTACTTTTTTCTCAGATATTTCCCCCTTTACCAACATTTACTTTTTTTTTTCTAATAGTTCCCCAACCCCTTTTATTTCTTTCTCAGATTTCCCTTACCCACTTTTATTTTTTCTTTCCAAAGCCCCCTTTTACACTTTTTTACTTCTCAATAGTTCCCCTTACCACTTTTACTTTCGTTCTCAGATATTTCCCTTACCATTTTTACTTTCTTTTATTTCCCCCTTAAACCATTTTCATTCTTTCTCAATTTTCCCCCTTACACACTTACTTTTTTTCCAGAATTTTCCCCTTACCCACTTTTATTTTTCTTTCTCAAATAGACCCCTTACCCACTTTACTTTTTTTCTCGAATTTCCCCCCTTACACTTTTTTTACTTTCTCGATTTTCCCCCCTTACCAACTTTGAGTTTCCCCGGCTTCCCCTTACCCTTTTTCCCTTTCTTTCTCAATTTTCCCACTTCCCCATTTTAAATAATTTCTCTCTCAAATTTCCCCCTTTCCCCATTTTCATTTCTTTCTAAATATTCCCCCCTTACCCATTTCATTTTTTTCTCAATTTTCCCCTTCCCCATTTTCTTTTCTCTCTCAGATACCCCCCTTTACCCTTTTTCAGTTCCTTTCTCGATACCTGTCCTTTAACTACTCCCGAACCTCCATTCACCACACCCCCCTCACCCTTTCTACAACAGGGACCCACCCCCCCCCCCAAACATTTTCTAACCTTCCACCCTCTCCTCTTTTAAAACCCACCCCAAAAAAATCTTTCCGCTTCCCACCATAAAAAAAATGTTTTTTGTTAACCCGGCTTTTTCAATTCGGGCCTCCTTTCCCTTTTTTTGGCTTGATGCCAACATTTTTGACCCTCCTGTTTTTTTCCCCCCGGTGCCGCTGGCCGTTACGTGCGCGCGGCTCCCGTTACCGCGGCTTCCGTCTCGTGGCCGTAAACACAAAAGTCCATTACCATGTACTCTGCCTTGTCTGATACTGGTGGTGTAAAATTTCTGGGGTGGCCAAACACACACATAGCCCATGACCAGTACTCTGCTCTTGTTGATAGGTGGTGATGATACATTGTCTGGGTCCCGGAACAGCAAAAATAGTCCTTGACCATTACTTCCTTGTCGATATGGGGGTGATGATACTTTGTCGGGGGCCGTAACAGCGCAAATAGCCATTGACCATTACTCCTTTTGTCCGATAGGGTGGTGAAAAACTTGTCTGAGGGGGCCGTGAACAGCGAAATAGTCCATTGACCTGTATTTGCTTTTTTCCCTATGGGGTATATACATTGTCTGAGGTGCCGTGAACACGAATTACCCATTGACCTTTACTCGTCTTTCATACTGGTGGTGATGATCATTGGGGGGGGGTCCTCTTTTTTTTTTCATCTACAAACTCCCACTTCATGACCAACGAAGAACTTTTTTTAAAAACAGACGAGAGAGACAACAGACCACAACAGGGGGAAAGAAGCAGACAACAGGACAAGACAAATAGAAAAGACAAAGACAGACACACAAAAGAGGTTTTTGGGTGTGTGTTGTGTTGTGTTTTGTGTGTGTGTGTGTGTGTGGTTTTGTGTGTGTGTTGTTGGTTGGTTGCGTGCGTCGGTGTTGCGTGCGGCTCGCGTGCGTCGTGCGTCGGCGCGTCGTGCGGCGTTGGTGTGTGTTGTGCGTTTTTGTGTCTAGAACAGGGGGAGGAAGAGAGAGGGAGAGAGAGAGGAAGAAAAGGGAGGAGGGGGAGAGAGAGAGGAGAGAGAATGACGGCGGGAGAACAGAGACAGACAAAAGAGACAGAGACAGCCAAAACATACAGACAGGCAAAACTCACCAATACCTTGCCGTGGCATGAACCACTATGATTTGTCCTCACTTTTTGCATGTTCCCCAAATGCCTTCCGTGTGCCTTTCAGCGGGGGGGTTCCGCCCAATACCTCCCCTGTGCCCTTTCAGCCAGAATTTCCCGACCAATACCTTCCCGTTGCCCATTCGCCAAAGAGTTCCGTCCAATCCCTTTGCCGTTGCCCATCACCCAAAAGGGGGGTTTCCGCCCAAATCCTTCCGTTGCCCATTCACCAAAGGGAGTTCCCCCCCATACCTTGCCGGGGCCCGTCAGCCAAGGGGGTTCGCCCAATACCTTCCCTTGCCCGTCAGCCAGAGGGGTTCCGACCAATCCCTTGCCGGTGCCATTCACCGAGGAGGTTCCGTCCAATACCTTCCGGTGCCCTTCACCAAGGAGGTTCCGACCAATCCCTTTGCCTGTCCCCATTCAGCCGGGGGATTTCCGTCAAGGAAGTGAGCACGGCGCACTGTAAATACAAAGGGTTTAGTGGGAGGCCAATAAAGGAACTTCTCTCTTTTTTGGAATTGTTCCGCCCCCCTTGGTTTTGACTCCACCTCACAAATGTGGGCCAGAAGATGTCTGATTTTGTCTTCCCCACTCTCCTCCCCCCCTTTCCCCTCTCCTCTCTCTCTCTTCTCCCCCCTCTCTCTCTCTCTCTCTCCCCTCTATTTTTTTTTTTTGGGGGAGAAACTGGACCTTTTACGCAAAATTTCCATCCCTTTTTCCCCCCAAACCTGTTTCGTCTTCACTTCAAAACGTCTGTGAATACAACCCCCCCCCCACCCCCCCCCCCAATCCCCCACCCCCTTTCTTCCATCCCCACGATTCCTCCCATCCCCTCCTCAGACCCCTTACCACTTCTCCCATTTCGCACCCCCACCCCCACCCCCCCCCCCCCCCCTTTTAAACCCCCCTCAAACCCTCACCTACTTCCCATTCGTCATCCCCCCCCCTTAAACCCCCTCTAAAACCCCTTTCCCCTTTCCTTCCCCCTTCGCACCCCCAGAAAGAGGAACATAGAGACAGAGGGCCATAAGACAGGGGGGAACACAGGCATAGGGAAAACCACAAGATAGGGGGGGAACACAGGACGGGGGAACACAGAGAAGAGGGGAAACAAGCAGAGGGGAACCCCCCACACCCACAAAGATCAATTGAAAAAAAAAAAAACCCTTGCCGTCATGACAGTAACTCATTCCCTCAGTTTCCTGCAAAAGTTGGAAAGGGGGAAAAAACTCCTTTTTCCCCTCCCGCCAACCTGCCGGGGTTTCCGAAAAGTTCCGGCTGCCTAGGGGTTTTTTTTTGCCTGCCATGGTTTGTGGTCCTCTGGTTTTGTGTCCTGCTTAGTGTTTTTTTCTTGCTCTAGTGTTTGGTCCGCTCATGTTTTGTGTGCCTGCGCTATTGTTTTTGTCCTGCTCTATAGTTTGCATGTCTTTAGTGTTTTAGAACAAGAAAAAGAGGGAGAGAGAGAGAGGGGGGGGGGGGGGCAATAACAGACAAAAGACAGGACGGGGAAAACATAGAAAAGAGTGCACGCACAACTCAAAAGCATGCTTAACGTGTACGCAGATAAGATATAATCTTTAACTTTATTTTCCAAAGGGTAACAGATAAGCAAAAAATGCTTTTTTTTTATCCGGCCCCTTTCCCGTTAAGGGGCTAATATGACTCGACGAAAAACTTAAAATTTCAACAAAACCCCATTAAAACACAACAAAAAAAGTGTATGCAAAACAGTTCAGGGGAGATGACTTTAAAAAAAAAGAAACGATTTAAACAACAAACAAAAATAAAGAAATTGATTACAAAGAAGAAAAATTAGCACCCAGAATAGGAAAAGCGATCCCCTATCGAAGGGGAGGAGAGAGAGAGAGAGAGAGAGAGAGAGAAGGGGAGAGAAGAGGGAGAGAGAATTACATTCCTTTTTTAAAAGTTAACATACAACAAACTGCAAAATATAAACGACAATTACAAAGCATCATAAAACAAAATTTGTTCTTTCTTTCACCTTTATTGATTGTTAAAGGCAAAAGAGAAAGAAAAACAATTATCAGAGAGAGGAGAGAGAGAAGAGAGAGAGAAAAGAAGGGGGGAAGAGAGAGAGAGAGAGAAATTCATTTATTCACTTTTAAAACGCAAGGGTGAAGATTTTAGCCAAAGCTAGTCTTACAATTGTATCAGCAACATTATTTCAACACATTATTCATTCGAAATTCAAAAAAGCAACACTTATTATTTACAATATTTCAGACTTTTTGGAAATAATAGTGACGTGGGGGTATCAAACAGAAAAGGGAAAATTACAAAAAAAACAAACCAAAACCCAAAAAAATTGAAAGAGAGTCGGGGGGGGGGGGGGGGGGGGGGGGAATGACAGGGAGGGGGGGAAAGGGGGGGATGGAAGGGGGAACCAAAAAGGGGGGGAGGGAAGTGGTTTTGGGGGAAAAAACCCCCAATTTAAAAAATTTAGGGG
>CM031610.1:90867352-90904414 GCA_018398815.1 Conus ventricosus
GGTGTGTTGTGTCTGTGAATGCGTGTGTGTGTGTGTGTGTACGTGTGTGTGTGTGTGTGGTGTGTGGTGTGTGGTGTCCCTGTATGTCCCGCGCGTGTGGTGTGGTTCGTGAGTGTGTCTGTTGGTCTTCGAAGGTTTACTTCCGCATGTCGTTTTTCTAAATGGCGATGGATTGTGTTGTTCAAACCGTGGACATTGCTGTATAGACTTCATTTCTTACCGCTGCTGGTACAAGGCAAGGGCAGGGTGAATGATGGGTTGCCTCTCTGCAGTGTCCACTGCACGGACGGTGACGGCCAAGCGGTAAACAGCTGCCACGTGCGTGAGAAGCCGGCGACACTGGCTGAGAATAACAGGAGGCTCATAAACTGTCTGGCATCGAATAGGAGGGTCAGAATAAAAAGAGAAAATGATGGAGCAGACGACTGTTTTTTGTTGTTGGCGGGTAAGGAAGGTGAGAAGACGGGGGAGGGGTGTAGGCCACGGGATGGGGATGGGGGTAGGAGGGGTGTGTGTGTGTGTGGGGGGGGGGGGGGGGGTGAGGGGGGAGGGGATGATAAGATGGGAAGGCAAGGAAAATGGGTATTATGGAGAGGACTCTGTGTGTGTGTGCGTGTGCGCGCGCTGTATGTGTGAGTTGTGTGTGTGTGTGTGTGTGTGTGAGTGTGCGCGCGCGCGTGCGCTGTGTGTGTACACGTGCGCGTAAGTGCGTGCAAATACCAGGGTTGAGCGTGTGAGAGCGTGCGTGCGTTCTCGTGTGTGTGTGTGCGTGTGTGTGTGTGTGTGTGTGTGTGTGTACGGGGGGGGGGGGGGGGTGCGCGCGTGTGTGCGCGTGTGTCTGTCCGTCTGTGTCTGTCTGCTTGCATGTCTGCCTGCCGTCTGTATATGCATGCGCGCACGCTCGTTTTAGTGTGAGCGTTGGCGGGTGGGCCATGGGGGGTGGGAGGGGGAGTGGAATGGTCTAGATGAAGGATGGGCAACAGCGAAACCCGATCATGTTTATGACCATACTTGTCTGAACAGATTTTTACACACGCCATCACTTTATATTATATTATGTTATATCAGAACTCGTTGGATGACCTTTGGACGAAAACAGCACTGATTTTTTTTCGTGTTCATAACCGTATTTACGGGCGAAGGGGAAAAAGTCAAAACGCAAAATGGGCGCGTGGGAGAGCGCAGACCCATGTCAAGGTAGAACGGATCCTGGATCCACCGTTTGAGTCGGATCCCCAGCACAGATCCGCAAAGAAAGAAAATTACGTCCCGGTTCGTCCCGGTTCTACATCCCGTCTTGCCATGAAGTTTCCTAAAAACTGGTTACGTCTTTTGGGGCGTTATCTTACTCATAGACAATGGAACCAACGGATGCTGATGACTGAGTAATGCTCTGAAAGTGACTCGGCAGCAGTGCAGCGTCTCCTCTGGTGGGTTGCTCCAGTTGGGAGCTGCTGTCCTCCTTCCTTTGCCGGTCAAGTCAGCTTCCTCATTGCCATACATGTTGCAGTGTGAGGGGATCCACTGGATGACGGTGTTCTCAGTGGACCGATACAGAACGGCCAGGGCAGAGACAAGGGAGTTGAGTTCCGTGTTATGATGATTTTTTAACAGCCTGCAGTACTGATGTAAATGTGAGTGAATTATAATAACCTTTCTCGCAGAGGTCATGAACGATGAACTCGGACAAAGCCGGCAGAGTAAACGGCGGGAAGGGCGCCGGAACAGCAAAAGGATGGCGGCGGGGGTGAGAAAGGAACCCCTTCCCTCCTTCGTCCCGTTCCATAATCTGAGGGAACGATTGTCGCCTGTCACGGCGGCTCCTGTGTGCTGAACTCATGCTCTGCCAGCTGGTGTTCCTCTGTGCCTTTGTCTGCTGTGTTCTTACATTTTATCTCTTTGTTCGCTGTGTCCTTACATAGGTACTGTGTTGTGTTCCTCTGTCTCTTTGTCTGCTGTGTTCTTACATGGGGACTGTGTTGTGTTCCTCTGTCTCTTTGTTTGTGTTCTTACATGGGCACTGTGTTGTGTTCCTCTGTCTCTTTGTCTGCTGTGTTCTTACATGGGCACTGTGTTGTGTTCCTCTGTCTCTTTGTCTGCTGTGTTCTTACATGGGCACTGTGTTGTGTTCGTCTGTCTCTTTGTTTGTGTTCTTACATGGGGACTGTGTTGTGTTCCTCTGTCTCTTTGTTTGCTGTGTTCTTACATAGGTACTGTGTTGTGTTCCTCTGTCTCTTTGTCTGCTGTGTTCTTACATGGGTACTGTGTTGTGTTCCTCTGTCTCTTTGTTTGTGTTCTTACATGGGGACTGTGTTGTGTTCCTCTGTCTCTTTGTCTCCTGTGTTCTTACATGGGCACTGTGTTGTGTTCTCTGTCTCCTTGTCTGCTATGTTCTTACATGGGCACTGTGTTGTGTTCCTCTGTCTCTTTGTTTGTGTTCTTACATGGGGACTGTGTTGTGTTCCTCTGTCTCTTTGTTGCTGTGTTCTTACATGGGGACTGTGTTGTGTTCCTCTGTCTCTTTGTTTGCTGTGTTCTTACATGGGGACTGTGTTGTGTTCCTCTGTCTCTTTGTTTGATGTGTTCTTACATGGGGACTGTGTTGTGTTCCTCTGTCTCTTTGTTTGCTGTGTTTTTTACATGGGGACTGTGTTGTGTTCCTCTGTCTCTTTGTCTGCTGTGTTCTTACATGGGGACTGCGTTGTGTTCCTCTGTCTCTTTGTTTGCTGTGTTTTTACATGAGGACTGTGTGTGTTCCTCTGTCTCTTTGTCTGCTGTGTTCTTACATGGGGGCTATGTAGTGTTCCTCTGTCTCTTTGTTTGCTGTGTTCTTACATGGGGACTGTGTTGTGTTCCTCTGTCTCTTTGTCTGCTGTGTTCTTACATGGGGACTGTGTTGTGTTCCTCTGTCTCTTTGTCTGCTGTGTTCTTACATGGGGACTGTGTTGTGTTCCTCTGTCTCTTTGTCTCCTGGTTCTTACATGGGGACTGTGTTGTGTTCCTCTGTCTCTTTGTCTGCTGTGTTCTTACATGGGGGCTGTGTTGTGTTCCTCTGTCTCTTTGTCTGCTATGTTCTTACATGGGGACTGTGTTGTGTTCCTCTGTCTCTTTGTCTGCTGTGTTCTTACATGGGTACTGTGTTGTATTCCTCTGTCTCTTTGTCTGCTGTGTTCTTACATGGGGACTGTGTTTGTGCCTTGATGTGCCGGAAGGTCCCCGGTCAATCGGAGCGTCAACAGTAGCCTTGAGGAATTGACGGAATATTGTCAACAACAGCTTGAGGCATTGACGGAATATTGTCAGCAACAGCCTTGAGGCATTGACGGAATATTGTCAACAAGAGCCTTGAGGCATTGGCGGAATATTGTCAACAACAGCCTTGAGGTATTGACGGAATATTGTCAACAACAGCCTTGAGGCATTGACGGAATATTGTCAACAACAGCCTTGAGGCATTGGCGGAATATTGTCAACAGTAGCCTTGAGGCATTGACGGAATATTGTCAACAACAGCCTTGAGGCATTGACGGAATATTGTCAACAGTAGCCTTGAGGCATTGGCGGAATATTGTCAACAGTAGCCCTTTAGGCATTGACGGAATATTGTCACAACAGCCTTGAGGCATTGACGGAATATTGTCAACAGTAGCCTTGAGGCATTGCGGAATATTGTCAACAGTAGCCTTGAGGCATTGACGGATTTTTGTCAACAGTAGCCTTGAGGCATTGACGGAATATTGTCAACAGTAGCCTTGAGGCATTGACGGAATATTGTCAACAGTAGCCTTGAGGCATTGACGGAATATTGTCAACAGAAGCCTTGAGGCATTGGCGGAATATTGTCAACAGTAGCCTTGAGGCATTGGCGGAATATTGTCAACAGTAGCCTTGAGGCATTGGGGGGATATTGTCAACAGTAGCCTTGAGGCATTGGCGG
The DNA here is from genome assembly GCA_018398815.1 of Conus ventricosus. Taxonomy (NCBI): domain Eukaryota; kingdom Metazoa; phylum Mollusca; class Gastropoda; order Neogastropoda; family Conidae; genus Conus; species Conus ventricosus. The sequence continues at coordinate 90,871,290 of CM031610.1, forward strand.
AATATTGTCAACAGCAGCCTTGAGGGATTGGCGGAATATTGTCAGCAACAGCCTTGAGGCATTGACGGAATATTGTCAATAACAGCTGATGCATTGACGGAATATTGTCAACAACAGCTGAGGTATTGGCGGAATATTGTCAACAACAACCTTGAGGCATTGGCGGAATATTGTCAACAACAGCCTTGAGGCATTGGCGGAATATTGTCAACAACAGCCTTGAGGCATTGGCGGAATATTGTCAACAAATGCTGAGGTATTGGCGGAATATTGTCAACAACAGCCTTGAGGCGTTGGCGGAATGCTGTCTAGAACAGCCTTGAGGCATAGGCGGAATATTGTCAACAACACCTGAGGTATTGGCGGAATATTGTCAACAATAGCCTTGAGGCATTGGCGGAATAATGTCAACAACAGCCTTGAGGCATTGGCGGAATATTGTCAACAACACCTGAGGCATTGGCGGAATATTGTCAACAACAGCCTTGAGGCATAGGCGGAATATTGGAAGACGCTCGTAAAAATCTTCTGACACCACCCTCCAGGGGTTGCAACCTTGACGTGGTCGGAGGGCTTGCGTGGTCATGTGATCCCTTAGGCTTTGCTGCCGGGGGCATCAATACTTGGAGATAGGCTGGTTTTTTCAAACTGCTTCTAGGCCTGAGAAGTCAAGATGCTGCTGGCCCAAGCATAACGTGGTAAGGAGTTGATGCCCCTGGTAGGGCTTCCCATGTCAGATAGGCTAAGGGTGAGGATCCTGACTAAGAGTAACCCGCCTTTCTCCTTTTCTTGTTTTCTGCCTTTCTTTTTTTGGCCCTTTTCTATCTTCGTCTCCCCTTCAAGTCTTCTTTTCCACGCTCTTTTTCTCTCTGTGGTCTCCTTAAGATCCGCCGCGTTTGCCGTGCGGTGCGACCTGTGTCGGAGGGGGATGAGATCCTGGTGATTGAGAGGGCCAGTGCTTGAGAGGGCCAGTGCTCTCAACACATCACTTTGGCTCGGACCTCTCCTAGACAGGGAGTACACTCTGGCCCGGGTTGTACTAATCGGCTCCCCTGGCCTTCTTGGGGCTGGGTCAAAACCGGCATTTCTCCGGCTGGCCAAGTGAACCCCTGCAGTGCTCAGCTCTCTGTTCCGGGAGTTGAGCATGATCAGGGGGGATAGGGTTGGTGGTTTCTGTCTGTTGTATGTCTCTCCTGAAGCCTGGAAGGGGTCAAGACATTGGTTTCTTGGCCCTGGCCCCTTAGTTGGACTACAAGGTGGTGGGTAAGGGAGAGATGAAATAAAATTTAAAATAAATCGTGGCTTTTTCTAAAACATCCCCCCCAAAAAGAAGAGGAAGGCAGCAACCCCTATTTCAGGGGACTTTCAATCTGATAGTGACTCGGATATCGAGGTAAGACAGAGGGCAGGTTTCTGGGCTTCCTGGCTCGTGATGGAAGGGACGGTGCAGGAAAGGCCTATTTCAGCTCTGAGTCCTTTCACCATCCAGAAGGGATTTCAAGGTTTAGCAGGTGATCCTCAGTCCATCAAAAGGTTACGGAATGGTTCATTTCTAGTTCAATGCAGATCCAAAAAGCAATCGGAACAGCTGCTGAGGGCAACAAAGCTCGTGGACAGAGAGATCCGTGTGACTCCCCATAAACAATTGAACTCGTCCAAAGGAGTAATTCGGTGCCGGGATTTGACAGGTGTCTCGGAGGCGGAGATCAAGACGGAACTGGCGTCCCAGGGTGTGACGGAGGTGCATAGGGTGACGGTAAAAAAAGGTGCAGAAAGAGTGGCCACCAACACCCTCTTTCTGACATTCTGCAACCCTCTGCTGCCTCCGGTCATCAAAGTCGGTTACCTGAACATTCGAGTTCAGTAGTATGTTCCGTCCCCGTTGAGGTGTTTCAGGTGCCAGAGGTTTGGCCATGTCAAAGACCGCTGTTCTGGGCAGGAGGTGTGCGGTGTTTGCTGCAAGGCAACCCATGATGGGCCGTGTAAAGACCGGCGCATTGTGCTAACTGCGGTGGCGACCGTCCTTCCTCTTCACGAAACTGCCCTGTTTGGATGCAGGAGTCCACAATACCAAGAGTCAAAACAGAAAAAAAATCTCCTCTTTTGAGGCCCGCAAACAGGTTGTTGGCAGTCAGACGCCAACAGCATCTTCATATGCTTCGGCCGTAAAGAAAGTTCCCACTCGGTCAGTCTGCTGCCAGACTTATGAATTTATCTTTTAAAAGACACTGCAAGGAAGAATTGTAAACTCTGGTGGAGGCAGGTCCCCCACCTCCCAACCCAAAGTGAATGCCCCTGGTGGAGGCAAAAAATCCACCACCCTCAGACTGCCCAGCAGTCTACAACATCTGCTGCTGGGCAGATTAAAAAAAAACAGCTCTCCCGCCTCGAACTCCTCGGTACAGTACCGTGCGGGCAAGGGAGTTCAACCCAGTGTGGAGATGGTGGAGATGAGGAAGAAACCTCCACCATCTCCCAAATCCAGACCTTCTTCACCTGTGGGCAAGTCTGCCAGCAGGTCTGAAGGCCCAAACAGTCCGGTACAACTCTCAAATAAATTACACCATTAGAAGCAGACTTTGATGAGGAGATGACCTGATCTCTCTCCTTTTTGCCCTCTGCACCATGGATAGTACAGTAATCCATTGGAATATCCGTGGACTAAATTCCAACTTCGAGGAGCTGCAGCTTCTGTGTCATCTATAAAACCTTCCGTCGTGGCTCTTCAGGAAACTCAAATTCAAAGCCAGAAGACCTTCACTCTTTCTGGCTTTTTAAAATTCTTTCTAAACCTGCACAACCATCCACGTTGGGACTGTCGGGCGGTGTTGCCCTTCTCATACATAAAACTGCTGTATAGTCCTGTCGCTCTGTCTACCTCCCTTTAGGCTGTAGCTGCGAGAGTCACTGTCCACAAGCTGTGACAATCTGCTCACTTTTTCTGCCACCTTCTGTCCCGGTTTGTCGTCAGGACCTTAGTCTGATAGGAGAACTTCCTCGACCTTTTTTGCTGTTGGGTGACTTTAACGGTCACAATCCTCTTTGGGGTAGTGTCAGTTTGTGATCCAGAGGTCTGCTTATTGAGGATGTCCTTTCTGATTTTGATTTGTGTTGTTTTGAACGACGGATCTGCAATTACCTCCACTCTTCCACAGGTTCACTTTCGTGTTTAGATTTGTCGATTTGTGACCCCTCGCTGGTCCTGGACTATGAGTGGTCTGTCCATGACGATCTGCACGGAAGTGACCATTTCCCTGTCCTTTTACAACCCGTAATAACTGAAAAACGTCTGTCTCGCAACATCTAAATTATAAAAAGGCAAACTGGGATCTATTTGCAACCACTATTTCCAAGGAATTCCAGGACACTGATTTTCTTCAGAGTCCAGACCCAGCAGAATCTCTGACTAACATTGTGATCAAATGTGCTAAAGCCTGTATTCCAGTGTCTTCCGACAAACTCCAAATGCCAAAAAACCCTGGTTCGATTCAGACTGCCAACAGGTTTCGAAAGTTCGCAAACGGGCTCAGCGTCAGGTATACCAACGACCTTCGGGTCCCAACGCTCGAGCCCATCAGAAACTCTGTGCCAAATCGAGACACACTTTTTAAAAACAGTAAACGTCAGTCCTGGAGAAGCTTCTGCTCCAGGCTGACATCTAAAACTTCCAAGAAAACGTGTGGAACATTAAGAAAATCAAAGGGAAGAACACCCGTCCCACTGTGAACCATCTCAAGTTTCTGACTCTTTAATAACAGGAGAAAAAAGCAGTTGCTAATCTGCTTGCTTCAGCCATTGAAAATAATTCCTCCTCTTCTAACAAATCAGCCAGTTTTGTCAAAAACAAAGCCCTTAAAGAAAAATCACCCTGCAACTTTTCGTCAAACAACATGGAAGACTACAATCTTCCTTTCACGTTAAACGAACTGAAATCTGCCTTACTTTCTTGCAGCGATTCCTCTCCAGGTATGGATGAAATCCATTATAAACTGTTGAAACATCTTCCGCAAGAAGGTCTGAACATACTGCTACAGGTATACAACCATGTGTGGACTACTGGTTTCTTTCCACCTTCTTGGCGAAAAGCCCTCATTATTCCCATTCCCAAACCTGGAAAAGATCTTTCTAACCCATCAAACTACCGTCCCATAGCTTTGACCAGCTGTGTCTGTAAATGATGGAGAAAATGGTCAATGCTAGACTCATGTGGAAACTGGAAACCGATGGCCTTTTGGCGAAAGAACAGTGTGGTTTCCGCAAACATCGGACTACAGTTGACCATTTGATTCGTCTGGAATCTACACTTCGGAACGCCTTTTTGAACAAACAGCATGCAGTGGCAATTTTCTTTGACTTGGAGAAGGCCTACGATACTACCTGGAAGTCGGAGATACTTCATGACTCCTGATCTTGGTTTTCGAGGTCATCTTCCACTTTTCATACAAAATTTTTTGGCAGAAACGAGTTTCAGGTCCGGGTTGGCACCACTCTCTCTGTGTTCACGAGAGGAGTTGGGTTTTTCCCACAGGGGAGCATACTGTCTCCTGCCCTCTTTAGCATCAGATCAACAACATTGTTAAATCAGTTCAGCAGGGTTCAGACTGCTCATTGTTTGTGGATGATTTTGCTGTCTCACGGCTGTTCAGAGCGAGTTCTTTAGTGTTCAGCGAAGCAGGGAGTTAACACCTCTCCGGCTCCCTGCACTTGCCAAGGTCGGGGAAAGGGCAGTGTTTACTGCGGGCGGCTCCCTACCCCTAGCTTATGCGCTGTACACAGCGCTGCTGTCAGCCGGCAACAACAAGTCCAGCTATGTTTTCGGCATTGCTGCGCGGCTGTTAAAAAGGGGTTGTCAGTTTGACAATTCGTTTTTGGGTCGTGAAGAATATAATACTTATACACTCCTGAGACGACTGTATTGGCGAACTGCAGACAATTCTTTTAATCCCAAACTCGACTGGGTTTTATTTTCCTGCAGAGAACGAAGGAAACAGCATGATATTGTGTGCACAAGTTGTTAGGCAACATTACAACAATGACAATACACACAAAATCGATAAAAAACTAATAAACATCAGCGCTTAATGGCAAGATTTTTTCCCTCATTGATTAGTTCACAAGTTTGATACATGCCTCTGCTCAGACTACAACAGCAAAAAAGTCGGATCACTTAATGTTATAAGCTTGTTTGATCCAAAATGCGCAATGTAACTGACAATGGCGTTTCATGCAGCTGAACTTTGGCAGCCACACGCACATGGCATGACCAAAGTCTCAAGCTTTGCATCAAACTAGTAAGTGATTTGTTTCCGAACAATTCTAACCCGTTTTTTCTTCTGTAATAAAATACAAAATCAAACACAGTCTTTGATTCTTTTTCTTTCCCCACACACACCAACACACTCACACACACACACACACACACACACAACACACACACACTATGACTGGATACACACATTGGGTATGACTATATGCTGCAAAAATCTGTGTGTGTGTGTGTGTGTGTGTGTGTGTGTGTGTGTGTGTGTGTGTGTGTGTGTGTGTGTGTGTGTCTGTGTGTGTGTGTTTATGTGCATGCGTGCGCGTGCTTTGCGTGGGGTGTGTGTGTGTGTGTGAAATGGCGAACGCATTCCTTTTTCAAAGTATCAGAGACGGTGTGCGCATAAGAAAATCAAATCATATGCAATGGCATCTTCCAAGCCACCCCGGCTGACCTATAGAACACACAGTGCCTATGCCCAAGAGACAGCGGTAGGAGCCGTATAGATAACACTGTCCAACCAGCTCACACACGCGTCAGTATCCCCATGTGTAAGACCACCAGTGAACCAGCTGCAAGGCGAGTTCGCTGGGTCGACCCTGGCCCTCGAAATAGACACAAAAACACTGTCCAGATACACAGCTCAACTGCTCTGTGCTAGAATGGCCTGTGCGGAAATAAAGGGGGGAAGGGATGTGTGTGTGTGTGTTGGGGGGAGGGGGGGGGAGGGGGGGGGGGGGGGGGGGGGTAGATGAGATGCACCTGCCGAGGATTTTGTGTGAGGGGAGAGGAGAGAGGGATTTGATGGCTGGCAGATGTAACTCGGGGAAAAAAAGTACTTTCATTTACTTGTCTTTAATTCATTTAAAAGAAAACTAAAATATAAACAAACTCTCTTACTAGGAAGAAAAAAACACATGAAAGAGGACACACACACACCACGCACGCACGCACACACACACACACACACACAAAACACACACCACACACCACACACACACACACACACCACACACAAAATATATACATAAATAAACATGCAATACTCACTGTGTCAGTTCTGCTCTCTCTCTCGGGAACTGTATCCTGGCTTTCCTTAGCCAAATACATGATTTGCCGTTGGTATGATGAACGTTACACATAGATGCAAACCTGCGTGAGAAATGGGAAAAAATGAAGGAAGTAAGGAAAATGAGTGATCGATATTGAACGATACTGATGGATGCCCCAACGGGAAACGACTGAATTTAAGCGCCTGGCAGCTCTCAGTCGGCATACCCAGGTAGGCAGCCCTTGTTAAACGATGTTGATTGTAAGCGCTTAGAGCTTGCCTCTGCCGAGAATAGGCGCTATATAAGTACTTATTTTTATTATTATATTATTATTATAGCATGCCTTTTTTTATGATGTGCATGTAAGCATGTTCATTCTAACACTGAACAGTTTTCAGCAGTCAAAAATTGATATGCATTAAAAATGCATTGTGGTACAAACCTTACAATAGAACACACAAACACATTAACACATGAAACAAAACACACACACACACACACACACACCACACACACACACACACACAACACACCACACCACATATGAACACACATACAACACTGAAAAAACAACACGCACGCACACAAACACACTTTAACACAACACACCCCAAAGAGAAGGGGAAAATGAGAGAGGAGAAGAGAGAAGAAAAAAATGGGAAAAGAGAGAGAGCACAGAATCAGAAGAGAAGAAATGTATGTAATCAAGTTGAAGAAACAGAACAAATTTTCAAAATTTGCACACACACACACCACACACACACACACACACACACCACACACACCACACACAATATATATATATACATTCTCTCTCCTCTCCCTCTCTCTCTTCTCTCTCTCTCTCACAACACACACACCAAAAACACACAACACACCCCACACATGAACACACACACACAACCCCACACACACACACATGAGAGAAGAGAAGAGAGAGAGAGAGAGAAAGAGAGAAGAGAGAGAGAAGAGATATCATGTAACATGCATTGTGGTACAAACCTTACAACAGAAACACACAAACACATGAACACACACACACACACAACACACAACCACACACACACCACACACACACTCATATGAAACACAAAACACACACATGAACCACACGCACGCAACACACACACACACATGGAAAAACACACACACAAAAGAGAGGGGAAGAAGAGAAGAGAGAAGAGAGGAGAGAAGAAGAGAGAGGGGAGAGAGAGAGAGAAAAGCACAGAATAAGAGAAGAAATGATGTAATGCAGTTAAGAAACAGAACAAATTTACAAAATTTTTCACACACACACACCACACACCCCACACACCACAATTATTTTTTTACATTCCCCTCTCTCTCTCCCTCTCATCTCCTCTCTCTCTCTCTCTCACACACAAAACACACACACAAAACACACACACACATGAACACACACACACAACACCTAGAAGAGAGAGGAGAGGGGAGAGTGAGAGAGAGAGGGGGAGAGAGAGAGAGAGAGAGAGGAGAGAGAGAAGAGAGGGGAGAGAGAGAAGAGCACAGAATCAAAAAAGATTTGGGGCGCAAAACACACACACACACACACACCACACACAAACACACCACACACACACACTCTCTCTCTCTCTCTCTCTCTCTCTCCTCTCTCTTCTCTCTCACAAAACACACACACACACACACAAAACCACACACACACCACACACACCCACACACACACACTCGCACACACACACAGTCACAGACACAGACAGAAACACACACACACACACACACACACCCCCCACACACACACACCACACACCATGTAAACTCACATATGGATTCCTTCATGTTGTCCAGAGCCATGCACATTTAATACATGCCTATGGCCCCAATTGTCCATGGCACGCGTTAATTTGGGACACAATTGTCCACTGTCACCATTAATTGGGGCCCAAATTTTGTGCACTGTCTCTTTACAGGTCTAAATTTTCTTTTCATCTTTAGTGGTTTATCATATCCTTTATTCCCAGTCTAAATAGATCACTTTATTTTTCGTGTCGGAAAGCGATAGAGCTAAATACTGACCTTGCGGCTTTTCGGGGATGGTGATGTTTGTGTGCGAGTGTTTTTCGGTTTTTTTTAACTGGGGTTGCGTTATTGACAAATGACGTTGACACACTTTCATTTAACTGGCAAGGGCGGCGGGATCAAAAGTTTGTTGTGCGGATCTCTTCACGGCCCTACTCTCGGTTTTGGGGGAAAACCCCTTTGTTTTGTGATTGAAAGTGACTGCATGCTTTGCACTGACTGATTGGCAGCTCTGGATCGAAAGTTGTCCAGGGTTTCTTCATTTTCTTAAAATCAAGTGCAACACGGTCGATCGTAATTTTGCGGGCGGAAGGTTGCTAGCGTGTTTCAGTTCATGTTTTTGGTAAACATTTCATACAAATTTCTGGGAGACTGCTTGCCCTCTTCATCATTCAAATGTCTAAATGTAACAACGCGAGAGTTCTTCGCAAGGTTTTACATAATCTACACCAAACCCTCCTTCCTTTTTCCTTCGTAACACGCGTTCTCCACAAGTCGACACATAGAATTTAGTGAACACAGTGCTGACTGTAGCGTGCTCACTTACCCCTGACTGCTGAGACCATTGTACAACTGATGGGTCACTTACGTCAAACAACAACAAAACCCCACTTTAAAGTTGAATCTGTTTAAAACACCCCACAGACCAACTCACTACATAATCCTCAAAGGGAACCGAAATGAAACAAAACATCGGGATTAGTTGTAATCCGAAGTTGGAAACAAACAAAAGTGTCACAAGCACAGCTCTCTGCTACATGTCTCAATAAGGAAGGGAGCCAAACTGTTGTGGACGGCACGCCCAGCTCGCTGAAACGGTCCCGGGCAGCGGGTCCGCACAGCGGGGATAAAGTTTCAGTCGGAAGAAAGAACAGCGTTACGTTACGCAATGGAAGCCCGTATCCGAGTATCCAGCGCAGGCTCCCGTTTTTTGTGGACCCAAAAATTTTATCTTTGGCGGGTTTAAAACGGTTTCAACTTTTCTCCTACAAGACCAGTGTATTTACTTCCATAATTTCCGGGCAGTTTTTTTCCCGATCTGAATTTTTAGTAGGGAAATCTCCCATTCCAGCTGTCGAAGAGGCCCCAATTTCTAGGGGGTTATTTTTGACCAGAACTTAACTTCTCAGCACATTTAAAACCTCAAAATGCCTTGCCATAAAGCACTGGGTTTTTTTGCGGTCGTAGCGCACACTGACTGGGTCGCTGATAAGAAAACTTTGCTGCACCTCTACAGGCCTTGGGCCGTTCCAACTGGGCTCGGTGTGCTGTGTACGGCTCTGCAAGAATCGTCTTACCTCAAATCTTTGGGCCTATCCACTCAAGGGCTTCGTCTTTCTTTAGCATCCGCAAACCCCCCTGTGACAGCCCGTGGCAGAGGCAAGTGAACCTTACGTCCAACCGGCTGAAATTGTCTTTGAATTATTATGTCAGACTGTTCTCGGAACCAGAAAAACCTGCCTATGACTATGTCTTTGACCCTCCGTTCCAAAGTAAGTTTAAAAACAACCCTAATATATTCCGCCGTTTGGTCTTCGTATGCAGCCTCACCTGCGGAATGCAGGTCTAGACCTAGGAGTTGTGTCGGATTTTTCCAAGTTTCCGGATCAGCCTCCGTGGACCTTTTTCACACCAGAGATTTATTTTGATCTTGCAGCCTTTCGTAAAGAGTCTACCAGCTCTCAGGCGTACAAGGCCTTGTATGCTGACCTCTGTTCCAAATTCCCATCCTATCAGAAAATTTTCACTGATGGTTCCAAGTCTGAGGATGGAGTGACTTGTGCAGCCTATTGCCCTGGGGCTCCTCAGATACTGTTGGAACGTGTACATTCAGATGCTTCTGTCTATTCTGCTGAACTTACTGCTCTGGGTCTGGCTTTGAAGATAATCTCACAATCTACGAAGAGGGACTTTCTGGTTCTGTCGGATTCGCTGTCAGCTTTGGAAGCCATAGCTGGCCGCAACCTTCAGCATCCGGAACTTTTACATTTCTTTGAACTTTTTAGCAAGTTGAAAGCGGATGGTTGCAACATTATTCTGGCTTGGGTTCCTGTCATGTTGGCATCGGCGGGAACGAAATGGTTGATCGTTTAGCCAAGAACGCCACAAGAGAGAAACTGTCCAACATTTATATCCCCTGCTCAGATGTGAAACCCAAAATAAACGATTATGTGAGAGACCTCTGGCAGGAGGATTGGAACACACAGACGAATAACAAACTCTTTCAGATCCGTCCAAACCTTAAGTACTTCCTCCCATCTACGTCTGGTGGTCGTAAAGAGGAAACGGTTCTGTGCCGGCTGCACACCGGCCATTCGTATTTTAAGCATTCCTACCTTTTAAAGAGTGAAGAAGCTCCGTGGTGCATTCCATGTCATGCGCCACTCACAATGAAACATGTTCTTTTAGAGTGTTGGGACTTGCACGATGTGAGACACAAACATTTTACAGCGGAATCCATGAAGATCGTGTTCCTGATGTGATCCTTGAGTTTTTGAGAGAGATTAACATTTTTCATCTGATTTAAGATTTTAAGGAAAAAAGATTTTTAACGAAGTTTCTGGTGCGTTTCTCGACGATGTCATTAAAGAGATGTGTGAAAGGTTTTTTTGTTTTTTTAAATGACGGGTTTGAGTTGATTTTAACGTGGTGACAGCCCTGATGTGGCCCTTTGCGGTCGCTGGGCTATAACAACATTATCTTATCTTATCTTCTGACACCAAACAGAATGGAGGGAGTTCAGATCGGAAAAGCTGATATATATAAATATATATAATATTATATATATATATATATATAATATATATATATATATATATATATATATATATATATATATATATATATATAATATATATATAAAATATATAAAATATATTTGTCAATGATGTTTAAAAAGGAAGGTTAAAAACTCGGGTTAAAACTCTACAAATTTGTTTCGAGCTTGCTGTCTGTCATCAGGATGTTTTTGGTTTTGCCCACCGCCGATGTTATATAGCGTGTGGGTTCCCGTTTGCGGTTGTTTGCACGTGCGGGTTGGCTGCACGTGTTTTTGGGGGCTTTTAGGTTTTTGTTTTGGGTGTGTTCACTAACAACGATTTCCATTTATGCCTGCAGTTGTTTACTATTTCTGTTTTGGTTTCAAAGTTGCCAAGTGTGGTTTGCATAGTATCAACCATTTTCAGTCAAACACAGGTTGCACCTTTTTGAAACATTGCTGTATGGTGATGCTCTTTTTATGATTTTCCAGGATATATTGTAGCTTGTTTTTGCATCTTTAAGTTTCCAGATATATTTGCTCAGTTCTGTTTGGTTTTTATATTTTTCTTTATTGAATGACTGTTTGTGGTTTGCATATCTGGTTTTGAAGTGGTTTTTCAGTGATCCCTATGTATGTTTCTTTTTCATTTTCTGATGTTACAGTAGCCTGGTATACAATGTTTTTGTGGAGACATTTATTGTTTAGTGGGCACTGCTCCTTTCTCGTGCAATTGCAAGATTTCCTTTCTTCACCCTCTTTGCTGTGTTGATTTTCATTTTGTTGGAATGCGTCAATCAGGTTTTTGAGGTTGGGCATACATGAGTACGATAGTTTTTACAGTGTTTTTTGTTAAATATTTTGGACAGTTTGTGCCTTTTGGAAATGAAGTTGCTAGGATTTTGAAGAATTCTTTCCCTATGTTTGTTTTGAGTTTCCCGTCGTATGGGGGGTTTATACCATATGAATTTTTCTTTTCCTATTTTTCTTGCTTTTATTTGTGTTGTTGTCCGGGTTGTATTGTAGTTTGTAATTGTATCCACTTGTTTGTAGTGCCTCCTGGTATTCCACTGCTGCATTGTTGAACACTCTCTCATTGCATGACAGGTTTGATAGTCTCTTGTTTATGCCCTGGGGTATGGTCTTTAATACAGATGGTGGATGGTTACTTTGGTGTGTACATAAAGAGGTGTATCGTTGGGTTTCTTTGTATGGTTTATATATATGGTTGTGGAGATCCAGTGTTATGTCTAAGTAGTTCACTACCTTTTTGTTTGCTTCAATGGTGATCTTTAAGTTGTGGTTTTGGAAGATTTTGCATAGTTCTTTTCTTGTTTTCGATGGTTCTTGGGTTGTTTGTTAGTGCAGCAAGGCCATCGTCTCTGTACAGTCCGACTTGTTTTCCGAGTTTTTCTTGATGTTGGACAGCATGAATAGTCCGACCAGTTCACATGTTTCTGCACCATCATATGAACCCATGGTTACGTCAAATGTTGAGTTCTGTTGGTTTTCCTGATCCAGGGTTTCATTTCTGCTGTGTAGTAATGTTTTCTTGGGGTGGAGAATGATTTCCATTTCTGACCCTGTTATGTCTGTGTGGTTACTGGCAAACTTCAGGGCTTTGGAGAGTAGTTCCTCGTCTATGGATGGTAAAAGTCTACTATGTCGAATGTGATAAATACTGTATTACTTTGTTTATTGAGTTTTTTGAACCATTGGATAACTTCGTATGTGTTCTTCCAGAGGTTGTAATCAGAGTTTGATTTTATGTCCTTGTTATTTTTTCCAGAATTTTCTTACTTATTTTGCCTAGTTCAGATTTGGATGGGTTTATTAGTCTGCATGTTGGATTGTTATGAAAGTTGGGTTTGTGGTCTTGAGTGTTATGAAAGCAAAAACACTGTCAAACTATCGTACTCATGTATGCCCAACCTCAAAAACCTGATTGACGCATCCAACAAAATGAAAATCAACACAGCAAAGAAGGGTGAAGAAAGGAAATCTTGCAATTGCACGAGAAAGGAGCAGTGCCCACTAAACAATAAATGTCTCCACAAAAACATTGTATACCAGGCTACTGTAACATCAGAAAATGAAAAAGAAACATACATAGGGATCACTGAAAACCACTTCAAAACCAGATATGCAAACCACAAACAGTCATTCAATAAAGAAAAATATAAAAACCAAACAGAACTGAGCAAATATATCTGGAAACTTAAAGATGCAAAAACAAGCTACAATATATCCTGGAAAATCATAAAAAGAGCATCACCATACAGCAATGTTTCAAAAAGGTGCAACCTGTGTTTGACTGAAAAATGGTTGATACTATGCAAACCACACTTGGCAACTTTGAACACCAAAACAGAAATAGTAAACAACTGCAGGCATAAATGGAAATCGTTGTTAGTGAACACACCCAAAACAAAAACCTAAAAGCCCCCAAAAACACGTGCAGCCAACCCGCACGTGCAAACAACCGCAAACGGGAACCCACACGCTATATAACATCGGCGGTGGGCAAACCAAAAACATCCTGATGACAGCACAGCAAAGCTCGAAACAAATTTGTAGAGTTTTAACCCCGAGTTTTAACCTTCCTTTTTAAACATCATTGACAAATGTTGCTCCCCAAGGGGTCGAGCACTTTTAAAATCGTTTTAGGCTCTTTGGCTATATTCATCTATATATATATATATATATATATATATATATATATAGATGAAAAAATAGACATATATATATATATATATATATATATAATATAAATATATATATATATATATATATATATTATATATATATATATATATATATGTCTATTTTTTATTTTTTTTTATTGGAGTTGGCTGGGGGAATAGTAGTGGTTGGGAAGGCGGGCAAGCTACAATTGAATGGATGAGGAAGGGGAACAGATTATGGAGGGTGTTTTTTATGGAGGGATTTTTGGAGGTGGGGGGGAGGGTGGGGGGGGGGGGGGCGTCTTGGAGACTACGAAGCAGGGGGAAGTCATATGCAGGTACTAGCAGCCTGTGAAGAAATACAGTAGCCGAAGGGAATATGAGGTGACTTTGGCTTGTAAGAATATCGCGAATACTCAGCAGAAAGATGTGGGGAGAGACAGACTGACTGACTGGCTGACTGACTCATGAACCGTGCAGGTTCTGGCCTCGTCAAGAAGCATTTGGTCATTTCGGCAGTGTCACTGTGACTGTATCTGTTGTCAGAAGATCTGATGGTTGAAGGGGAGCAGTGTCACTCTGGCTGTATGTTGTCAGAGGATCTGATGGTTGGAGGGGAGCAGTGTCACTGTGGCTGTGTGTCTGTTGTCAGAGGATCTGATGTTGGAGGGGAGCAGTGTCACTGTCGTTGTCTGTTGTCAAGGATCTGATGGTTGGAGGGGAGCAGTGTCACTGTGGCTGTGTGTCCGTTGTCAGAGGATCTGATGGTTTAGAGGGAGCAGTGTCACTGTGGCTGTCTGTTATCAGAGGATCTGATGGTTGGAGGGGAGCAGTGTCACTGTGGCTGTCTGTTGTCAGAGGATCTGATGGTTGGAGGGGAAGCAGTGTCACTGTGGCTGTGTGTTGTCAGAGGATCTGATGGTTGGAGGGGAGCAGTGTCACTGTGGCTGTGTGTTAGAGGATCTGATGGTTGGAGGGGAGCAGTGTCACTGTGGCTGTCTGTTGTCAGAGGATCTGATGGATGGAGGGGAAGAAGTGTCACTGTGGCTGTGTGTTGTCAGAGGATGTGATGGTTGCAGGGAGCAGTGTCACTGTGGCTGTGTGTTGTCAGAGGATCTGATGGTTGGAGGGAAGCAGTGTCACTGTGGCTGTGTGTCTGTTGTCAGAGGATCTGATGGTTGAGGGGAAGCAGTGTCACTGTGGCTGTCTGTTGTCAGAGGATCTGATGGTTGGAGGGAACAGTGTCACTGTGGCTGTCTGTTGTCAGAGGATCTGATGGTTGGAGGGGAACAGTGTCACTGTGGCTGTGTGTTGTCAGAGGATGTGATGGTTGGAGGGGAGCAGTGTCACTGTGGATGTGTGTTGTCAGAGGATCTGATGGTTGGATTGGGAGCAGTGTCACTGTGGCTGTGTTGTCAGAGGATCTGATGGTTGAGGGAAGCAGTGTCACTGTGGCTGTGTGTCTGTTGTCAGAGGATCTGATGGTTGGAGGGAAGCAGTGTCACTGCGGCTGTTGGCTGTTGTCACAGGATCTGATGGTTGGAGGGGAACCAGTGTCACTGTGGCTGCGTGTTGTCAGAGGATCTGATGGTTGGAGGGGAGCAGTGTCACTGTGGCTGTGTGTTGTCAGAGGATCTGATGGTTGCAGGGGAAGCAGTGTCACTGTGGCTGTCTGTTGTCAGAGGATGTGATAGTTGGAGGGAGCAGTGTCACTGTGGCTGTGTGTTGTCAGAGGATCTGATGGTTGGAGGGGAGCAGTGTCACTGTGGCTGTATGTCTGTTGTCAAAGGATCTGATGGTTTAGGGGAAGCAGTGTCACTGTGGCTGTGTGTTGTCAGAGGAACTGATGGTTGGAGGGGGGAGCAGTGTCACTGTGGCTGTGTGTTGTCAGAGGAACTGATGGTTGGAGGGGGAGCAGTGTCACTGTGGCTGTGTGTCTGTTGTCAGAGGATCTGATGGTTGGAGGGGAAGAAGTGTCCACTGTGGCTGTGTGTCTGTTGTCAGAGGATCTGATGGTTGGAGGGGAGCAGTGCCACTGTGGCTGTGTGTTGTCAGCGGATCTGATGGTTGGAGGGGAAGCAGTGTCACTGCAGCCGTCTGTTGTCAGAGGATCTGATGGTTGGAGGGGAAGCAGTGTCACTGTGGCTGTGTGTCTGTTGTCGGAGGATCTGATGGTTGGAGGGGGAGCAGTGTCACTGTAGCTGTCTGTTGTCAGAGGATCTGATGGTTGGAGGGAAGCAGTGTCACTGTGGCTGTGTCTGTTGTCAGAGGATCTGATGGTTGGAGGGGAGCAGTGTCACTGTGGCTGTGTGTTGTTAGAGGATCCAATGGTTGGAGGGGAGCAGTGTCACTGTCGTTGTGTGTTGTCAGAGGATCTGATGGTTGGAGGGGGAGCAGTGTCACTGTCGTTGTGTGTTGTCAGAGGATGTGATGGTTGGAAGGGGAGCAGTGTCACTGTGGCGGTGTGTTGTCAGAGGATCTGATGGTTGGAGGGGGAGCAGTGTCACTGTGGCTGTGTGTTGTCAGAGGATCTGATGGTTGGAGGGGAGCAGTGTCACTGTGGCTGTGTGTCTGTTGTCAGAGGATCTGATGGTTGGAGGGGGAGCAGTGTCACTGTGGCTGTGTGTCTGTTGTCAAAGGATGTGATGGTTGGAGGGGAGCAGTGTCACTGTGGCTGTCTGTTGTCAGAGGATCTGATGGTTGGAGGGGAGCAGTGTCACTGTGTCTGTGTGTTGTCAGATGATCTGATGGTTGGAGGGGAGCAGTGTCACTGTGGCGTGTGTTCTGTTGTCAGAGGATCTGATGGTTGGAGGGGAGCAGTGTCACTGTGGCTGTGTGTTGTCAGCGGATCTGATGATTGGAGGGGGAGCAGTGTCACTGTGGCTGTGGGTTGTCAGAGGATCTGATGGTTGGAGGGAAGCAGTGTCACTGTGGCTGTGTGTTGTCTGCGGATCTGATGGTTGGAGGGGAGCAGTGTCATTGTGGCTGTGTGTCTGTTGTCAGAGGATCTGATGGTTGGAGGGGAGCAGTGTCACTGTGGCTGTGTGTTGTCAGAGGATCTGATGGTTGGAGGGAAGCAGTGTCACTGTGGCTGTGAGTTGACAGAGGTTCTGATGGCTGGAGGGGAGCAATGTCACTGTGGTTGTCTGTTGTCAGAGGATCTGATGGTTGGAGGGGAGCAGTGTCACTGTGGCTGTCTGTTGTCAGAGGATCTGATGGTTGGAGGGGAGCAGTGTCACTGTGGCTGCGTGTCTGTTGTCAGAGGATCTGATGGTTGGAGGGGGAGCAGTGTCACTGTGGCTGTGTTTTGTCAGATGATCTGATGGTTGGAGGGGGAGCAGTGTCACTGTGCCTGTGTGTCTGTTGTCAGAGGATCTGATGGTTGGAGGGGAAGCAGTGTCACTGTGGCTGTGTGTTTGTCAGAGGATCTGATGGTTGGAGGGGGAGCAGTGTCACTGTGGCTGTGTGTTGTCAGAGGATCTGATGGTTGGAGGGGAGCAGTGTCACTGTGGCTGTCTCTTGTCAGAGGATCCGATGGTTGGAGGGGAAGCTGTGTCACTGTGGCTGTGTTGTCAGAGGATCTGATGTTGGAGGGGGAGCAGTGTCACTGTGGCTGTGTGTCTGTTGTCAGAGGATCTGATGGTTGGAGGGGAGCAGTGTCACTGTGGCTGTGTGTTGTCAGAGGATGTGATGGTGGAGGGGAGCAGTGTCACTGTGGCTGTGTGTCTGTTGTCAGAGGATCTGATGGTTGGAGAGAAGTGTCACTGTGGCTGTGTGTTGTCAGAGGATCTGATGGTTGGAGGGGAAAGCAGTGTCACTGTGGCTGTGTGTCTGTTGTCAGAGGATCTGATGGTTGGAGGGGGAGCAGTATCACTGTGGCTGTGTGGCTGTTTTCCGAGATCTGATGGTTGGAGGGGAAGCAGTGTCACTGTGGCTGTGTGTTTGTCAGAGGATCTGATGGTTGGAGGGGAGCAGTGTCACTGTGGCTGTGTGTTGTCAGAGGATCTGATGGTTGGAGGGGGAGCAGTGTCACTGTGGCTGTGTGTTGTCAGAGGATCTGATGGTTGGAGGGGAAGCAGTGTCACTGTGGCTGTGTGTCTGTTGTCAGAGGATCTGATGGTTGCAGGCGAAGCAGTGTCACTGTGGCTGTGTGTTGTCAGAGGATGAGATGGTTGGAGGGGAGCAGTGTCACTGTGGCTGTGGTTGTCAGAGGATCTGATGGTTGGAGGGGAGCAGTGTCACTGTGGCTGTGTGTCTGTTGTCAGAGGATCTGATGGTTTAGGGGAAGCATTGTCACTGTGGCTGTGTGTTGTCAGAGGATCTGATGGTTGGAGGGGAAGCAGTGTCACTGTGGCTGTGTGTTGTCAGAGGATCTGATGGTTGGAGGGGAAGCAGTGTCACTGTGGCTGTGTGTCTGTTGTCAGAGGATCTGATGGTTGAGGAGGAGCAGTGTCACTGTGGCTGTGTGTTGTCAGAGGATGCGATTGTTGGAGGGGGAGAGCAGTGTCACTGTGGCTGTGTGTTGTCAGAGGATCTGATGGTTGGAGGGGAAGCAGTGTCACTGTGGCTGTGTGTTGTCAGAGGATCTGATGGTTGGAGGGGAAGCAGTGTCACTGTGGCTGTGTTCTGTGTCAAGGATCTGATGGTTGCAGGGGAAGCAGTGTCACTGTGGCTGTGTGTCTGTTGTCAGAGGATCTGATGGTTGGAGGGGAAGCAGTGTCACTGTGGCTGTGTGTTGTCAGAGGATCTGATGGTTGGAGGGGAAGCAGTGTCACTGTGGCTGTGTGTCTGTTGTCAGAGGGTCTGATGGTTGGAGGGGGAGCAGTGTCACTGTGGCTGTGTGTTGTCAGAGGATGTGATTGTTGGAGGGGAGCAGTGTCACTGTGGCTGTGTGTTGTCAGAGGATCTGATGGTTGGAGGGGAAACAGTGTCACTGTGGCTGTGTGTCTGTTGTCAGAGGATCTGATGGTTGCAGGGGAAGCAGTGTCACTGTGGCTGTGTGTCTGTTAGAGGATCTGATGGTTGGAGGGGAAGCATGTCACTGTGGTTGTGTGACTGTTGTCAGAGGATTTGATGGTTGCAGGGGAAGCAGTGTCACTGTGGCTGTGTCTGTTGTCAGAGGATCTGATGTTGCAGGGGAAGCAGTGTCACTGTGACTGTGTGTTGTCGAGGATGTGATGGTTGGAGGGGAGCAGTGTCACTGTGGCTGTGTGTTGTCAGAGGATGTGATGGTTGGAGGGGAGCAGTGTCACTGTCGTTGTCTGTTGTCAGAGGATCTGATGGTTGGAGGGGAGCAGTGTCACTGTGGCTGTGTGTCTGTTGTCAGAGGATCTGATGGTTGGAGGGGAGCAGTGTCACTGTGGCTGTGTGTCTGTTGTCAGAGGATCTGATGGTTGGAGGGGAGCAGTGTCACTGTCGTTGTCTGTTGTCTAGAGGATGTGATGGTTGGAGGGGAGCAGTGTCACTGTCGTTGTCTGTTGTCAGAGGATGTGATGGTTTGAAGGGGAGCAGTGTCACTGTCGTTGTCTGTCAGAGGATGTGATGATTGGAGGGGGAGCAGTGTCACTGTGGCTGTGTGTTGTCAGAGGATGTGATGGTTGGAGGGGAGCAGTGTCACTGTGGCTGTGTTTTGTCAGATGATCTGATGGTTGGAGGGGAGTAGTTTCACTGTGGCTGTGTTTTGTCAGATGATCTGATGGTTGGAGGGGAGCAGTGTCACTGTGGCTGCGTGTCTGTTGTCAGAGGATCTGATGGTTGGAGGGGAGCAGTTTCACTGTGGCTGTGTGTTGTCAGAGGATCTGATGGTTGGAGGGGAGCAGTGTCACTGTGGCTGTGTGTTGTCAGAGGATCTGATGGTTGGAGGGGAGCAGTGTCACTGTGGCTGTCTGTTGTCAGAGGATCTGATGGTTGGAGGGGAGCAGTGTCACTTTGGCTGTCTGTTGTCAGAGGATGCGATGGTTGCAGGGGAAGGCGAAGAGTGATCATGGCAGTGCACTGAATGGACAGTCTGCACTTAAACTGGATGTAATATTTCTTGGCATCAAGTTCAGGAACTGATGCAGTGATCTCTATGTGTCTGCCTGTCTGTCCGTCTGTCTCTCCCTCCCTCTCTCTCTCTCTCTGTCTCTCTCTCTCCCAATGCGTGCGTGCGTGCGTGCGTGCGTGCGTGTGTGTGTGTGTGTGTGTGTGTGTGTGTGTGTGTGTGTGTGTGTGTGTGTGTGTGTGTGTGTGTGTGTTTGTGTGAGGGAGAGAGTGAGAGAGAGAGGCAGACAGACGGAGAGACAGACAGACAGGCAGACAGAGTATACTTCAGCATGCTGTTTTCCTAACTCACATAGGGCTATGTTGTTCAAACTGGGTACAGTGCTCAACAGAACAGATTTCTCACATTCGCTGTTATCAGAGAAGAGCAGGATGGACGACAGGTTGACTTTGTGCAGTGTCCACTCTAAGGACAGCGGCGTCCAAGCGGTGAAAAGCAGTCACGTGGGTGTTAGCACGGCGACACTGGCTGAAAATAACAGGAGGCTCATAAACTGTCTGGCATCTAACGAAAAGGAGGAGGGGGGGGGATGGTGGGGGAAACGAATATTTTGTCTTGGCTGGGGAGGAAGGGAAGATGAAGGAGGGTCAGGGCCGGCGGATGGGGATGAGAGTAAGGGGAATGGGTATTATGAGAGGAGAGGAGGGGGAAGTGAGGAAGGGGGGGGGGGGAGGAAAGGGGGGGGGGGGGCTCGTGGCGTGGAAGTAGGAGAGATCGGGAGAACTCGCACTTCTGCTTGTGTGGTTGTGTGTGCGCGCGCGCACGCGCGCTCGTGTGCGTGCGTGCGTGCGTGCGTGCGTGCGTGTGTGCGCGCGTCTGTCTGCGTGTGTGTGTATACGTACATACGCATGTACACATAAATGTGCGTGTGCGTGTGCGCGCGCGCACGCGTGCGTGCGTGCGTGCGTGCGTGCGTGCGTGCGTGTGTGTGTGTGTGCGTGCGTGTGTGCGCGTCTGTCTGCGTGTGTGTGTATACGTACATACGTATGTACACATAAATGTGCGTATGCGTGCGCGCGCGCGTGTGTGTGTGTGTGTGTGTGTTTTGTAATGTTTGTTAGTTACTTGCGCGCACGTGTGCTTGGTCTTGTCTGTGTGTTTGTGTGTGGGGGGAATCGGTCCAGATGAAGGCCGGGCCATGGTGAAAGACGGTCATGTTTATGATCGTGTTTGTCTGTACAGTTTTTACACACGCCATCAATCCGTTCTGTCACAACTTATCTGATGACCTTCGGACGAAAACAGCCCAGCTTCTGCCATCTTCTTATTCGTGTTTACGAGCGAAGCACAGACCAAAAAAAGAGAAATAAACTCCACGGACAAAACAGGCAGGCGAGAGAGCGCAGACACCTGCCAGAGTTGAACGGATCCCGGATCCGCCCTTTGATCCAGATCCCCCGACACAGATTCGCACAAAAATGAAAAGAATTCAATCCTGGGTCCACGTTCCATATTTCCTGAAAACTGGCATCGTCTCTGGGCGTAATCCTGCTGACAGACAAACCAACCAACGGGTGTGTAATCCTGCTGACAGACAAACCAACCAACGGGTGTGTAATCCTGCTGACAGACAAACCAACCAACGGGTGTGTAATCCTGCTGACAGGACAAACCAACCAACGGGTATGTAATCCTGCTGACAGACAAACCAACCAACGGTGTGTAATCCTGCTGACAGACAAACCAACCAACGGGTGTGTAATCCTGCTGACAGACAAACCAACCAACGGGTGTGTAATCCTGCTGACAGACAAACCAACCAACGGGTGTGTAATCCTGCTGACAGACAAACCAACCAGGGTATGTAATCCTGCTGACAGACAAACCAACCAACGGGTGTGTAATCCTGCTGCAGACAAACCAACCAACGGGTGTGTAATCCTGCTGACAGACAAACCAACCAACGGGTGTGTAATCCTGCTGACAGACAAACCAACCAACGGGTGTGGATCAATGCATAATGTCCCGGAGTGACACGGCAGCAGTGCAGTGTCTCCTCAGGTGGGTTGCCGTGTGACGAGTAGACGTTGACTGCTCCCTGTGATTGCCGGTGTCAGGGCCGTGGCTTGACGGGCCGGGCTGTAAGCTGATGGACATGAGGGTGGAGATGAGCGGTGTGGGTGCAGTGCTGGTGGACATGAGGGGTGTGGGTGCAGTGCTGGGGGACATGAGGGTGTGGGTGCAGTGCTGGGGGACATGAGGGGTGTGGGTGCAGTGCTGGGGGACATGAGGGGTGTGGGTGCAGTGCTGGGGACATGAGGGTGGAGATGAGCGGTGTGGGTGCAGTGCTGGGGACATGAGGGTGGACATGAGGGGTGTGGGTGCAGTGCTGGGGGACATGAGGGTGGAGATGAGCGGTGCGGGTGCAGTGCTGGGGGACATGAGGGTGGAGATGAGGGGTGGGTGCAGTGCTGGGGGACATGAGGGTGGAGATGAGCGGTGTGGGTGCAGTGCTGGGGAACATGAGGGTGGAGATGAGGGGTGTGGGTGCAGTGCTGGGGACATGAGGGTGGAGATGAGCGGTGTGGGTGCAGTGCTGGGGGACATGAGGGTGGAGATGAGGGGTGTGGGTGCAGTGCTGGGGGACATGAGGGTGGAGATGAGGGGTGTGGTGCAGTGCTGGGGACATGAGGGTGGACATGAGGGGTGTGGGTGCAGTGCTGGGGGACATGAGGGTGGAGATGAGGGGTGTGGGTGCAGTGCTGGGGGACATGAGGGTGGAGATGAGTGGTGTGGGTGCAGTGCTGGGGGACATGAGGGTGGACATGAGGGGTGTGGTGCAGTGCTGGGGACATGAGGGTGGAGATGAGCGGTGTGGGTGCAGTGCTGGGGGACATTAGGGTGGACCTGAGGGTGTGGGTGCAGTGCTGGGGGACATGAGGGTGGACATGAGGGGTGTGGGTGCAGTGCTGGGGAACATGAGGGTGGACATGAGGGGTGTGGGTGCAGTGCTGGGGACATGAGGGTGGACAGGAGGGGTGTGGGTGCAGTGCTGGGGGACATGAGGGTGGACATGAGGGGTGTGGGTGCAGTGCTGGGGGACATGAGGGTGGACATGAGGGGTGTGGGTGCAGTGCTGGGGACATGAGGGTGGACATGAGGGTGTGGGTGTAGTGCTGGGGGACATGAGGGTGGACATGAGGGGTGTGGGTGCAGTGCTGAGGGACATGAGGGTGGACATGAGGGGTGTGGGTGCAGTGCTGGGGGACATGAGGGTGGAGATGAGCGGTGTGGGTGCAGTGCTGGGGGACATGAGGGGTGTGGGTGCAGTGCTGGGGGACATGAGGGGTGTGGGTGCAGTGCTGGGGGACATGAGGGTGAGATGAGGGGTGTGGGTGCAGTGCTGGGGACATGAGGGTGGACATGAGGGGTGTGGGTGCAGTGCTGGGGGACATGAGGGTGGACATGAGGGGTGTGGGTGCAGTGCTGGGGGACATGAGGGTGTGGGTGCAGTGCTGGGGGACATGAGGGTGGAGATGAGCGGTGTGGGTGCAGTGCTGGGGGACATGAGGGTGGAGATGAGCGGTGTGGGTGCAGTGCTGGGGGACATGAGGGTGGAGATGAGCGGTGTGGGTGCAGTGCTGGGGGACATGAGGTGGAGATGAGGGTGGTGGTGCAGTGCTGGGGGACATGAGGGTGGAGATGACGGCTGTGTGGTGCAGTGCTGGGGACATGAGGTGGAGATGAGGGGTGTGGGTGCAGTGCTTGGGGACATGAGGGTGGAGATGAGGGTGTGGGTGCAGTGCTGGGGGACATGAGGGTGGAGATGAGCGGTGTGGGTGCAGTGCTGGGGGACATGAGGGTGGACATGAGGGGTGTGGGTGCAGTGCTGGGGGACATGAGGGTGGAGATGAGGGGTGTGGGTGCAGTGCTGGGGGACATGAGGTGGACATGAGGGGTGTGGGTGCAGTGCTGGGGACATGAGGGTGGACATGAGGGGTGTGGGTGCAGTGCTGGGGGACATGAGCGTGGAGATGAGCGGTGTGGGTGCAGTGCCACTGAGGCGAATGGCAAGGTCCTCGGAGGAGGAAACAAAGGGACTATGATACTGAAAGGTCCAGAAAGCATGCGAACCTAGCAAAGAGAAGCAGAATAAATGATTTTAAGTTGGATTTATTGCGGACAGAATGTGTGTGTGTGTGTGTGTGTGTGTGTGTGTGTGTGTGTGCGTGTGTGTGTGTGTGTGTGTGTGTGTGTGTGTGTGTGTGTGTGTGTGGTGTGTGTGTGTGCAAACGCGTGAGTGCGTGCGTGCGTATGCGCGCGCGTGTACGTACGTACGTGTGTGTGTGTGTGTGTGTGTGGTGTGTGTGTGTGTGTGTGTGTGTGTGTGTGTGTGTGTGTGTGTGTGTGTGTGTGTGTGTGTGTGTGTGTGTGTGTGTGCGTGCATACGTGCGTGTGCGCGCACGTGTGAGTGTGTGTGTGTGGTGTGTGTGTGTGTGTGTGTGTGTGTGTGTGTGTGGTGTGTGTGTGTGTGTGTGTGTGTGTGTGCAAACGCGTGAGTGCGTGCGTGCGTATGCGCGCGCGTGTACGTACGTACGTGTGTGTGTGTGTGTGTGTGTGTGTTGTGTGTGTGTGTGTGTGTGTGTGGTGTGGTGTGTGTGTGTCACTGTGTGTGTGTGAAATGCACGCACAGTGCGTCATCAAAAAGTGAGAGTCAACATGCTGTTACTGCTTTCATAACTGGCCGTGTGTGAAAAAGCGAGTGTCTTTTGTTGTTGTTGTGGTTGCTGTTGTTCTTCTTCTTCTTCTCTGTGTTTACATTTTTTGCGAAACTCCTATGCTGTTTTTTTTCAGACAAAAGGTAGAATTTCGAGAACAAGGCAGTTATCCCCCATCATCCTCATTATCATTATTATTATAATTATTATAATTATTATTAATTATTATTATTATTATTAGCAGTAAAAGTAGTAGTTGTAGTAGTATCGTTGTTATCCTTGTTATTGTAATTACCGTATAAACAGCAAAAACAAAAGCAAAGCAATACCAATTCAATGGTGTTTTATACACGCATGCACACACCCACACCCCAATTTATATATGTATGGATGGATGGATGCATGCATCTCTATCTCTCTAATTGGATATCTACTAGACACCGCACAGTTTTTCACTTGTTTCCAAACAGGTTTACTTTCTCATGTACACAGTTGTTCCTCTATTTCATCAGCTTCTTGTGAACAGACAGAGCAGCAATATACCAACAGGGCAAAGCTTTGGTCGCACAGATAGACACCAGAATCCACAAACGGACGCATGAACATGCAAGCAGACAAGACACTTGAACAAATAAAAATACAGGACCGAATTCATCGCCTCTGCTGTGCTGCATCTGCACTGAAGTACGAACAACGACAACGAAGATGATGATAATAACAGTCATGATAATGGTGATGATAATGACAGTCATGATAATGGTTATGATAATAACAGTCATGATAATGGTTATGATAATAACAGTCATGATAATGGTTATGATAATGACAGTCATGATAATGGTGATGATAATAAGTAGCCTGTTTCATAGCTATGGGGAAACAGCCCACCCCCCCTCCCCACCTATCCTTCACCCTTTCCGGCCACCTCCATCCCCCATCCCCCCCCCCCCCCCCTAGCCCTCCATCCATCTCATCACATAGACAAAGCAAAAACCAATCGCCTGTCGACCGACTGACAAAACAACAACAAACAAATATACAAACAATAAGCAACAGATGGTTGCGAAAGAATACCTTTCTTCTTGTTATTTCACCAAGTCATTGGAATGATTCTCACTCATAACATGACAACAACTCGCCTTTCTTCTTGTTTCACTAAGTCATTGGAATGATTCTCACTCATAACATGACAACTCGCCTTTCTTCTTGTTATTTCACTAAGTTAGTGGAATGATTCTCACTCATAACATAACAACTCACCTTCTTCTTGTTATTTCACTAAGTTAGTGGAATGATTCTCACTCATAACATAACTCACCTTTCTTCTTGTTATTTCACTAAGTTAGTGGAATGATTCTCACTCATAACATAACAACTCACCTTTCTTCTTGTTATTTCACTAAGTTATGGAATGATTCTCACTCATAACATAACAACTCACCTTTCTTCTTGTTATTTCACTAAGTTAGTGGAATGATTCTCACTCATAACATGACAACAACTCACCTTTCTTCTTGTTATTTCACTAAGTTAGTGGAATGATTCTCACTCATAACATAACAACTCACCTTTCTTTTGTTATTTCACTAAGTTAGTGGAATGATTCTCACTCATAACATGACAACAATGCAAGGTGCCAGAGGAGACTGATGTTTAAAGATCATCATTGTCCTCATCCTCATCATCGTTGTCATTGTCCTCATCATTGTCATCATCTTTATCGCCATTCTCATCGTCGTCATCATCGTCGTCGTCATCGTCAATATCGTCATCAGTATTATCATCGTCGTCGATGTCGTCGTCGTCATCATCATCATCGCATTGTCATCATCGTTAATGTCGTCATTGTCATCATCATCATCACCATTAACTCGCGCCAGCAAGCATGTTTAACATGCGGAAAGCCAGTGAGTGAGACAATAGCTGGGGTGAGAACAGAACTCTCTCCCCTTCCATCCCTTTCTGCACAGCAGGGGAACGAGGATCACGTGTCGTGACGGCAACGATTGCTGTCTGTCGGCAGGAAGTCTGAAATTAGCCGCCGCCATGTGGCGCGCCCTGTGTCTCATAGTTCCGTCTTCTGACATGAGCACGGCGCGTGCTGGCTTTGATGGGGAGAGGGGGAGGGGAGGGGAGGGGGGGGGTAGGTGGGGAGGGGGGGGGGGGGAGAGCCCCCATCAATTAAAAACAGTAGCACTGGCGTCAAATATAGGGGAAGCTCATAAACGTCTGGCGTCAACTAAAATGTCAACGGAAAACGTTAGGCAAGACACTGTCTTTTCTTTCTCTGGGAAAGGTTGAGGAAGTGGGAGACAGAAATAAGACGAAGGGGTCATGCGTGGGCTGGGATAGGGGTGGAGTGTGGGGGTAGGGCGTGAGTGAGGGAATGAAAGGAGAGTGGTCAGAGAAAGGAAAGGAAGTAACGGTGTAGATAAGTCATTTTGACTCGCAAAGCTTTTGTTTTCCATCTCCATTTTCATTCACTTTACAGCCTAACCACTAACTCTTCTCGGCTTGTTCATTGTTTTCCTCCAATCATGGAGTTTACCTAACCAAGGGTGTTAACTCTAACCACATGTCCCATTCATGCAGGCGACACGCTAAATCAAGGATGTGAATGTTTGGAGTATACATATACAGGCACGATGGCATTGTTCTCAGAATTCATGGTGTGGCTGAAAGTTGAGCCCTCCGCCCCCCCCCCCTCCCCCTTTGTTTCATACACACATGAATATAATGTTTGGAGATTCCAGAAGACCAGGAATTGTTTGGGGGAGCACAACTGAAGCAAAGATGGGCTGATGGATGAGTTCTACAGCCTGAAATCTGAAGGCTGATGGATGAGTTCTACAGCCTGAAATCTGAAGTCAGGCAGCCGCTGGTTCAGGTATTTGTAAATGGAAGGTGACGTCATGAGGAGGGATCCCTTTAAACAGGTAAAACGATTGGTTTAGGGATTAACTGTGTGAAAGCTGATACTGGGTATTATTGCGGTTTTCTTTTCTCAAAAGGAAGCATTTGCGGCCGGCTTCGCCAGTCGAGAATATACAAGTAGGCTGACTCGCCAGGTTGATTCAGTGCAACTGAAGCCATGATGAGAGAGAGAGAGAGAGAGAGAGAGAGAGAGAGAGAGAGAGAGAGAGAGAGAGAGAGAGAGAGAGAGAGAGAGAGAGAGTGTGCCAGAGTATGTGCGGTGTTGATGATTCATGTCTGTTACGACCTGCAGAAGAAATATACTGACTTCCATAAAAAACGCGAAAGCAAAACAAGCTGAAGGTTAGGGGCGAATTTTATTGGTCACAGTTGTACAGAGTGGAAGCGAGAATTCAACGTGATTTGATTCATTACACCGGTAATGTGTGAAAATGTCATCAGCAATATGTCTGTGTGGAAAATCCAAGGTCACGTGACAAACCAGCTTGAAGTCCTAATACCGTGTGTGGCCACCATTTGCATGGACAACTGCTTGACACCTGCGGCTCAATGAGTGGACCAGGTGGTTGATGCGTCCCCTTGGCACACCAGCCCACACATGGACGATGGCCTGGTGAAGTTGAGCCGCTGTTGCTGGTCGTGGACGCAGGAGGTCCAACCGTCTGCCAAGTTCATCCCAAAAATGTTCTATTGGGTTTAAATCGGGACTGAGGGCTGGCCAGGGCAGCACATTGACGTTGTTATGCTGAAGAAATTGCTAGGTGGCCCTGGCTGTGTGTGGTCTTGCATTATCCTGTTGGAATGTCCAGTTTGGGTGTTGCGCAAAAAAAGTAACGACATGGGGTCTGAGCACCTGGTGGATGTAGCGCTGTGCATGACACCCTGTCCGCGACCAGGACCAATGTTCTGAAAGATGACTGGTCCTATGGCGTGGTTAATGCCAATTGCACCCCATATCATAACGTTCGGGCCTCCCCAGGTGTTCCGCTCTACCACACAGGAGTCAGCATAGCGTTCACCAGGTCGACGCCATATTCTGACACGACCGTCAGCCATGTCAATACAAAAACGGCTCTCATCTGAGAACAGTATGCATCCCCACTGCTGCCTGCGCCAGTCGATTCGGGCTTGTGCCCACTGCAGCCTGTCCTGCCGGTGTCTTGGTGTCAGTACCGGACCTCTGTGAGGACGCCTACATTCCAGCCCGTTCTCCGGAAGACGCCGCCGCACAGTGTTGAGGCTGATTCGTTGCTGAGATTCCCAGGCACCTGTCGAGCAGTGTTAGCGGCTGTTTGCCGCCTGTCCCGCAGATGGGTTCGAACAAAATGGCGATCCTCTCTTGGTGTGGTGACCCGAGGACGGCCTGGCCGGGGACGATCATCAGTGGTACCAGTGACTCGCATGCGATGCTGCAGACGATAGATGGTTGAGATGTGGACGTTAAAGATGTTGGCGACCTGCCTGGCATCCACACCAGCCTCCAGATGGCCTAGGGCACGATTGCGTTCCTCTGCTCGTAGTCTTGGCATCTCTGTAACGCTCAGACGGCAAGTCGTTATCTGAACGTTGTAGCGCGGCTTTATAAAGGCTGCATGCCTGCGTACTTGTCGCTGGTTAACTTTGCTCTGCATGGTGTGCACGTGCCTCACATGCAGCAACCAGTTTGCCATTTTTGTTGAACCTCCAATGCCGGGAATGATGTGTTGCTCACACAATTTTTTCACTGCACGTGAGTCTTGGACCCAAACAACTTGCCACAATGGTTCAATATTGTGTATTCACCCCTTTTCACCCGAAAAATAGCCTTTCAATTTTTCGCGTCTTTTATGGAAGTCAGTATAGTTCGGCTCTGAGTTCGATGTTCACCTCTGTCACGAAGTACTAACTCGCCATTGGTAGATTCCCCACGCTTAAACAGTCACCGCATGTGAAAAAAGAATGGTGACCTCCACGTGACTTGCATCGCATGATTCATCAATGTGAGACCCCTCCTCCCCCTCCCCCT
Organism: Conus ventricosus; assembly: GCA_018398815.1. NCBI lineage: Eukaryota > Metazoa > Mollusca > Gastropoda > Neogastropoda > Conidae > Conus > Conus ventricosus. Next base: position 90,900,742 of record CM031610.1, read on the forward strand.
CCCATCCCCCGAAAAACTCGACCAAAGCACAAAGTCACTGTTTTCTTCTCACTTTCGTTTTTCATGGTTCACGTTCGTCTGTCTTGCCTCTAGAAGTCTTCCAGGTCGAAACTCGTTGTCGCTGCATGTCCTTCGCTCCGTTGCGTTCATTTTAGCGATCTTTCATTGAATCTGTAACAAGACGATTCAAGTCATCTTACCACCACCAATAGTTATTACAATGATGATGATAATGATACTAGTCATAACAACGATAATAATAAAGATGATGATGATGATAAAGAACTCATTTCAAAAGACTGGTTTTACAGTTGGAATGTAAATAGTAGGACGACAGGAACTCTTTCCCCTCTCATTCCATCCTACAAATAACACTACTGCCCCCACATATATAGTCCACGTTTTTGTCAACACAAAATGTAGCATGCTAATTCATCGAATTTTGGCAACAGGAGAGACAGATGGGATTTTGGCAACAGGAGAGACAGATGGGATTTTGGCAACAGCAGGGAGACAAATGGATTTTGGCAACAGGGGAGACAGATGGGATTTTGGCAACAGGGAGACGGATGGGATTTTGGCAACAGGAGAGACAGGTGGGATTTTGGCAACAGGGGAGACGGATGGGATTTTGGCAACAGGGGAGACAGATTAGATTTTGGTAACAGGGAGACGGATGGGATTTTGGCAACAGGGGAGACAGATGGGATTTTGGCAACAGGGGAGACGGATGAGATTTTGACAACAGGGGAGACGGATGGGATTTTGGCAACAGGGGAGACGGATGGGATTTTGGCAACAGGGAGACGGATGAGATTTTGGCAACAGGAGAGACGGATGGGATTTTGGCAACAGGGGAGACAGATGGATTTTGGCAACAGGGGACAGATGGGATTTGGCAACAGGGGAGACAGATAGGATTTGGGCAACCAAAGGGGAGACAGATGGGATTTGGGCAACCAAAGGGAGACAGATGGGATTTGGGCAACCAAAGGGGAGACAGATGGGATTTGGGCAACCAAAGGGGAGACAGATGGGATTTGGGCAACCAAAGGGGAGACAGATGGGATTTGGGCAACCAAAGGGGAGACAGATCGGATTTGGGCAACAGGAGAGACAGATGGGATTTGTGCAACCAAAGGGGAGACAGATGGGATTTTGGCAACAGGGGAGACAGATGGGATTTTGGCAACAGGAGAGACAGATGGGATTTGGGCAACCAAAGGGGAGACAGATGGGATTTTGGCAACAGGGGAGACAGATGGGATTTTGGCAACAGCAGGAGAGACAGATGGGATTTGTGCAACCAAAGGGGGAGACAGATGGGATTTGGGCAACCAAAGGGGAGACAGATCGGATTTGGGCAACCAAAGGGGAGACAGATGGGATTTGGGCAACCGAAGGGGAGACAGATGGGATTTGGGCAACCGAAGGGGAGACAGATGGGATTTGGGCAACCGAAGGGGAGACAGATGGGATTTGGGCAACCGAAGGGGAGAAAGATGGGATTTGGGCAACCGAAGGGGAGACAGATGGGATTTGGGCAACCGAAGGGAGACAGATGGGATTTGGGCAACCGAAGGGGAGAAAGATGGGATTTGGGCAACCGAAGGGGAGACAGATGGGATTTGGGCAACCGAAGGGGAGACAGATGGGATTTGGGCAACCAGAGGGGAGACAGATGGGATTTGGGCAACCGAAGGGGAGACAGATGGGATTTGGGCAACCAAAGGGGAGACAATTCAGCCACTGGAATGGACACAGGCTGTGTTCCTGCTGTGCTGCATGCTCACTTTTCTTCTGTATTCTTCATTGCATTCAAACATTTTTGAATGATTTTTAAGAAAATACTTTTTAAATTTCAACATGAAAAAATCGAGCGAAATGGCTGGTGCTCTCCACACAGCCCACTTTTGACTGTCTTAAGCTTTTACATTATTGGTTGTTTTCTTTTTCTATTTTAGGAATTATAAATCGTGTGTGTGTGTGTGACTGTATGTATGCTTTGCATTGTTGGGAGGAGGGATATCTCTTCTTCCAGCTTGGTCACAGCTGTGTAGGCTCTGTGTGCTGGACTCGTTTGTAACGGAAGTGATATTGAAACCATAAACTGCTCTGGAACGATTCTCACGTGCAATGAGGACAACGCGTCTTGGCTGCCAGCAAGAAGTCTGATCTTTGATGCCACAGACGGCTGGCACTCTCCCCCCCCCTCCCCTCCCCCTATCCCCCTGTCTCTCTGTTGCCGCTGTGTCTCTGGTGGTCCCTGATGGCGCATCCCCATCAACAACATCCACAACAGCTAGGCGGCACTGGCAGATGATAGCAGGATGCTCGTAAAATGTCTGGCATCAAAGAATGTGGAGGGATGTCGGAATGAAAAATGCCGAGGTATAAAAACGATCTTTGTTTGCTCCTCTTTGATTTTGTTGTTTTTTGTAGTGGGGGAGGGTGAGGAATGGAAGGGAAAGTAAGGAGGAGGGAAACAGGGAGCAAGATTTTTTTGGACGGAGGAAGTTAGGGTGACATGAGCGAGGAGTAGTGGGAGAGGTGGTGGAGGGAGGGGGGGAGAGTGGGGGAGGGGGGGGGGTATGGGCGAGGAATGGACGGGAAAGTAAGGGAGGGAAACAGGGAGCAAGTGTCTTTGGACGAAGGAGGAAGTTAGGGTGACATGAGCGAGGAGTAGTGGGAGAGGTGGTGGAGGGAGGGGGGAGAGTGGGGAGGGGGGGGGGGTATGGGCGAGGAATGGACGGGAAAGTAAGGGGAGGGAAACAGGGAGCAAGTGTCTTTGGACGAAGGAGGAAGTTAGGGTGACATGAGCGAGGAGTAGTGGGAGAGGGGGGGGGGGGGGGGAGGGGGGGGGGGGGGGGGGGGGGGGAGGGGGGGAGGAGGGGGGGGCGAGGAATGGACGGGAAAGTAAGGGGAGGGAACGGGGAGCAAGTGTCTTTGGACGAAGGAGGAAGTTAGGGTGACATGAGCGAGGAGTAGTGGGAGAGGTGGTGGGGGGGGGGGGGGGAGGGGGGGCAAGATTGTGTGTAGGGCAACTGTAAGGTGACACATCCGCACTAAACATACACATAGAGACTCGCGCGCATGTGCATGCACAACACACACACACACATCACACCACGGGACGAGATTCAAAATGGCGGAGACAGCTTCTAATTTTTTTTCTGGCAAAAGTTGTCGCATTAGAAGGTCCCGGGATGAAGACAAGGAGTGGATTTACGCGATCAGCTACAAGTCTGACCAGTGTGACTGCACGAAATATTAGGGCAGCTGGACGAGCACTGACAACATCTACAGCGAGTAGGGAGTCCGGACCGAAGAATCTGCACCATCAACTGACCAACGTACCGCCAAGACTTCAGACGCAATAATGTCCGATTAACGATCAACCCTACGTTACCAGCTCAGAGACACCCGATTCTGTAAAAAGTGCAGATCCAGATTTGAAGCAAGTCATTTTGACCCTTTGCGATCGGTATCAATCTTTGGAAACGACTGTGCTTCAATATCAAGAGTTAGTGCAGAACGCCAAAATAGAACACCGTTCTACTAAAACCCAGTCAACTCAGACGGAAGATGGAAGTACAATACGTTCTTTCGCGGAGGTAGCCAGAACGCCTCATCACCTGGTGCTGCGCAACCATACGCACATGCGGATCCGAAG
>CM031610.1:90904514-90917014 GCA_018398815.1 Conus ventricosus
GATCGCAGAGATGCAGCTGTAAATAACGCGTGGAAAGCGAACACGAAACAAGATCTTGAGGACAATAAGCTTTCACTTTCCATTCAGTGCATTCCGTCCATTATGGCCGTCTCTCTGTCCCTCCTCTCCCTCATTCAATCAAGCACACGCACACGCACACACACACCCACACACACACACACACACACACACTGACTGAAAACCATTTAATGACAGATTAACTCAAGGTTGAATTCACACACAACACACACACACACACCACACACACACACACACAAACACACACACACACACACCCCACACACACAATTGACTGAAAACCAATTATTGACAATTAAACTCAACGTTGTACTCACACACAGCACAAACCCACACACTCACACACACACTAGCACACACACACACACACACACACACACACATCACACACACACACTCTCACTCACTCACTACACTCAAACACACACCCCACACACACACACACACACACACACACACACACCACACAACACACACACACACACACACATCACACACTCACTCACACACTCACACACACACACAACACCCACACAATCACACACCACACACAGCACACACACACACACACACCACACCCACACAAACACTAATAGAGAGTGAGATAGAAGGGGGGGATAGGTGTCGTAAGCAGACTCCAGTAAACTGTTATCTCTGCACGTGTCTGCAGGGGATGACAAGAACGGAACAGAACACCTTGACATCGTGTTCCACGTGCACAGAACCTGGCAGTCCCTCAGTTAGCAGCCATGAACCAGATTGTCTCCAGGATCAAAAACAGTCTGACCTCTTTGACATGTCATAATTTCTGTCCTAGATCAAATACAGTCTGACCTCTTTGACATACAGATTTTCTGCCAGATCATATACAGACCTGACCTCTTGCCTATGTCAGATTGTCTGCCAGGATCAAAAACATTCCTTACCTCTGTGACCATGTCAGATTGTCCTGCCCAGATCAAATACAGTCTGACCTCTGTGACATTGACAGATGTCTGCCAGGATGAAATACAGTCCTGACCTCTGTGACATGGTCAGATTGTCTGCCAGAAATCAAATACAGTCAGGACCTCGTGACAATGTCAGATGTCTTCCAGGATCAAAACAGACTGACCCTCTGTGACATGTCAGATAGTCTGCCAGGATGAAACACAGTCGACCACAGTGACATGTCAGAATTGTCTGCCATGATCAAATACAGTCTGACCTCTGTACATGTCAGATAGTCTGCCAGGATGTCCAAACATCCCTGTACCTCTGAGACATGACAGAGTTGTCTTCCAGGATAAAATACAGTCTTGACCTCTGTGACATTCAGATTATCTGCCCAGGACAAAATACAGTCTGACCCTCTGGACCATGACAGATATGGTCTGCCAGATAAAATAACAGTACAGACCACTTGAGACATGTCAGATTGTCCCTGCCATGATAAAATTACAGTCGACCTCTGTGACATGGACAGATTGACAGCCATGATAAATTACAGTCTGACCTCTTTGACATTTCAGATATTGCTGCCATGAAAAAATACAGTCTGACCTCTGTGACATGTCAGATTGTCTGCCAGGACAAAATACCAGTCTTGACCTCTTTGTGACAAGTGAGAGGAGCCCAGCAAGTCAGGACAACATTGTGCATCTGGCAGTGAGAAAGCCGCACTACATTCACCAATTAAATGATGTTAAAACAAACATTCATGTGCAGGGGGGGGGTTGGGGGGCGGTGGGGGGGGGGGGGGAATAATGGCGGTACAGACTTTGGGCAAAGAAAAAAACGTCCTATACTGACCTGAAAGACTTCACAGCAGTATGTTTTTCTGTTTGTAGGCAGAGCAAAGTGCCTGCGAAATATGAGACACTGAATCCGTAGATTAGCTGCGTACTGTTCACTATACATTCATGTGTGCAGCGTCTTTGTCCATTTATCAGCTCTGTCAACTGCTGCCATGATATCATCTAATTAAACATTATTCACCACTTGATATCCATGTCAAATCTTTCATCATTGAAAGTATCTGGCCACTCGTCTCGTTTTCGGGTTTGAAAAGGTCGGAATCTTTAAATCCACAACGAGCATTGTCCACCGGAGGATGTCTAGTAAAATATAACGAGCAAATGCGCGAAGCATTTTATGACCGTTTGAAGTTTCTTAACAGGCAATCTCTTTTCTTATTGATTCTACCACGGTTGAATTAAATGATCTCAGCCTGAAAGTAAATAGGCCTTGTCTGGTTGTCTGACAGCTGACCTTTTGCTCAAGCAGCTGTGATGCTGATGAATTACAGCCCTTGACAGGCCAGATTGGTCACCACCCATCTGAAGGACACCTGGGTAGGGGTACTTCTCCTTTGTGGCACGCTGCTGGTCATGGTGTGGACGTTCTGTTTTACACTGGGGGTGTCTTTTATCGTATAGTTTCTGTATTCGCATTCTGAATATTGGGCATATAAAACTTTTTTCGGTTTGCTCCTGTCAGTGTACTTGTAAATTTTGCTTCGCACATTTAACCGATCCCCCGCCCCCCTCTTCTTCCTCTACCTCCCCCCCCCCCACCCTCTCTCTCCTCTCTCTCTGTCAGCGCCGCCATGCATATAAGAGTGTGATAACACGCAACCCCCAATGATATTCATACCGGAATCACATGGTCTTCTGACGTCCATCTGGCCATGACACACCAACAGGCCTGACGACTGATGAAACCCATGCCTCAACTCCATCTCCCCACAGGAAAACCGACGAGAACATAAAGAAAGCTATTGCAGGGGAGAACTGTCTTTCACATTTCGACCATTTACATCACCTCCGACCCCTCCTCACCCTTTTCATCTTCCCACCACCACCCTCCTGTTTCTTCCCCCTTGCTCTCCTCTCCACCCATCCCCCTTCTTCCCAACCTAATCATTCACTACAAATATAAATAATCTAATTCGATGTAATTAAACATTTGAAAAAAAAACGCTGTGAAATATGAGTGAGCATACCAAACATCACATAGTCCATACTGTTCAGGATGCTTTCACACAATAGAAGCGGACTCGCATTACGCAGATATCAACTACAAACCAGGTTATTTATCATACTACTGTTTGAATCCACATACCCCAGCGGGGAAGAGGAGGAGTGGGGGGGGGGCGGGGGGGGGGGGGGGTGGGGGGGGGGGGGTGGGGGTGGGGGGGGGTGGGGGGGGGGGGGTGGGGGCTAAAAAAAAAGGATAAAAGAATCGTGAATCATGTGCATTCTTCTTATTTTATTCTCCAGTACTTTGAGGAAGGGGCGGAGGGAGAGAGAGAGAAAGAGGGCCTGACGGGAGAGAGAGAGAGAGAGAGGGAGTAAGAGATAGAGAGGGAGGGTTGAGAGGAAGAGAGGGAGGGAGATGGGTTGATAATTGAGATAAAGGGAGGGTTGAGAGGTAGAGAGAGTGAGGGAGGGGTTGCGAGGATAGAGAGGGAGGGAGGGGTTTTGCGAGGGAGAGGGAGGGAGGAGGGGTTGAGGAGGGAGAGGGAGGAGGAGGGGTTGAAGGTAGAGAGAGGGAGGGAAGGGGTTGCGAGGGAGAGAAGAGGGAGGGAGGGGTTGCGAGGAGAGGGAGGGAGGGGTTTTGAGAGGTAGAGAGAGGGGAGTGAGGGTTGCGAGGGCGATAGAGTGAAGGGAGGGTTTAGAAGGGAGAAAAGGGAGGGGTTTGAGAGGTAGAGAGAGGGAAGGGTGAGGGGTTGCGAGGGAGAGAGAGGGAGGGATGTGGTATTGCGAGGGAGAGGAGGGAGGAGGGGTTGATAGGAATAAAGGGAGGGTTGCGGAGGGAGAGAGAGGGAGGGAGGAGGGTGTTGCGAGGGAGATGTATGGAAGGTAGGTGGTTGGCGAGGGAGCGAGAGGGAGTGGAGGGGTTGCGAGGAGAGGGAGGGAGGAGGGGTTGCGAGGAGAGGGAGGAGGGAGATTGGAGGGGTTGCGAGGGAAGAGAGGTAGGGAGGTGTTTGCTAGGGAGAGGGAGGAGGGAGGGGTTTGATAGGGAGAGAAATGAGGGTTTAGCGTGGAGAGTAGGGAGGGAGGGGTTGCGAGGAGAGTAGGGCGTGAGGGGTTTCTAGGGAGATGAGAGGTATGAGGGGTATGCGAGGTAGAGGGAGGGAGGTGAGGGGATATGCGGAGGGAGATAGAGGGTAGGGGAGAGTAGGGGGTAAGCGTAGGGAGAGGGGGCGTGATGTGAAGTGGTTGAGAGGGAGAGAAATGTGAGGGGGTTTGCGATGGAGAGGAGGGAGGAGGGGTTGCGAGTGATAGGGAGTGGAGGGTTGTCGAGGTAGAGAGAGGGAGGTAGGGGTAGATAGTGAGAGAAAGGGAGGGTTAGCGAGGGAGTAGGGAAGGGAGGTGAGGGGTTGCGAGGGAGAGGGAGGAGGTAGGATGAGAGTAGAGAAAAGGAGGTTGTTGCGAGGGTAGAGGGGAGGGAGGGGGAGTGGTTTGCGAGGGAGAGGGAGGGAGGGAGGGGTAGCGAGGGAGAGGAGGGAGGGAGGGGTTGCGAGGGAGAGGATGGATGGAGGGTTGCGGTGAGAAGAGGGACGAGGGTTGCGAGTGATAGAGGCTGAGGGCAGGGTTTGCGAGTGAGAGAGCGGAGGAGGTTTGAGAAGGTAGAAGAGATGGAGGAAGGGGTTGCGAGTGAGAGAGGAGGAGGGAGGGATGAGAGGTAGAGATGAGGGGAGGAGGGGATTTCGAGTGAGAGAGAGTGAGGGAGGGGTTTGCGAGTGAGAGAGAGGAGGGAGGGTGCGAGTGAGAGAGAGGGAATGAGTGGTGGAGAGGTAGAGAAGAGGGAGGGAGGGGTTGCGAGGGAGAGAGAAGGGAGGGAGGGGATTTTGCGAGGAGAGAGAGGGAGGGAGTTGCGAGTGAGAGAGAGGGAGGAGGGTTGAAGGGTTTGCGTAAGGAGAGAAGAGGAGGGAGGGTTGCGAGGAGAGAGAGGGAGGGAGGGTTTCGAGGGAGAGAGAGGGAGGAGGAGGTTGAGAGGGAGAGAGGAGGGGAGGGGTTCAGAGGAGGGAGAGAGAGGGAGGGAGAGAGAGGAGGGAGGGTTGAGAGGTAGAAGAGAGGGAGGGAGGGGTTGCGAGGGAGAGTGAGTGAGGGAGGGGTTGCGAGGGAGAGTAGAAGGGAGGTAGGGGTTGAGAGGGAGAGAGAGGAGGGGTTCAGGAGGGAGGTGAAGTAGAGAGGGAGGGAGGGTTGCAGTGATAGTTCTATTCAACGCCCTACGGTTCTTCATTGCTGTTTTTGTCTCTTCTCCATGGAACTGATTGGCAAAATCTCTCTTCCCCTCTGTTGAGAGTCTGTGTATGTGTGTGTGTGCGGCGTGTCGTGCGTGCGTGCGAGCGTTGCGTGCGTGTGGTGGTGTGCGGTGGCTAAAAACAACATTGACAAGCATCAGCACGTGTGTCCCACACTGGCAGAGCCTTCACGGTGTGGCCCTCACTGGGCACAGCATCACGTGTGGCCCTCACTGGCACAGCCACACGTGTGGCCCCACACTGTCAGAGCCATCACTGTGGCCCTCCACAGTCACAGCCAACACCAATGCCCCTCACTGTCAGAGCCATCACGTGTGGCCCTCACTGGCACAGCCAGCACGTGTGGCCCACACTGGTCAGAGCCATCACGAGTGGCCCTCACTGTCAGAGCCACCACGTAGTGGCCCTCACTGTCAGAGCCATCACGTGTGGACCCTCACTGGCACAGCCATCCACGTGGTGGCCCACACTAGGCACAGCCATCACTTGGCCCTCACGGCAACGTGTGGCCTCTGTAACGCACTGTCAGAGCCATCACGTAGGTGCCCTCACAGTCACATGCCAACACGTGTGAGCCCTCACTGGCAACAGCCATCAACTGTGGGCCCTCACTGTCAGAGGCCCTCACGTTGTGTCCCTCACTGGCACAGCCATCACGTGTGGGCCCTCACTGGCACAGCCATCACGTTGGCCCTCACTGGCAGTCCATCAATTTGGCCCCACAGCAGAGACATCAACGTGTGGCCCTCACTGCAGAGACATCACGTGAGGCCCACACTGGCAGAGCCATCACGAATGAACAATGTGAGAATTGCCGGAGAAAAGTGGAGGGATCACATGGAGGTTAGCGTGAAGGAACTGGAGGAGAGCGAACATGGGAAATATGTGTGAATGCACAGCCCATGACCGCTATTTGTCAGTCATCAGTCTTTCAGCCTCTCGTCTTTCTCACGCTGTCCTTCAATCCACAGCCCATGTCGTTTGTGACCTTTCATCTGTCTGTCGCCTCTCTCTTTCTCTCTTCTCTGTCACTCACCTCCCTTCTCTCACACATTTCTCTCCCTCCCTCCCTCCCGTCCCTCTGTCACCTTTCTGTCTTTCCCTTCAAATACACCTCTCTCATCATCCCTCCCCCTCCTCTCTCGTTCGCCCACCCATCCTTGCTCCCTCCTCTTGCCACCTCAGAGGAGCTCACCATAATTACTCGTCTCACGACAAACCACTCACCGAATTGATACCACTTGATAACCCACAAATCAGGGTCGACAGAGCCTCATCACTAACACGAAAGTGCATTGTAGGATCTTATTTCGCTAAAAAGCAGACGTCCAGTCACCATGCGTAAAGCTCAGAAAGCTTAGGGCAAGGAACTCGGGCGCTCAACGTTCAACTCTCCCTGACATCGTCACGTTAATTCGCTAATCCACCTACTAGCACCATCCTCGCGTGATCCTCCCGTCATTCCTGCAGTCCACTGAATCGCGAGCGTAGACGTATCACGCGGCTTTGCGCCTCTCGTCGCACGGACGCTGCTCCGACTCTGTAACTCTACTCTTTCCCCCTATCACTCTTCCTCCATGGACGCCGAACGTGTCCACCTCGCTCTCGCAAGGCCAACCAAAACTCATGCCGGCATTCCGCACCACAGGACCTGCTGCAGCTCAGGCGAGGCCTCGTAAGGAACGCTCACTCCCCGAGACGTGGCGGGGGCGCAGTCGCATTCACACACGGCACGCTGCGGAGCGGGGGGCGCCCTACCCCGCCAATCGACAGTATCGGCCACGCGGACCGGCGGCTTGAGCTACCCATCCGGGTCGCGGTGCAGGGTCGGCCTGCAAGTATCTGCCCATGGCGCCACGCTCGGCCTGGCCAACTCATCCGCGGCTTCTCACATCGCTCGGGCTCGCCGCCCCTCGGCGCTCCCCTCACCTCCCCGGTCGCTCCCTTCTCCGCCGCTCCCATCTCTACACTCGTTCGCTCTCCTGCACCCAACACCCTCCCTGCCTCCTCCTCCCGGTCCTCGCCCCTCACCTCTCCCCTCTCCTCTCTCTCTCTCCCTCCTCCTCTTCCTCTCCTCGATTCTCTCTCTGCACTCTCTCTTCCCTTCCCTCCCCTCTCTCTTCCTCACCCCTCTCCACGACCCCTTTCTCCCTTCCCCCCCTGTCTCTCTCTACCCACCCTCCCCAATCACCTCCCCCCACCCCCTCCCTCTCCCTAGCCCCCCTCTCACCCCCTGTCCCCCGTACCCTCTCTCCTCTCTCGCCCCTTCCTCTCTCTATCTCTTCTCAGTACATCCTCTCTCTCCTCGTTACTCTTATCAATCTTATCTCCTCTCTATATCATCTCTCTCCATTATCCCTCCCCCCCATCCCAGTCATCAGCAGCAGGCGAGGTGCCTCTTTCCTCACTCCACCCTTTCTCTCCTCCCTCGCCTCTTCCCTCCCCTTCTTCTCTTCTCCCTCCGCTCTATCTCTCTCTCAATCTTCTTCATCTCTCTCTCCCTCACTCTCTCTTTCCTTCGTCACTCATTCCTCCTTCTTATCCTCAACCTATCTCACACGATGCCTCCTCTTCCTTCTCACCCTCCTCTCTCGCCTCTCCCCGCCATCTCTACACTTCCCCTCCTTCTCTCTCTCTCTTCTCTCTCAGTTTCTCTCCCTCTCTCCGTCCCTTCTCTCTCTGAATCTCCTTCCCTCCCTCTTCCTCTCTCTCCCTCACCTCACCTCATTCTTCTCTCTCTCCCCTCCGTCCCTTCCTCTTCCCTTCCCTTCCTCTCTCCCATTTCCTCTCCTCGCTGTCACTCCCTCCTTTCTCGTCTTCTTACTCTTCTCTCTTCCTCTCCCTCTGCCCCCTCTTTATCTTTTCTCTCATACCCTCCCTAATTCTCCCTCTCTCCCCCTCTCACCTCCTCCCCCCATTCTTACCTTCTCCATTTCTTTTACCCTCCCCCCAACCCCTCTTCCTTTCCACCTCTCTTCCTCACACACCCTCTCACTCCCCTCCTGTTCTCTTGGTTTGTTTCTCTCCTCCCAATCCTCCATCAATCACAGTTCCTCGTGAAGTCGAGAAGGGGGTGAGAAGAAGATGGGGAACAGGGGATCATGATTGGGCAGGGGAAGGCACTGAGATAAAGTCGGCAGAGAGAGCGAGAGAGAAGCGAGAGAGAGAGAGACGGCCGAAAGAAGAGGTCCACTCCAAAACAAACGCAAGTTTATCGAGGTATCTAGTGTGAAGGAATTACAGCCAGGGTGTAAATCAACGTGTATCATTTCGGTTAAAAAGGCTCGATTAGAGGAAAGGGGTGTGTGAGATGTATACGCGCGTGTGGGGCGTGCGTGCGTGTATGCATGTTGCGTGTGTTTGTGTCTGTGTCAGTCTGTGTTCCGTGTGTGTGTGCGTGTGGTGTGAGCGCGCGCGTTTGTGGTGTAGTGTGATGTGTGTGTGTATTGTGTGTGTGTGTGTGTGAGTGTGTGTGTGTGTGTGTGCCTCCGTCACGCATTCTGCCTGCACGTGCTGTTGGATTTTGTCTGTCATCAAAGCGAATGCTACAGAAAAACGAATTGTAACGATGACAAGAGGAAGACACATTCATGTCCGACATGACGACTTTAAGGGGGTGGGGTTTAAAGAAAACATTGCCAAAGACAACCCTAAGGATATTTGATGCTGTCTTACACAGGCTGTCGGACTTAATTCTTTGAACTTCAAATAAAGAAAGTAAATGCTGTCCCATGACCTTGTAATCGCAACGTTAACAAGTATCCAAACTAATAATTTGTCTTTCGGCATTGGTCTCTCTCAGAAATGTTGATACTGATCAGGGAAACTTGATAAAAAACAAACTCCTAGCTTGTCCAATTTACCACCATCGTTCTTTAGAGGGAGTTTATTTGTGTTCTTTATGTCTGTGTGTGTCCTTAGGGGCGAATGGACATCAACCACTGCGTTCTTCCGGAGTGATGGACATTAAATGACGATCCAGCAGGATCAAAAATGACACAAACTCTTTAATATGTACCTATCCGTTATCCATCCCCGCCTTTTGATCAAGTGCTTATCAAAACACTAACAATGCGAGATTGTTCCTTCTAAGTGTCCCCTACACTAATCCTCATTCCCACCTGTTCCGCTTCTGTTCTGTATCCATTCTAAGAGTCCCATCACGATTTCCATCTTTCCACCTGTCTGCTTCTGTTTCTGTATCCATTCTAAGAGTGTTCCTTCAACGATTCCACATACCACCTGTCAGCTTCTGTTTTCCTGAAATCCATTCAAAAGTGTCCTAACTGCGATTCCACTATCCACCTGTCTGCTTCTGTTTCTGAAATCCATTCTCAGAGTCCTATCCTTCGCGATTCCACTTTCCACCAAGTGACTGCATCAGATTCTGTATCCATACTAAGTGTTCCTTCGCGATCCCTTTCCACCAGTCTGCTCTGGTATCAGAAACCAGGGACTGCAGGATCAGTGAATGTGAAGCACACATTAGGATAGGCACCTGAAACAGTGAACAGACTCATTAGGAGAGGGAACTGAACAGTGAAAGCAGCTACATTAGAAGGGCCCTGAACATGATGCAGCACAATTAGTAGAGGCAAACCTGAACAGTGAAGCACGCTCAAAGGAAAGGCACCTGAACATTGATGCATCTCAAAAGGAGAGGCACCTGAACATTGAGCATCACATTATAGAGGCACCTCAACAGTGGACACTTCTTCAAGGACACACGGCGTGTTCACCTCGCTGATCTTCAGTCACTACGAGCTCCTTTGTGCAGTCCTTATTAAAGTCACTGGTAGCTCCATTGTGCAGACCTTATTAAAGTCACTAGGAGCTCCTTTGTGCAGTCTTAGTAAAGTCATTAGGAGCTCCTTTGTGCAGTCCTTAGTAAAGTCATTGGAGCTCCTTTGTGCAGTCTAGTAAATCATTGGCTCTTGCAGTCCTTAGTAAAGTCATTGGGAGCTCCTTTGTGCAGTCCTTAGTAAAGTCATTAGGAGCTCCTTTGTGCAGTCCTTAGTAAAGTCACTGGGAGCTCCTTTGTGCAGTCCTTGGTAAAGTCACTGGGAGCTCCTTTGTGCAGTCCTTAGTAAAGTCGTTCTCATGCCGCTGGCGGAACATAGGAGGAATGTGACGGGTCATGAGAGAAGACCATCGCTGAGAGTTGACCTTTGACCTTTGGAGCATGACACTCGATCCCCTCCCACCTCCTCCTGCTCCTCCCCTCTCTTCTCCACCCCATCCAGCCCCCTCTCCCAATCCACATTTATTTTCACACACGTATCAACTCTCTCATATTTTGTAACTTGTTTTCGGCAAACAAGAAAAGGAAAAGTTCGCTGTGAATGCTAATTCAACGGATCGAATTTCACTGAGTCAGCCCTCTTTCACATAATATAAAAGAGACTGTTTCTGTGCAGATGTTATGTTCAATCCACAATTTTTTCCCTGCTGTCCCATCTTCTGCGCCACCTCAGAGGCAGTGCACCCACGCCGCTCATTTCGACACCCCGTCCACAGCCACAGCCCGGTCGGCCCCACCGCAGCCCCGGCACCAGCAATCCACAGGGAGCAGTCAATGTCAAGTCGTCGAGAGGCAACCCACCGGATGAGACACTGCACTGCTGCTGAGTCACTTCCGGTGGTGTTCAGTGGCGCCTGTTCTGATCCAACATACGCAGGACACCACCTACTAAGCCCCCTACAGACTACAATAACTGCTTAGTCGCGGAGCCGGCGTGTGTGAGCTCTCCCTCCGGAAGGCGCCACCACGTCCGTCCAACGACAGCCCCCATCGATCCGCCGATACCGGTGACTCCGACGGAACCAAACCAAGGCCACAGACGTGGAGAAGACATCGAAACTGAGGTCACCATGAGAGCAGGGCATAGACGGCCACAGAATTTGAGACTTTTTTTTTATGCTAATCGATGAGAATGATGAAGATGATGCTACAGATTTCCATTCCGGTCTGAGATTGCATGACAGGGCTGTACTCTTCGCTTCTTTTCATAATATATCCCGGCGTCAACCATGCCCGAGAGATACAGACACCTGTTGTGTTGGCCTGGAAATTTGAATAACACTCTCAGAGACGCATTCACTAAGTGGATGAAACTTCGACTGTGTGGTCCCAGTCTTCCCAACTGAGCCCGTAGCAAACTCATCTCTAGGTAGGAGCCGGTCGGGGCAGAAAAATCCCACATGACTCTGATGGGAATCGAACCTACGACCTCCCGCCTGGAGACCGCGACGCTAACGACTTCGCCACAGCGGCTGGTTTAAATCCAAATTTTTGTAATGCTGTTGTCTCGACTCCTTCATCCACTGCCGCGGGCCGAAGGTTAATTGAATCTGAAATTGTGGGGTGTTTGGGGTGTGGGGGGTATTTTTTGGTTAATGTGTAAGGTGTTGTGTGCGTTTTGTGTTTTTGATCCTTCTGTGTTGTGTTGCGTATTGTGTGTATGTTTTTGCTGTTATTTGTCCCCATCTGTATTGTGCTCTGATCTGTATGTTCCTCTCGTACTCTGTAGTTGTTGTCTCTGTTTTGCTCCTACAAATCCCTATCTCTCAAGCAGCAGCTCGTCGTCCTACAACGCAATCCTCATCTCTAATATCGTACTTGAAGTCGACATCCCTGACAGAAGCAGGACCCTCGTAAAGTCCCATCCTCAAAACCCTTTTGTCTCTTCCCTCATCCCTCGTTTCTCTCCCTTGCCCCTCTTTTCCTCCTCCGTTCCGTCCCTCATTTCCTCCCTCCAAACTCATCCTCTCTTCTCTTCATCCTTCTTTTTCCTCTTCCACGTTCACGTCCCTCGTATTTCCTCCTCCACACTCACATCCCTCGTATTCTCCCCCAAGATGGAGTATTCCTCCTTTAACTGCGGATGAATAGGGTCATACCAAAAACTCCATCCCTCGGTAGTGTCTCCAGGAGTATCATCCCTCGTAAACGAAAATATCAAACTCACATCCCTCGTATTTCCTCCTCCACACTCACATCCCTCGTATTTCCTCCTCCACACTCACATCCCTCGTATTTCCTCCTCCACACTCACATCCCTTGTATTTCCTCCTCCACACTCACATCCTCGTATTTTCTCCTGAATCTGGTGGGGGCTGAGGAGAAGATGACGACGTGGAGGTGGGGGGTGGGAGGGTATGGAAATGGGGAGTGGAGGGGAGCTGAAGGGGGGGGGGGGGGGGGGGGGCA
>CM031610.1:90922014-90924514 GCA_018398815.1 Conus ventricosus
GTCAACCCTAACAGCTTAATCCAGTTTGTGGCTGACAATGTGGACCATCAGGTCAGGACGCTTGATGGACTAGTACCTTTCATGGCATGGGCATTATTGGCGCCGTGACCCCTGGTACAAAACAAAACAAAGCTGTCCATCGTGATGTTAACATATCTCCAGAAAAAAATTTCAGCAATTGGCAAAATTCCCATTCGCTATTTTGAAGCCTCTGCGCCTAGTCTTCATTTGCATATGAAGTATTACAAAACTTCGGTATTGATGACAGAACCAGGCAACTGGATCTTCTGTGGAAAAATTTCCTAGTCTCTTCGTTCCCCACGTCCAGGTTGGTCTGGGATGATGCAAACTGTAAGTAACGGAAACTACCCTGGTCAGAGCAGCTTCACATTTCACCTGATTATAGACATGGACCCAACAAATACGAGCTGCACATTCTCCACACCGCACTTTGTCTCATCACTGGCTAGCGTTTACAACTGCACACCAGTTCTGACCTTCGGCCAACCACTCTGGTGGAAATCAACGATGATCACTGATCATGAGCCAGCTAGCAGTGCACTGCATTCCATCGTCCTTCGCCTGGGAGGATTCCACTGCGAAATGAGTTACCTTGGTTGCATTGGAAAAACTCATGGCAGGATCTGGACTTGAGCAAGTTTTGGAAGTGGTGTACGCTCAAAACTCGGTCATCCATATGGTAAGCGGCAAGTCTGTTTCAAGAGCTGTCTGTGGACACTTCCTCGTAGATGCTGTGCTCTACGCACTGATTCTATCTAGAACCTTCAACTTACCCTTAAACACACTCAGTGTCAGCAGCACTGAAGACGCAAACACTGGAGAAATACGTTCATTGGCATCACCAATCCATGACGATGACTCACCACAGGAACAAGAAGATGAAGAACTGCAACAATGAAAGAAGGACCCAGTAGCAGCATTTCAGAGCACCAAGGCCTTCATAGTGTCTTGTCTTTGAATGACCGTGTCACCAAGAATGAACATACTGCAGAGACGAAAAAGAAAGTGCTGACATAAAAGCAGTGGAAAGCAAACTTCTTGTACAAAAGCTGACCTTGAAGGAAGCCGCCTGTCCCGCCTTTGGCTTCAGTATATGCATTTGATGGACACACTCCGGCAGTTTTTGAAGGCAGAAAGGACAGGCAATTGTATGCTGCATCTCCATGTCTTAGAAAGAATGCTGCCCTACCTGGCTGCGGCAGGTCACTCTCAGTATACCAGATCAATGCACATATACCTTCAGCAAATGCAGCAACTGAGAGATCGCCATCCAGATATCCTCTATGCCTTTCAGTATGGAAAGAATGTCCTGCGCAGGAGTGACAGGTACTGGGCTGGGCTGAGCACTGATATGGTCATTGAGCAAATCCTGATGAAGTGTGCTGATTACACGGGCTGATCGGACTTGCAAGAACTACCCAAGTTGGATTACATCTGAAGGTGTTCATTTCTTCCTGGATTTTAAAAACCAGTTTGTGGTGATTTCACTGTCTAGAACTGACCGCTGTGTCTAGGCAATGCAGCGGTAAGTGATCACTTGTGTTCACGTCCAGGCAAAATGATGCATGTGGCTGCAGATGTTCGTAAGCTGTAAAACCCAAAACCGCTTCCAGGTTCAGTACATTTTCAGCAATATTTGCTCAGCCTTGCTTCTCTCTATGATTTTCTTATCTAAACTTTATTCAGTACTTTGAGATATTTCGAATGATATGCTACATGACTATATTTTACGTATTTGTGAAGAAATGCTAAAAATAGATTTATGATGACGTCATAACCTTATGAAACGTGACCTCGCGACATTTTGAACGTTGTACTTTTTTGATATGTTAAAAGTTCACTATTTCCCTACCCATTCCACATGAAATCATTACTATTGCAATTAGTTCCTTTCTTCACTCTTTTTTTACATTGGCTTACCGCACTACTTTCCTTTCCCCCATCTCTGACTCCCTTCACTTCTGTCCATCTCACTTCCTTTCCTTCCTCTCCCCCCTCCCATCTCTGACTCCCTTCACTTCTGTCCATCTCACTTCCTTTCCTCCCTCTCCCCCCTCCCATCTCTGACTCCCTTCACTTCTGTCCATCTCTCTTCCTTTCCTCCCTCTCCCCCCCTCCCATCTCTGACTCCCTTCACTTCTGTCCATCTCACTTCCTTTTCCTCCCTCTCCCCCCTCCCATCTCTGACTCCCTTCACTTCTGTCCTCCTCACTTCCTTTCCTTCCTCTCCCCCCTCCCATCTCTGACTCCCTTCACTTCTGTCCATCTCACTTCCTTTCCTCCCTCTCCCCCTCCCATCTCTGACTCCCTTCACTTCTGTCCATCTCTCTTCCTTTCCTCCCTCTCCCCCCTCCCATCTCTGACTCCCTTCACTCTGTCCATCTCTCTTCCTTTCCTCCTCTCCCCCCTCCCATCTCTGACTCCCCTTCACTTCTGTCCATCTCATTTCCTTTCCTTCCTCTCCCCCTCCCATCTCTGA
>CM031610.1:90927061-90934561 GCA_018398815.1 Conus ventricosus
GATCTTTGGGTCTCTGGGAGCTGCGCTCGTGTCGTCCTCGCTCTCTGATGTCGGTCCTTAACCGATGGCCCCTCATGTTTGGCTCCTCTCCTTATCCTCTCCCTTCACTCTCCTTATCCTCTCCCTTCCTCTCTCATCCTTCTCCTTCTCTCCTTCTCCTCCTCCTTTTCTCTCTCCTTCTCCTCCTCCTTTCCTCTGTCCTTATCCTCCCCTTTCCTCTCTCCTTCTCCTCCTCCTTTCCTCTGTCCTTATCCACCTCCTTTCCTCTCTCCTTCTCCTCCCTTTTCTCTCTCCTTCTCCTCCTCCTTTCCTCTGTCCTTATCCTCCTCCTTTCCTCTCTCCTTCTCCTCCTCCTTTCCTCTCTCCTTCTCCTCCTCCTTTCCTCTCTCCTTCTCCTCCTCCTTTCCTCTCTCTTTCTCCTCTCCTTTCCTCTCTCCTTCTCCTCCTTTCCTCTCTCCTTCTCCTCCTCCTTTCCTCTCTCCTTCTCCTCCTCCTTTCCTCTCTCCTTATCCTCCTCCTTTTCCTCTTCCTTCTCCTCCTCCTTTCCTCTGTCCTTATCCTCCTCCTTTTCTCTCTCCTTCTCCTCCTCCTTTCCTCTGTCCTTCTCCTCCTCCTTTCCTCTCTCCTTCTCCTCCTCCTTTTCTCTCTCCTTCTCCTCCTCCTTTCCTCTCTCCTTATCCTCCTCCTTTCCTCTCTCCTTCTCCTCCTCCTTTCCTCTGTCCTTCTCCTCCTCCTTTCCTCTCTCCTTCTCCTCCTCCTTTTCTCTCTCCTTCTCCTCCTCCTTTCCTCTCTCCTTATCCTCCTCCTTTCCTCTCTCCTTCTCCTCCTCCTTTTCTCTCTCCTTCTCCTCCCCTTTCCCTCCTTTTCCTCCTCCTTTCCTCTCTCCATCCTCCTCCTTTTCTCTCCTTTTCCTCCCCCCCCCTCCTTTCCCTTCCTTACCTCCTCCTTCCCTTTTTCCTTATCCCCCCCTTTCCTTGTCCTATCCTCCCCCTCCCTCTAGAACCCCTCCCCTCCTTTCCCTCCCTTTTCCCCCCCCCCCCCCCCCCTTTTAGCCCCTTTTTTTAAAAAAAAACTTCTAAAAAAGCGCCCAATGTGAGGAAACGGGGAAAGGGACAGGCGGGACTTTGCTTTTTTTTCGGGGAAATTTCATGGAGTTCCTGTACAATCTTTTTCATTGTCTAGATAAAAGGGGGACCGAAAGCCGAATAGTTTGTACTGTGGAAACGCACCGTATCACCTTGGCAGCATAACTGCTTTTTTAACAGCGATGTTTAGAAACGAAGGGGGGTAACCGTTTAGAGCCGAGTACAGAGTGCCCCCCGTTTTCAAAACAAAAAATCCAAGTGGGGACGACCAAAACAATTAACCCACATCGCTCAGCATTTTATCAGACAGAGAAAAAGTACCCAGGGCATTTTAACAACAGAGAACATAGTCACCAGAGTTTCAATCAAAAAGAGAACACCGAAAAGGGTGAAAACGAAAGGCCCACGTGCGGGGTCGACGGGCCGATGGTTATTCTGGCGTGCACTTCAAAACAAATAATTTGAATTTTCTAGGGCGTTGCTTTCGCCCCTACAAAAAAAAGGCCTCCTTTGTAAAGGGAAAGGGGTCGAACTTTTTTACCTTTTTTGGGAAAAGGGGGGCCCCCCCGGGTTTTTTGTAGCCCCTGGCCAGGTGGAATCTTGGACCCTCCCTACCGGGCCCACTGACTGCTTTTGCACGTCCCCCCTTCCCTTGTCAATCTTTTCACGTCCCCACCTGGGCCGGCTGCCCAAGCTTTGCACGTCCCCACCTGGGCCAGTACAATTTTTTCACTCCCCCCCTGGGCCCGGGGCAAAGCTTTGCACGCCCACCCTGGAAGGCGGACAATTCTTTGCCCGTCCTCACCGGGCCCGGCTGGACAAAGCTTTGCACGTCCCTACCGGCCCGGGGGACAATGCCTGCAGTCCCTCCCCTGGCCCGGCGGACAATGCTTTAAAAGTCCCCACCTGGGGCCAGGGCTGGACAATTTCTTTACACGTCCCCTCACCGGGCCCCGCTGGACAAAGCTTTTTCACGTCCCTCCTGGCCAGCTGACAATGCTTGCACGTCCCTCACCCGGGTCAGTGGAAATGCCCCGCACGTCCCACACCTGGGCCAGGCGGGGCAATGCTCTGCACGTCCCCCACCGGGGGAGGCTGGCAATGCTCTGCACGTCCCCCACCTGGGCCCGCGGACAATGCCTGCACTCCCCCCCCTGGGGCCCGGCTGGACAATGCCTGCCTCCCCCACCTGGGGCCCGGCTGGGCAACTCTGCCTTTTCCCAAAACCCGGGCCAGGCTGGACAATCTTTACCACGCCTACACCCGGGCCAGGCTGGGCAAGCTCTGCACGTCCACAACCGGGGGCCCGGGTGACAATGTTTTTACGTCCCCCCCACCTAGGCCGGCTGGACAAAGCTTTACAGTCCTCACCTGGGGCCAGGCTGGAAATGCTTTTCCCCCCACCCGGGCCAGGCTGGCAATGCTCTGCACGTCCACACCTGGGGAGGCCGGACAATCTTTGCACGTCCTACACCGGGGCCCGGGTGGGCAATGCTTTCACCCCCACACCTGGGCCAGGCGAAAATGCTTTTTCACGTCCCTCACCCGGGCCAAGCTTTGCACGTCCCATGGGCCAGGCGGACAAACTCGCCGTCCCACACCCGGGCCAGGCTGGACAATCTCGCCCCCGCCCTCACTGGGGCCGGTGGACAATGCTCTGCACGTCCCCCCCTGGCCAAAGGCGGACAATGCTCGCAGCCCACACCCGGGCCACTGGACAAGTCTGCACGCCCAAACCTGGGGAGGGACAAGCTTTACAGTCATACCCTGGGCCAGGTGGACAATGCTTTAAAAACTCCCACCTGGCCAGGCTGGACAATGCTTTTCCCCCTACACCTGGGGCCCGGCTGGGGCAACTTTACACGTCCTACACCTGGGCCAGGCTGGACGATGCTTTTTAACGCCACACCGGGCCAGGCGGGCAATGCTTGCACGCCCCAAATGGGCCAGGTGGGCAATGCTTTGCACGTCCCTCACCTGGGCCAGGGGTTGGGCAATGCTTTGCACGTCCCTCACCTGGCAGGGTGGACAATCTTTACACTCCCACACCTGGGCGGGGTGGACAAAGCATTTTCAGTCCTACACCGGGCCCGGGGGACAAAGCCGGGACTCCTACACCTGCGCCAGGGGCCCGGGCAATGCTTGCACGCCTACACCCGGCCAAGGGTGGACAATGCTTTACACTTCCACACCTGGGGGCCGGGTGGACAATGCTTTGCACGTCCCCCCACCCGGGGCCGGGTGGGGCAATGCTTTTTCACGTCCCACCCTGGGCCAGGCTGGACATGCTTTTCACGTCCCACCCCTGGGCCCGGCTGGACAATGCTTTTCACGTCCCACACCTGGGCCGGTGGACAATGCTCTCACGTCCCCACCGGGCCAGGCTGGACAAAAGCTTTTTCAGTCCCCCCACCTGGGCCCGGTGGGCAAAGCTTTTCACGTCCCACACCTGGGGAAGGGCTGGGCAATGCTTTGCAGTCCCCCCACCTGGGGCCAGGGGTGGACAAAGTTTGCACCCCTCACCCGGGCCGGGTGGACAATGCTTTACACGTCCCTCACCTGGTCGGCCGGGGAATGCTTTACACGTCCCCACCGGGGCCCGCTGGACAATCTTTAAAACCTCCCACACCTGGCCAGGTGGACAATGCTTTCACTTCCCCCACCGGGGCCAGGCTGGACAATGCTTTGCACGTCCCTCACCCCGGGGCCCGGGGACATTGCTTTAACCACGTCCCTCACCGGGCCAGGGTGGACAATGCTTTACACGTCCCCCAACCCCGGGGCCCGGCTGGGCAAAGCTTTACACGTCCCTCCCTAGGCCCGGCCGGGCAAGATTTTCCGTCCCTACCTGGGGCCCGGCGGACAATGCTTTGACTCCCCCCCTGGCCGGCGGACAATGCTTTTTCACGTCCCTCACCTGGGCCAGGCGGGCAAAGCTTTACACGTCCCTCACCTGGGCCAGGCTGACAAAGCTTTCACTCCCCCACATGGGCCAGGCTGGACAAGCTCTGCACGCCCCCCCCCAGGGTCGGCGGACAATGCCGCACCCCCACCTGGGGCCCGCGGACAATGCCTGCACGTCCCCACCTGGGGCCGGTGGGCAATGCCGCACGCCCTCACCTGGGCCAGGCTGGGCAATGCTCTGCACGCCCCACCTGGGCCAGGGTGGGCAAGCCTGCACGCCCCCCACCCGGGCCCCGGGCAATGCCCCACGTCCCAAACCGGGCCCGGCTGGACAATGCTTTACACCTACACCTGGGGCCCGGGTGGACAATGCCTGCAGCCTACACCGGGCCCGGGGGCAATGCTTTGCACGTCCCTCACCCAGCCAGGCTGGACAATGCTTTTCACGTCCTACATGGGGCCCGGCTGGACAATCTTTACACGTCCTACACCCGGGGCCCGGCTGGCAATCTCGCACGTCCACACCCGGGCCAGGCCGGGCAATGCTTTGCACGTCCCACACCGGGCCAGGCTGGACAATGCTTTACACGTCCACACCTGGCCCGGGGTTGGGCAAGCTTTTTACGCCCTCACCGGGCCAATGCTTTTCAGCCCTCCGGGGAGGCGGACAATGCTCTGCACGCCCACACCGGGCCAGGCTGGGCAATGCCGCAGTCCCTCACCTGGGCCAGGTGGCAATGCCCTGCCCGCCCAACCGGGCCAGCTGGAAAATGCTCTCACGTCCCACACCTGGGCCAGGCTGGACAAAAGACCCGTCCCAAACCTGGGGCCCGGCTGGCAATGCTTTCACGTCATACACCGGGCCCGGCGGACAATGCTTTACACGTCCTACACCTGGGCCCGGCGGACAACTTTTCAGTCCAAAAACCCTGGGCCAGGTGGACAATGCTTTTCACGTCCTAAAAACCCGGGGCCCGGCGGACGATGCTTAAAAACGTCCTACACCGGCCAGGCTGGACAATGCTTTGCACGTCCCTCACCTGGGGCCCGGCTGGACAATGCTTTGGAGTCCCCACCTGGGGCCCGGTGGGGCAATGCTTTGCACGCCCCACCTGGGCCAGGCGGACAATGCTTTCACGTCCCACCCTGGGCCGGCTGGACAAACTTTGCACGTCCCACCCTGGCCAGGCTGGACAATGCTCTGCACGTCCTACACCTGCGCCAGGGCCGGGGCAAGCTTTGCACTCCTACACCTGGGCCAGGCTGGACAATGCTTTACACGTCCCACACCCCGGGGCCGGCTGGGCAATGCTTTGCACGTCCCCCACCGGGCCCGGTGGACCCTGCTTTGCCGTCCCACACCCGGGCCAGGCTGGACAAAGCTTTTTCACTCCCACACCTGGGCCGGCGGACAATGCTTTTCAGTCCCACACCTGGGCCAGGCTGGGCAATGCCTGAGTCCCCACCTGGCCCCGGCGGAAAATCTTTACACGTCCCACACCTGGGCCCGCTGGCAATGCTTTGCACGTCCCACACCTGGGCAAGGCTGGAAAATCTTTGCACGCCCCCACCTGGGCCCCTTTTGGGCAATTTCTCAGTCCCTCACCTGGGGCCCGGCGGACAAAGCTTTACACGTCCCCCACCTGGGTCAGGCCGGGGAAGCTTTACACGCCCAACCTGGGCCAGGGGGACAATGTTTCACCTCCCACACCTGGGCCCGGCGGACAAGCTTTACACGCCCTCACCTGGGGAGGCCCGACAAGCTTGCACGTCCCCCACCCGGGCCAGGGCTGGACATTGCTTTACCCCGTCCCTCACCTGGGCCAGGGTGGGCAAAGCTTTTCACGTCCCCACCTGGGCCAGGCGGCAATGCTTTACCGTCCCTCACCAGGGCCCGGCCCGGGCAATGATTGCACTCCCCCACCTGGGCCCAGGTGGGCAATGCTCTGCACGTCCCCACCAGGGGCAGGCTGGACAATGCCTGCACGTTTCCCCCACCCGGGCCAGGCTGGACAAAGTTTACACGTCCCACACCTGGGGCCCGGCTGGACAATGCTTTTTCAGTCCTACACCTGGGGCCAGGCTGGCAAGCTCTGCACGTCCCACACCTGGGCCAGGCTTACAAAGCTTTACCCGTCCCACACCGGCCAGGCTGGGGCAATGCTTTTCACGTCCACCCTGGGCCAGGGGGACAATGCTCGCAGTCCCCCACCTGGGCCATCGGACAATGCTTTACACGCCCACACCTGGGGCCCGGTGGGAAAAAAAATTGCACTCCCACACCTGGGGCCGGCGACAAGCTCTCAGCCTACACCTGGGAGGCTGGACATGCTTTACACGTCTAACCTGGGCCAGGGGCCCGGACAATGCTTTGCACTCCACACCTGGGGCCCGGGGCAATGCTTTACACGTCCTAAACCCTGGGCCAGGCGGACAATGCTCTGCACGTCCCCCCCCCTGGGCCGGTGGACAATGCTTTTCACGTCCCCCCCACCTGGGGCCCGGCTGGACAAGCTTTACAGTCCCCTCACCTGGGCCAGGGTGGGCAAGCTCTGCACTCCCTCACCCGGGGCCCGGCTGGCAATGCTTTTCACGTCCTACAAACTGGGGCCCCTGGACAATGTTTTACACGCCCTACAAACCCGGGGCCCGGTGGACAAAGCTTTCAGCCCACACCTGGCCAGGCTGGACAAGCTTTTTCCTCCCACACCTGGGCCCGGCTGGACAATCTTTTCACACCCCCACCTGGGCAGGCTGGACAATGCTTTAAAACGCCCACACCTGGGCCGGCGGACAATGCCCGCACGTCCCTCACCTGGGGAGGGTGGGAAAAGCTTTTTCACGTCCCCCACCTGGGGCCCGGGTGGACAAAGCTTTTCACGCCCACACCTGGGCCGGGGGGAAAAAGCTTTTTACTCCCCCACCTGGGCCAGGCTGGACAATGCTTTGCACGTCCCTCACCTGGCCAGCTGGGCAATGCTTTACACGTCCCTCACTGGGTCAGGCCGGGCAATGCTTTACACTCCCACCCGGGGGCCCGGGGACAATGCTTTGCACGCCCCCACCTGGGCCAGGCTGGACAATGCTTTTCACTCCCCCACCGGCCAGGCTGGACAATGCTTTTTCACGTCCCTCCCGGGCCAGGCGGGCAATGCTTTTCAGTCCCTCACCTGGGGCCCGGGCCGGGGAATCTTTACACTCCCTCACCCGGGGCCCGGCCGGGCAATCTTTACACGTTTTTCTGGCGAGTCCAATCAGTTGGGGTTTTTCTGGGGTGATCCCAATCAATGGGTTTTTTCTGGGGTGGTCCTAACAGAGGGATTGTTTTTGACGATTCCTAAATCAATGGGTTGTTTCGGCGATGATCCAAAATCAGAGGGATTGTTTTTGAGAGTCCTAGTCAGATGGGATTGTTTTTGACGATGATCCAAGTCAATGGGATTTTTTTCTGACGATGATCCAAGTCAGATGGGATTGTTTCAGTGATCCCAAGTCAATGGGATTGTTTTTG
>CM031610.1:90939561-90950182 GCA_018398815.1 Conus ventricosus
GTCAGGTTCGGTGCACGTGGAACACGATGTCAAGGTGTTCTGCTCCGTTCTTGCTGGTCCACCGGCATTCCTCTAGTGTAGAGAAGACATTTCCTGAAGCTTGCTGAAACAGACCTCTCTGCACCTCTCTAAGACCTCTCTGCACCTCTCTAAGACCTCTCTGCACCTCTCTAAGACCTCTCTGCACCTCTCTAAGACCTCTCTGCACCGACCTATTCGCAATGAGGTCAAAAACAAAAGTAGAACACACACACGCTCGGCGCATATACTGAAATCATGAAAGAAAATATTTGATTACAAAATGTTTCTCCTGAAATTACTCTGGCATTTGAGCCCTCAGCAAGACGGGATGAGTTCACTTTCCCTTAAGTGAATCACACATTTCCTGGTTTTCCGAGCATCTTATATCCATTCTCAACCAAAGAGAACCTTAGTTAAACTGGTTCAACCAATGGAATCACTGGCACACACACATCACGATTTGCACCAATGACTCCCCGAGTTATTTTTATTCCACCAGTGGAATCACTAGTCACCTACACATACACACACACCATTGCTACTAGCACCAACAAAGGGTTGGGTACCAAGTAGTTAATGCATAACCTCCAATTCAAACTCATGTTCAATTCCCTGAAGCCACCCATTGTACTAACAGCCTGGACTTCTCCACAAGCCAGGACTGATGCTTCAAGTATTTACTACACTCCATAGACACCAAGGTGCGAACCACTCAATAGGCCGAGGCCTTCCCGAAAGTGGTCATCCATCAGGACAAGAACGGCTGAATGGTCACTGTGCCCTGCCTGCAGGCCGACGGTCACCGAACCGTGACGGTCGCCTCCACGATCGCCTTCCCTCAGGCCCACTGGAGAACCCAGTGAATAGCCAGTGGAGGAGGTGGACACTCACCCCACCAGGACAGGCAGGTCGATAGGTACTTGTTACTATCCCCCACCCAGGACAGGCAGGTCAATAGGTACTTGTTACTATCCCCCACCCAGGACAGGCAGGTCGATAGGTACTTGTTACTATCCCCCACCCAGGACAGGCAGGTCGATAGGTACTTGTTACTATCCCCCACCCAGGACAGGCAGGTCGATAGGTACTTGTTACTATCCCCCACCCAGGACAGGCAGGTCGATAGGTACTTGTTACTATCCCCCACCCAGGACAGGCAGGTCGATAGGTACTTGTTGCTATCCCCCACCAGGACAGCCAAGTCAATAGGTACTTGTTGCTATCCCCATTTGTTCGATCTAAGATCATATGACGTGAATAGACATTACACGGAACAGGTCAGTCTAACCACCCTGTGTGGGGAAAAAAAAACCTAGGTGTTTCAATGCAATGGAGCTGAACTGATTATTCTCTCTCTCTCTCTCTCTCTCTCTCTCTCTCTCTCTCTCTCTCTCTCTCTCTCTCTTTTGTGCGTGTGTGAGCTGGGGGCGAGGGTGGGGTGGGGCACGTGAAAAAACGTCTGTGCAAGCGCTAGTGCGCGTTGTATCGGCCCACTGTTGCCCCACAGATCAGATCTTGGCTCCTCGCACTGCTCCCTGCTCATGTCACCCTGCCCCCCCCCCCCTCCCCCCTAGTCAGTGGCACTTCCTCCCTGCTTTCTTCCAATCTTCACCCATCCCTCAAACATCAAGAACAAACACCAAGAAACAAACCAACAAAAATCATTTTTATACCTCCGCAATTTCCATTCCGACATCTCCCCACATTCTTTGATGCCAGACATTTTACGAGCATCCTGTTATTATCTGCAGTGCTGCGGGGCTGTTGTGGATGCTGTTGATGGGGGTGTGCCATCAGGGCCGACATGGGCCATGCCTACGTCAGGATACAGCAGCAACAAAGACAGGGGAGAGAGGGGGGAGGGAGGTGGGCCCACCAGCCGCCGGTGGCGTTGAAGATCAGACTTGGTTCTAGCGGCTGAGACTCGTTGTCCTCATTGCACGTGAGAATCATTCCGGCGCGGTTTATGGTTTGATGGTTTCTGCATCACTTCCATCAGAACCGAGCTGAACGCACAGGGCCTCTTCACCACTGCGGCCACTTCATCTCTAGGACATCAGTGAGGTCGTTTTTCACACACGACATAAAGTTAATTCTGAGAGCTGTGCAAGTGTGACTCTCATGTGTGCTGGAAGCGTTATTCACAGCGTTGTCATCACTAGCAACTGAGTATGACGCGCAACTGGGAATTATCTCTCACTGGGAATTATCTCTCACTGGGGTTATCTCTCTTGTGGGTAGGTGAATGTTGGGATTTGGGGATAAAGCGAACAAAGGACGACACAATAGGAGGATATCTTTCAAGTCTAAGTACAGGGTATTCTCTGACCACTCTAACCGACTCCCACATATAAGCTACCCCTCCCCCCCCCCTTCCCCACACACACACACACACACAACCCTGCTCCCCAGCCTCTAGGCTAGGCTCTATATAACCCCTCCATTTCATTTCCGCTTTCCATCTTTTCTTCCTTTTCGCAAAAAGTAAACGATTTTCATGCACTACTATCTTTTTCATTGCAATTTGTAGTTCGTGCCAGACGTTTTACGAGCTTCCAGTTTTGTTCCGCCCAAACTGCTCGCTGTTGGTGATGGGGGCTGACTTCACAGCTGGCACGCGCTGTGCTCATGTCAGACGACACCAACTGATACACTACAGGTCAGAGTGCGCGGTTACAGCTAAGGTCAAGTTGTAACAACAACAGACGAACATCGCCCTGGCTCTGTGGCAAAATATTGACTTTGAAAAAGACGATTTCGTCCTGGAATTTGGGGTCAGTAAGTTAGTTCAATGCCACGTGTCAGCAAAAATAACAGAATGATGCTTCATGACTTGTGAACTTGTGTTTCTACGCCATTCGTTGGGCACAAGGATTTTGAAGTGAAAGGTCTAGCAGACGACAGGAAAGTCAAGGGTCATGTGGATGGCGCTTGCATAGAAAAAGAAACCAACATGAGATCTGCCTCAGAGTCAGGTATGGTATGGGTCAAGGGCTGGACTGTGCGGTGAATATGTTTTAGAACTGGCTGATCTTCTGACAAAAGTCAGGAACAGCTTAGAGTGTCACAGAGAATATATAGCTTTTGGGGCCTAACCTGTAACCGTGAACTCCGGCCTCTAACATCAGACTTGCTGCTAAGTGTCGTTGCCGTCACAACACGCGGTCATCGTTCCACAGGTGTACAGAGAGAGATGGAAGGGGGACGCAGTTTTCTCCTTTCAGCCATCGTCTCGCTAAACGCGGCAGCTGGAATGAGGGATGATGATACCTGAACATCAGTCTCTTTGCAGTTCCACATGCGTATGGAAATGATAACAGTGTGAAGGGAATGGCGCGCGCGCATGTGTGTGTGTGTGTGTGTGTGTGTGTGTGTGTGTGTGTGTGTGTGTGTGTGTGTGTGTGTGTGTGTGTGTGTGTGGTGTGGCCATGACAAGTTTATACAATTATTATTGTTGTCGTCGTCGTCGTTGTCAGTTGAGGTACATCAGAGGTACTGATGTTTCAGGTTCTGCATGTGTGTGTTTTCTCATGTGCCTGGTCTGTTTGTATCTTCACGGGTCTGCCAAGTGTTCCAATAAACCAGGGAAATGATCGGTGAGATCGTCGTCACACGTTGGAGGTGGTTGAACGGTCAGTTTCTACACACCATGAAATAAGGCCGGCCTCTGATTGTCAGTTCTTGTACACAACAACAACAACAACAACAACAGGGAGACAGTTTGGACACGAGTGAGAGCTGTGCAAATTCTGAAACGGTCCCCAATATTCATGTGTGCTGGCATGCTTAATATGCATATCAATGGAAAAACATATTGCATTTACATCGCTACCGAGTTACTACTGTTGTTGATAACAATGCGAGTAATAGAAGTTGTAGCTCTGTAGTAGTAGTAGTAGTAGTAGTAGTAGTAGAAGTAGAAGTAGTAGTAATAACTGCAATGTCCATCTGTTATTCTAAACTTGTGTCTTAGAGCTTCAAACATGGAAAATGCCAGTCTCACTGAGGTTTCGCAAAATTGGATACAGAGACAGAGAGAGACAGAGCGTATGAGCATGGGAGAACTCTCTCTCTCACACACACACACACACACACACACACACACACACACACACACACACACACACACACACACACACACTCTCTCTCTCTTACACTTCTTCTCTGCGATAAAATGCAGCTTGTGTCTGCTGCGCCGTTCACATAGCGACAAACCAGGCCACACCTCCACTGCCTGTCTTCATGTTTTCCGCAGTCACTGGATGTTTCTGGTGGCTTTGTGTCCCCCCACAAGGCGGCTACCTTCTTGTATTCCCAACATGACATTGTGTCCGATGGCCCGGCAGGGAGATAGAACAGGGCCAAAGGGGAAAATCACAGAATTTTTGCACGGATCCGTCTTCGGCAACCGGATCAAAAAGCAGATCCAGGATCTGATGTCGGATCTCGATAGGGGTCTGCGCTCTCCCGAGATTTCCTTTCTTTTGTTCCGTTTTGTTTTGTTTTGTTTGGTTTACCCGAGATTTCCTTTCTTTTGTTCCATTTTGTTTTGTTTTGGTTTGGTTTACCCGAGATTTCCTTTCTTTTGTTCCGTTTTATTTTGGTTTGGTTTGCCCGAGATTTCCTTTCTTTTGTTCCGTTTTGTTTTGGTTTGGTTTGCCCGAGATTTCCTTTCTTTTGTTCCGTTTTGTTTTGGTTTGGTTTGCTCAAGATTTCCTTTCTTTTGTTCCGTTTTGTTTTGGTTTGGTTTGCCCGAGATTTCCTTCCTTTTGTTCCGTTTTGTTTTGGTTTGGTTTGCCCGAGATTTCCTTTCTTTTGTTCCGTTTTGTTTTGGTTTGGTTTGCTCAAGATTTCCTTTCTTTTGTTCCGTTTTGATTTGGTTTGGTTTGCCCGAGATTTCCTTTCTTTTGTTCCGTTTTGTTTTGGTTTGGTTTGCCCGAGATTTCCTTTCTTTTGTTCCGTTTTGTTTTGGTTTGGTTTGCTTGTAAGACGTGTATACGGACACCAGACCGGCTGGCTGCTTTCCTCTCGAAATCTCCCAGACAGCTGCGATAGAACGGATTGATGGCGTGTGTAAAAGCTGTGCAGACAAACACGATCATAAACAAAGCCGTGTTTTGCCGTTACTAGGCCTTAATCTCGACTTAATCTCAACCCCCCCCCCCCACCCCCCACTCCCTTCAAACACACGGGCGCGCGCGCACACACACACGTCATCTACGTACAGCAGCGCGCGCCACACACACACACACACACACACACACACACACACACACACCACACACACACACACACACACACACACACACACATATACAGTGCACTCCCCACCCCCACCCCTTCCTCCTCCGCCGACACGCACGTGTTCTATCACACACATTACAATACACCCGAGCGCTCGTGTTCTACCCGATTTCTCTCCATCCCTCTCCTCTCTCCTTCCCTCCCTCCCTCCAGACAGGCAATAGCGTGTCCCTTCCATACTGCCCATCCCTCTCCTCCCTCCTTCCATACTGCCCATCCCTCTCCTCCCTCCTTCCATACTGCCCTTCCCTCTCCTCCCTCCTTCCCTCCCTCCCTCCAGACAGGCAGTAGCGTGTCCCTTCCACACTGCCCATCCCTCTCCTCCCTCCTTCCCTCCCTTCCTCCCTCCCTCCCTCCAGACAGGCAATAGCGTGTCCCTTCCATACTGCCCATCTCTCTCCTCCCTCCTTCCCTCCCTCCCTCCAGACAGGCAGTAGCGTGTCCCTTCCACACTGCCCATCCCTCTCCTCCCTCCTTCCTCCCTCCCTCCCTCCAGACAGGCAATAGCGTGTCCCTTCCATACTGCCCATCCCTCTCCTCCCTCCTCCCCCCCTCCCTCCAGACAGGCAATATCGTGTCCCTTCCACACTGCCCATCCCTCTCCTCCCTCCTTCCCTCCCTCCCTCCAGACAGGCAATAGCGTGTCCCTTCCACACTGCCCATTCCTCTCCTCCCTCCTTCCCTCCCTCCCTCCAGACAGGCAATATCGTGTCCCTTCCACACTGCCCATCCCTCTCCTCCCTCCTTCCCTCCCTCCCTCTAGACAGGCAATAGCGTGTCCCTTCCACACTGCCCATTCCTCTCCTCCCTCCTTCCCTCCCTCCCTCCAGACAGGCAATAGCGTGTCCCTTCCACACTGCCCATCCCTCTCCTCCCTCCCTCCCTCCCTCCCTCCCTCCAGACAGGCAATAGCGTGTCCCTTCCACACTGCCCATTCCTCCAACATTGCCACCTTATTCTGCCCACGGCACGCCCGCCCGCCCATCTTCCCACCACCCGTTCGCTCACCTCCCTTCCCCTGTACTCCCTCCCTCGCCCTTCGTATCCCCCCCCCCCCCCATCCCCCGCCGTCCCCCATCCTTCACAAAGAAAAAACTATGTCCATGATCCAGCATCCTTTTGTCTGATTCTTCTCCTTTTTTATGCAAGACATTTTAGGAGCATTGTGTGTTTTGTTGTTGTTGGTGTTCGTTTCTTTGTTTCTTTGTTTTGTTTTCTTCTGCCGGGTCTTCCCGCACGTGGCTGCTGTTTACTGCCTTTGTAGTGGACACTGCGGAAAGCAAAGCGGTCGGTCACCCTGCTCTTCTCTATTAACGTGTTTACGTCAGGCCAGAAAAGGAACACGCTGTGTGTGTGTGTGTGTGTGTGTGTGTGTGTGTGTGTGCGTGCGTGCGTGCGTGCGTGCGTGCGTGCGTGTGTGTGTGTGTGTGTGTGTGTGTGTGTGTGTGTGAGAGAGAGAGAGGAGAGAGAGAGAGAGGGACCGACAGACACACAGACAGTTCTGTAGAGCATTGTACCAAATTAGAACAGCATGCGCAATTTGGAAAACATGTAGGGTATACTGTCTGTCTGTCTGTCTGTCTGTCTGTCT
The DNA here is from genome assembly GCA_018398815.1 of Conus ventricosus. Classification (NCBI taxonomy): domain Eukaryota; kingdom Metazoa; phylum Mollusca; class Gastropoda; order Neogastropoda; family Conidae; genus Conus; species Conus ventricosus. The sequence continues at coordinate 90,946,478 of CM031610.1, forward strand.
GTCTGTCTGTCTGTCTGTCTGTCTGTCTGTCTGTCTGTCTGTCTCTCTCTCTCTCTCTCTCTCTCTCTCTCTCTCTCTCTCTCTCTCTCACACACACACACACACACACACACACACACACACACACACACACACACACACACACACACACACACACACACAGACCACTGCACCAGTTGTTGAACATGGTACCAAGAAACATCACCTCCAGTGAGACTGCAGGCTGTTACATTCTATGCACCTTCATTTCATCCACACTTTCTGCCCCTCATCCAACAACGACATGATCTGACATGGAACAAAGGCCCACCGTGACACTGCTGAAATGATAACATGTTGACTTCAGCCCAGAGAACAAATGCCCACAGTGACACTGCTGAAATGATAACATGTTGACTTCAGGACAGAGAACAAAGGCCCACAGTGACACTGCTGAAATGATAACATGTTGACTTCAGGACAGAGAACAAAGCCCCACAGTGACACTGCTGAAATGATAACATGTTGACTTCAGCCCAGAGAACAAAGCCCCACAGTGACACTGCTGAAAGGATAAGGTGTTTATCTGAGGCCAGAAAAAGAACACCCTCATTGCAAACTAAATCCATTCCGGCCCCCCTTTGTGGAAACCGTTTTGTGCTTACGAATTTTCATTCCAGAACTGATAACCCTTATATAATAATAACAATAATGATAAATAATAATAATAATAATAATGATAATAATAATGGTGATTATTTATGGCGCTTAATCTGACATCATAAGTCCTAAGCGCTTACAAATACAGAAAGATTTTTTTAACCATAAATGAAACCAGTAAGATGAGGAAATGGCAATAAGTACCATACACCTACAAAGAAGGGTGCATATTGACTCTCTCTCTCTCTCTCTCTCTCTCTCTCTCTCTCTCTCTCTCTCTCTCTCTCTCTCTCTCTCTCTCTCAACCTGCGATCCCACTGACACTGTCTTACAACAACGGACACAACATCACGTGCACACACACACACACACACACACACACGCGCGCGCGCGCGCGCACGCGCGCGCACGCGCGCGCGCGTCTCAGAATCCATTTGATGGGCAAGGGAAAGGGAAGAAAGAACTGCTATTGACAGGTGAAGAGGGTTGGTTTAGGAGATGCCTTGAAGGAAGACTGCGAATTTGAACAACGCAAGATATTGGGAGTTTGTTCCAAGAAACCCACTCTTCCTGGTTGCGTGTGATATTCTTTCCAAGCCGAAGTCATCTGACATTCCCTTCGCCATGTCTATCTTCCCAGTCTTCTGTCTCCAGTTGCTCACTTCCCTCCGCTTTTTCCTTTTCCTAAGTCTCTCTCCCTGTCCCTCCATAAATATCTCCCTCCCCCATTCTTCTACTGTTCCTCCCTGCCCCCCCCCAAAAAAAAAAAAAAAAAACAACAACAACAAAAAAACAAAACAAAAAAACCAACAAAAAACAAAGTCTCATCCCATCCATTCTTAATTCCCTCCATTCTGATTGATGCCAGACATTTTCTCATCCCATCCATTCTTAATTCCCTCCATTCTGATTGATGCCAGACATTTTTACAAGCGTCTTGTAATTTCCTCCAATGCCTCCGACTTGTTGTTGACGAAGCCATTGACCGGAGGCTCCCATCATATCAGGACACACACACACACACACACACACACACACACACACACACACACACACACACACACAGAGGAATCAAACTCAAACTTAAACGGTTTAATTGCAAAGGCCACCGACCTATCTGCAATGAGGTCAAGAACAAAAGTAGAACACACGCGCTCGGCGGATATGCTGAAAATTATGAAAGAAAATATTTGCATAACAAAATGTTCTTCTTGAAATTACTCTGGCATTTGTGTGTGTTAACTCTTAACAGTTCCTCTCTTCGTTTTAGTGCTTTAAAAATGAACATAGCTACAGAGCGAGTTACAATTCTCTTTTCATTTTACGGTAAAAGAAGCAATGACACTTGATGAACATTTCTAGTATGAGGCAAAATGTATTTATCTCTTAAATCTTTATAGGATGTTATTTCGTCCTCGATTTGATAACAGAATTGACAGTTTTTGGAGTTTATTGTATATCTTTGATGGACATTCAAATCAATAATACCAAGAGAGAGAGAGAGAGAGACAAGACAAGACAAGACAAATGTTTTAATTGAACTAGGCCACATGCCCGTGTCAATGGGAACAGAGGGAGGGGGTAGAAACAAAATCAAACTGATCGCAAATGAAATAAGTAAGGAAAGAAATCAATACATCGTCAAATACAGTATATGCATAAACACACAAAGCTAAACAATAAATCTCGCGAACTTAATGAACGATCGTTGACCATGTTCACTTTTCTCTCTCTCTCTCTCTCTCTCTCTCTCTCTCTCTCTCTCTCTCTCTCTCTCTCTCTCTCTCTCTCTCTCTCCCCTCTCTCTCTCTCTCTCACACACACACACACACACACACACACACACAAACACACACACACACACACACACACACACAAACACACACACACACACACACACACACACACACACACACACACACACACACACACACACACACACACACACACACACACACACACACACACGCACCTCAATCACACGCTATCGGTGTGATATTACTAAGGCAACTTTGACGGTGCATGCAGGAAGAATGGTTCTAAGTCACATCAGTCTGTCCACATCTGACTTCAAGAGCTTTCGTTATGAATGTAGCCACAGCATTACAGATTTTTCCGTTAGCGAGCAGTAACAACATCTTAAAAGCCGATGGTCGTCTATAAAACTTGAAAGAGATGAGAGAGAGAGAGAGAGAGAGAGAGAGAGAGAGAGAGAGAGAGAGACAGAGAGAGAGAGAGAGAGAGAGGGAGAGAGAGAGAGCATGTTCTTGTCAGACAACAGCAAACGAAGAGAGAGAGGAGCGCCAGAGTTCAGGATACAGGAACCGTTGCCGCCATCACACGTTAGACTCGTTCCCTTTGTTTATGGAAGGAGATGACAGGGGACACGACTCCTTTCGGAAACAAAGGAACACATCTGGACATATCAAACTAAACCCAAGCCAACTTCAGAAAATCATCGTGGATCAGAGATAGAGGACAGGGAAGGTTGGATGGAGGTGAAATCATCGTGGATCAGAGATAGAGGACAGGGAAGGTTGGATGGAGGTGAAATCATCGTGGATCAGAGATAGAGGACAGGGAAGGTTGGATGGAGGTGAAATCATCGTGGATCAGAGATAGAGGACAGGGAAGGTTGGATGGAAGTGGGATGGGGGAAAGGGAGGAAGAGGGATGTTGGGCGAGTCATCCCGTTATTACCCTCTCACATGAGTCGATTTTGAACCTGGAAGAACATCGGACACAACACAGGGAAATAGTTCTGTTGATGACAACATACACAGGCTGAAGGGCTTGGTCTGCTGTCCCTTCGATTCCCCTATATCTGACACACACAGAGAGAGAGATGGGGGGGGGGGGGCTATTCACAAATTCTGGCACCATAACTGGTGAACCAGCGCACTTTGTGTGTGTGTGTGTGTGTGTGTGTGTGTGTGTGTGTGTGTGTGTGTGTGTGTGTGTGTGTGTGTCTCTGTGTGTGCGTGCGCGCGCGGGCATTTGTTTCGTTTTGTTTTGTTTGTAAACACGTGTATGAACTCAAGACAAGCTGGGCTGTCTTTCTCCCGA